>JAJHZJ010000381.1:4027603-4217603 GCA_023548195.1 Bettongia penicillata ogilbyi | reverse complement strand
AAAGTTATATAAAAAGCAGGACTTTTTGTATGTGATGACAATATAGAGGAGATTCTTGATCAGGAATGAGTTGGATTAGATGGTATCTGAAGTCCCTCCCAACTCTGACAACATATAATTTTGTGAATGAAGACATAAATAATATACTTATAAAATTTGCAGATGACACAAAACTGGGAAGAATATTTAATATACTGGATGACAATTGGGGTCCAAAAAGATCTTAACATTCTAAAATAAAGATCCAAAATACAGGCAGAATAAATGTAGTGTAATGGATAAAATACTAGATTTGGAATTAGAAAGACCTGGGTTTGAATTACAGTCAAACCACTTCCCAGCTGTGAGAGCGGGGAACACTTAGAATCTTTCTGAGTTGGAGACTTCTCATCTGCACAATGAGAATAACAGTATCTCCTGACAGAATTGTGAGGACCAAGGAAGATGCTGTCTAGAAAGCACTTAGCGAATCTTAAAAGTACTACATACATGTGAATTGCTTTTATGATTAGAAAAATAGTTTACATTTTAAAATAATCTAATAATAGAGATATACATAAAGTCCTAAACGTGGTTCAAAAAAACAGCTTCACTAGTCTAGGATGTGGAAACTGTGATGAAACAATTCCTATGAAAAGATCTGAGTATTTTGTAAACTAATGCAATCTTAGGTTGCTTTAAGAGAAGGACAGTGGAGGAGAAGGGAGACAACAGTGTCGCCTGAATCAGTCAGACCATCCTGGGAATGCTATATTTAATCCTGTGTGTCACATCTTAGGAAGGCAACTGAAAACTTGCACATCTCCAGGAGGCAGAAAGGACTCCACACCATACGCTGCAAGTGTAAGGAAGAAAACACTTCAGGGGCACATGACGATTACCTTCAAACATATGAAGGGCTATCATGGAGAACAAAACTAGGAGTGAGGGACAGAAGCGGCAGAGAGACAGATTTGACAAAGGTAAAAAAAAAAAAAAGAATAATTCAAACCATTCCCAAATGGAGTGGATTGCCTTAAGAGCTAGGCTTAGCATGTCCCATCATCGGATGTTTTCAAGCAGATACTGGATATCCATCGTCAGAGCTGTGATGTGTAAGGAATTCTTCTTCAAGTACAAGTTGAACTGGACAAACTCTGAATTCCTTTCCAACTCTGAGATTCTGTGATTCTGACTGTGCCAAGACTCCAATCCAGGGCTTCTCCTTCCTCATCTGGTGCTTTTCCTACTACACTCCGCCCATCCCCATGGAAGAAGAAAAGGACAGCTGTAGGAAGGCAATGTGAAGTAACAAATCTATATATCCCCTCTGCTGGCTGTCCTTCTCTAACAAATCCACACTCACCCCCACTGGAATAGAATGCCAAGGGCTTACTCACCTCTGATTTCTCCAATTTATTTTGAGCTTCAATCTGAGCCACAATCTCATTCATGTTTGTTTCTAGTACCATACCACCCATCACCACCTCCTGCAGGATGTAATGAACCTAAAGGAGAGTCAAAGATAAGGAGAATTAAAGCCCCTGGGTCTGAGCTGGGGACCTCCAAGAAAAAGCAGAGGCTTTTCTGCAAACTAAGAGTGAAAACTAGAGATACTGATGGTTAAGGACTCCAACCCCAACTCCTAATCTTGAAGTCATACATTTCTCAACTGAGGACAGGATAAGTTTCCAAAATTATGCCTCAAGCAAATCACAATGACTAACTTCATTTTAAGCCACATCTAGTAGAGACAGGTAATTGTATACAAGGCCCAACTTACATACGTGTGGGGGGGAAGGGGGGAGGTGTATGTATGCCATTATGTTTGGTAACAGAACAAAGCCACCTTCCTCCTTTCACCTAATAAGTTAAAGAGTCAAGCTGACCATGCTTGAGAAGTAACTTCATACTAGCTCTGTATAAAAGATCTCCTAGCTACTAAAAGAAGTGATTCAGGCAAAATAAAGTTACTTTCTTACCTCTACACACCCTGGAAAAATTCACGGCAGGAATGAGAAACCAGATTCTTCCCAAACTATTTTTCTTTCTTTCTTTCCTTTAAAATAACTATTTATTGATAGTCTTTATTTTTTGGGGGGAGGAGCCAAGATGGCAGGGTAGAAAGACTCACGTATGCTAGCTCCGAACCCACAGCCCGTATATTTCCTGCAAAAAGAACTCCCCACAAATTCTGGAGCACTGCAAGGCACGCAGAAACACAGTGGAAAAGATTTCCATTCCAGAGAGCCCTGGAGAGCCGTCCCCAGGGGTCCGTCATGCTCCGGACAGCGGAGCCCACCCCTGAGCCGCCCTGGCCGTGCGGCCCCAGAGGAGCAGATCCGAGCAGGCTTCAGGGACGGAACCTTTGGTGGCTGGGAAGGTCCCTCCACCCACAGATGCTACAGGTCAGTGAGAGAGACTTCTGGGCTGGCTGAGAGGGGAGCGGGGTGTCTCCGTGACTTGGGCCCCCTCAGGAGGCAGCGGCGGAGGCAGCGTTGGAGGGAGCGGCCGAGGGCAGCCCGAAACTCCCGGAGCAGCAGGCAGAAGTTCAGGGCCATTACCGAAAGTCTCTGCATAAACCCCCCGAGGGAACTGAACCTGGGAGGCAGCCCTGCTCCCACCTGAGCACCAGAATTTAAGCTCACATTGAATAGCAGCCGCTCCCTCCACGGAAAGCCCATTTGAATCTCAGACCCCAAGCACTACCTGGGCGGATCTAGGCAGGGGTGGACAGGAATCTCAGAAGTCAGGTAACTGGCTGGGAAAATGCCCAGAAAAGGGAAGAAAAATAAGACTATAGAAAGCTACTTTGATGGGGTACAGATGTTCCCGCCTTTCAATTCTGATGATGAGGAACAATTCTTACCATCAGGGAAAAACGTGGAGGTCGGGGCCTCTCTATCCCAGACATCCGAGGTGGATGTCCAGTGGGCTCAGGCCATGGAAGAGCTCAAAAACGATTTTGAAAATCAAGTTAGACAGGTGGAGGAAAAACTGGAAAGAGAAATGAGAGAGATGCAAGAAAAGCATGAAAAATGGGTCAATACCTTGGTAAAGGAGACCCAAAAAAATGCTGAAGAAAATAACACCTTGAAAAATAGGCTCACTCAATTGGCAAAAGAGGTTCAAAAAGCCAATAAGGAGAAGAATGCTTTCAAAAGCAGAATTAGCCAAATGGAAAAAGAAGTTCAAAAGCTCACTGAAGAAAATAGTTCTCTCAAGATTAGAATGGAACAGATGGAGGCTAAGGACTTTCTGAGAAACCAAGAAATCACAAAACAAAACCAAAAGAATGAAAAAATGGAAGAGAATGTGAAATATCTCATTGGAAAAACAACTGACCTAGAAAATAGATCCAGGAGAGACAATTTAAAAATTATGGGACTACCTGAAAGCCATGATCAAAAAAAGAGCCTAGACATCATCTTTCATGAAATTATTGAGGAAAACTGCCCTGAGATTCTACAACCAGAGGGCAAAATAAGTATTGAAGGAATCCATCCATCACCGCCTGAAAGAGATCCAAAAAGAGAAACTCCTAGGAACATTGTGGCCAAATTCCAGAATTCCCAGGTCAAGGAGAAAATATTGCAAGCAGCTAGAAACAATTCCGGTATTGTGGAAATACAATCAGGATAACTCAAGATCTAGCAGCTTCTACATTAAGGGATCGAAGGGCGTGGAATAGGATATTCCAGAAGTCAAAGGAACTAGGACTCAAACCAAGAATCACTTACCCAGCAAAACTGAGTATAATACTTCAAGGGAAAATATGGTCTTTCAATGAAACAGAGGACTTTCAAGCATTCTTGATGAAAAGACCAGAGCTGAAAAGAAAATTGGACTTTCAAACAAAAGAATGAGAAGAAGTATGAAAAAGTAAACAGCAAAGAGAAGTCAGAAGGGACTTACCAAAAGTGAACTGTTTACATTCCTACATGTAAAGACAATATTTGTAACTCTTAAAACTTTTCAGTATCTGGGTAGTTGGTGGGACCACACACACACATACATACACACACGTACACGCGTGCATGCACACACAGAGACAGAGAGCACAGAGTGAATTGAATAGGATGGGACCATATCTTAAAAGAAATAAAGGTAAATGGTGAGAGAGAAATGTAGTGGGAGGAGAGAGGGTGAAATGGAATGGGGTAAATTATCTCTCATTCAAGAGGCAAGCAGGAGATTTTTTAGTGGAGGGAAAAAGAGGAGAGCTGAGAAAAAAACATGAAGCTTACCCTCATCACATTCGACTAAAGGAAGGAATAAAATGCACACTCATTTTGGTATGAAAACCTATCTTACAATACAGGAAAGTCTTTATTTTTATATCACCTACATTATCCAAAGTATACCTTCCAACCAACATACCCCCAGAGAGTCATTCCATATAAAAAAGAGGAAAAAAACTAGTTCAGTAAAATTAAACAATATACTTTGAAAGTATGACATTACATACAGTATGCTACATCTGCAGTCCCCCACCTTTATGAAAAAGCAGGGTGGGGGTGGTGAGAGGGAGGTGTCTTTTTGGGAGACAAGCTTAGTCAATATAATTTCATAGCCCATCTACTTTCAAGACATATCAGTAGAATCTGACTCTGTTTTTCACACCAAAGGTGGAGGACATTCCAACTCCAAGCTACCAACTCAGAAAAGCCATTTTGCCCATTCTAACAGTTATATACTTTGTCCAAATGTGGACAAAGAGCTTACAGTCTGGTCTGGGAGAACAGATACATTCTAAAAAGAAAACCTTAGGCAGCTTCAAAGCAGGAACTGCTAGACAGTAACTCAATATGGTGCAGTAGAAAGAGACCAGGATGGTCACTGTGCCCTGTGAGCTTGGCCAGGTCAATTAACCAGTCTCTCTCAGGTGCAGTTTCTTCTGTGAAATCAGATAATTCTTCCCTTGCATCCCTCACAGTGCTCTTCTGAGAACTAAATGAGATAAGATATTTGAAATGCTTTGAAAACTGTAAAATGCTATTCACATGTCAAGTATTGCTGAAGTATTATTGAGCAACTGAACCTAACCAAATACAGAGAACAAAGTCATGCTGGAGGCTTTACAATTTTAAAAGCATTCATGGCTCAATTTAAGATATTCCCAAAGAGGCACTCTTGAGAACAGAAAAGATGCCCAAAATTTAAGCCAAAAAAAATAATGATTTTGAAACTCAGTTTTCTTATCTATAAAGTGAAGCTGTTGGACTTGAAGATCTCTACAATGTCCTCCAGTTCCATCTACTCCCTCAGTTGTATAGATCTTTATGAGAATGGTCTATGCATGAAAGCAAGGAGAGCTTTAAGGAAAACATGATAAACAAATGAGGAGACCAAGGAAGAGTTTACCTGTCAGATCTACAGAGAAGGAAGAATTTATAACCAAACGAGATAGAGAGTATTACAAGTTGTAAAAGAGATAATTTCTATTATACTAAATTTAAAAGGTTTTGCACAAACAAAACCAATGCAAGCAAGATTAGAAGGAAAACAGAAAGCTGGGAAACAATTTTTACATAAAGCATACTTCATAAAGGTCTCATTTCTCATATATGTAGAGAAATGAGTAAAATTTATAAGAATATAAATCATTCTCCAGTTGACCGATGGTCAAAGGATATGAATGGGCAGTTTTCAAATGAAGAGATGAAAGCTATCTATAATCATATAAAAAATGTTTTAAATGAAAACATGATAAAGGTGGAAGCAGGCTTTGGAGGATGTTCTTCTATACTGATCATCTTCCATATCATATAATTGACTTAGAAGTCTACAAGTATAAGATCTTACTATATCTATTGTTTGTTGATCTGAGAGGGAAAAACATCTGATTCAGCAGAAGAAAATATTAAGAGTAAAAGCTCTCCTCAAACAAGATGTCATTTAAGCATATGCTAACATCACCCAGGATTCTAATCTGTAACTCCATATAAACACATGTGTGTAAATAGTAACAATAATAATAGCTAACACTTATATAACACCTTAAGGTTTGCAGAGCACATTACAAATATTATTTCATTTTATCCTTACTACAACCCTGGGAGGTAGATGCTATCATTTCAGCATTTAACATATAAGGAAACTAAGGCAAAGAGCAGTTAAATGATTATCCCGGATTACACAGCTAGTAGTGTCTTGAAGCTGGATTAAAACTCAAATCTTTCGGACTTGAGGCACAATACTCTACCCAGTGCACCACCTAGCTCTGTTGTATGTGTGGCATGCACATATGTAGGTATATACATAAAATATAAATGTATATACAAAATACGTACATATATGTGCATGTTTGTTGCTGTGTATATGTATGCACATGCATATGGGCATGCAGGTGTACATGTGTATATCTACATGAGTCAGTGCTGTAAGTAGACAATGAAACGGACCCAGAACTAATAAAGAGGAAATGAAACTGGATCATATTTGGATAACTGGGTAATACTTTCAATGATCCTGGCTATTTGCTACAGCAAATGTCTATCTTTATGACCAATATTCTCCTGGTCCTCTTATGTGGCTATATATCACGAAACACCAGGACACTGTAAAATAAGAAAAAGAGGTGAATATACTGTAGATTCTCTATGGCAGACTTACAGAATCTCTCTCTCTCTCTCGCTGCCTCTACTACTCCCTTGGCCCTAGAACCTGGCTCCAAGCCATTCTCCCCAAAGAGATGTCACCTACCCCCTCCTGGAACTGTCTTCCTCCACTTCTGTACCCTCCTCAATCTACCACCTCTTTTTCAGGCTCTTAGGGATTAGAGAGGGTCAAGGACCAGGAATCATTGCTGTACCAGACACCAGAGTCTCTGGACGACAGATCTGGATGACAGATATCCTTACTTCTCACAAAGGAGACTATATTTCTACCTATATTTCTTTGGGCAACTGGGGCTAAGTGACTTGCCCAGGGTCACACAGTTACTAAGTGTCAAGAGTCTGAGGCCAGATTTGAACTCAGGTCCTCCTGACTCCAGGGCTGGTGGTCTATCCATGTGCTACCTACCTGCCCCAATTTCTACCTATATTCTTGATCCCACACTCTTTTAACCTCCTTCAGAATCTTGTTGCAAGTTACTGACTTTCTCTTGTGCGTTTATGTTAAAAACAATTTATTGTGCATTGAACTTCAGACAACCACAAAACCAAACATACATGTACAATATTCAAACTGCAACGCAAATTTCCACATGTACATCCAAAGCTTCTTCTGCCCTTCTCTGTTCATTTATAACTTTATTTTACTTGTATTTAAATTGCTCTCTCTCCAATGGCTCCCACAGATCCCTCAGGCTTTTGCAACCCTAACAGAAATCCTTTCTTTGGCCTTTCTCTCCCCCTTCCTATCTACCAGTGTTTTGAAAAAGTTGCCTGTACCAGTCTTCACTCCAGAGGACTGACGAGCAATCAGTACACAAGCAGTTATAAACTCGCATACACTAGGCACTAGGGATGCAAATGGAAAAAAGTGAGATGGTCTCTGCCCTCAAAAACCGACATTCTGCTAAAGGAAAACAACATGCGTACAGGTAAATAAATGCAGGTTATAGACAAATAAATACCAGAGATTTGACAGAGAAAAAGTACTACTAACAACTGGAGGAACAGGAAAAAGGCTTCTTGAAGGAGGCAATATTTGAGCTGAACCTTGGTTTTCCTGGATGAGAGCTGGGGATTCCAAGCCGGAGAAACAGTGCTTGGAACACAGTAAGCCATGAGCAATAAGCCTGTTGACTGGTTGGCTCCTTGCAGCACAGAGGTGGTAGAATAAGTGGGGTAGAATGACTCATGTACGGTTAGACATTATCAGTATATACATTTATATTCTTTTTCTTTTTGAGTGGATGTGGGAAATTCTGCCTCCTCCCCTCACTTAATAGCATTTTATTTTTCCCAATTATACATAAAGATAGTTTTCAACATTCACTTTTATAAGATTTTGAATTAAAAATTTTTTTCTCCCTCCCCTCCTTCCTCCCCAAGACAGCAAGCAATCTGATATAGGCTATACATGTACAATCATATTAAACACATTTTCACATTAGTCACGTTGTAAAGGTAGAATCAGAATAAAAGGGAAAAACCATGAGAAAGAAAAAACAAAAAAGGTGAAAACAGAATGCTTCAATCTGTGTTCAGACCCCATAGTTCTTTCTCTGTATGTGGACAGATAGCATTTTTCCATACGTCTTTTGGAATTGTCTTAGATCACTACATGGCTGAGAAGAGCTAAGTCTATCCAAGTTTGTCATCGCACAATGCTGCCATTGCTGTGTATGATTTTTCCAAGTTCTGCTCAATTCACTCAGCATCAGCATGTGAGTCTTTCCAGGTTTCTCTGAAATCAGCCTGCTCATCATTTCTTGTAGCACAACAGTATTCTATTACATTCATATACCACGATTTGTATGACTATTCCCCAACTGATGGGTATCCCCTCAATTCCCAATTCTTTGCCACCACAAAAAGAACTGCTATAAATTATTTTTGTACATGTGGGTCTCTTTCCCTTTTTTATGATCTCTTTAGGATACAGACCTACTAGTGATATTGCTAGATAAAAGGGTATATACATTTTTTCCTTTAACTGTACTTCTGTATTAGAATGGAGTGAGTGAGTGGTGAATGTGTGTGTGTGTGTGTGTGTGTGTGTGTGTGTATCACCGGGTAATGACAGCAATGTTTTCTTAAAAAGCATCAATGAAATATTTTTTGAAGATGTCTATATTGGATACCTTCCTCACTACCTACTCTCTCCATCAACTTCTTGCCAAAAGTCATTTGCCATCATCACTCCACTGAAACTACCCTCCTAGTCCTAAAATTCAAATTGGCCCAATTTAAGAATATATTGTGCTGGGGAAGGATAGGATCAAAAGACAGAATAGAAACAATGGGGGGCAGGATAGGATGGAAGGAAATACAGTTAGTCTTACACAACACAACTATTATCGAAGTCATTTGCAAAACTACACAGATAGGGCCTATATTGAATTGCCTGCCTTCCCAAAGGGAATGGGTGGGGAGGGAGGGAGGGGGAGAATTTGGAACTCAAAGTTTTAGGAACAACTGTTGAGTATTGTTCTTGCTACTAGGAAATAAGAAATACATTTAATGGGTAATAGAAAGTCATCTGGCCCTACAGGACAAAAGAGAAGATGGGGACAAGAGAAGGGAGGGATGACAGAAGAGAGGGCAGGTTGGTGATAGGGAAGATTAGAATGCTCGGTGTATTGGGGTGGGGGGAGGGGAGAAATGGGGAGAAAATTTGGAACCCAAAATTTTGTGAAAATGAATGTAAAAAGTTAAATAAATAAGTTTATATTAATAGAAAAAAAAGAATATATTGTGCTCTAAAAGTTCACATGAAACTCAATGGTTTAGAAATCTGATATTTTCCCTTAAAAATCATGTTAAAAATGGTGCTTAGAGCTCTAGGTCAGTCTATAAGTCTATTTAACTCATAACATAGCTTAAATATAGCATCAATGGTATTAATTTATATACACTGAACAATCATTTAATAACTGCATGGGAAATTTCAAGTTTCAGCTTGAGATATCAGAAACTCATCCCAAACCATTTGTAGCATCAGTAAAGACTCCCAAGCTAAGGGATAGGGTTGAAAGGAGAAACAGAAGATAACCACTATGTCAATCATTCCAGAATGCTCTTAATCACAGAACAAAGGGCAGCTGTTTTCACACAGAAAAAGAAAAGGGATCATGGGTTATGGCCTCACCTGCCACTAATTATTATATATGGATATATCAAGCATAGTCTTCTACTAGCAGCTGCAAAGTAATATATAATCAGAGATGTCAAACTTGCTGGAGGGGAGTCAAGAGGCCCATCAGATTAAAATACAATTGAGAAATATTTAACAAAATAAATAATAACATAATACAAACACAGATAATGTTAATTGGGGTTTTCTAAGCCAAAATATGGTCTAAAGGAATCTGTTTCTATTTGAGTTTGACACCACTGTTCTAGATAAATTGCCAGAAAGCTGGATTCCTGATAAATAGAGTGGCCTTAGGTATAATGAAGTATTATATTGATGTTACCTAATTAAATAAAATAAATGCTAGAAACTATCTGTAACAGTAATTAAATAATAAAGTACAGAGTGCTAATTAACTATCCTTATTAAATCAAGAGAATTACAATATTATAGTATATAAACTTTTCAAAAACGCCAGAGGTAAAAGGTAACTGTGAGTTCCTTTTTGTCACTCAGCACTGACTCCAGTGAGCTATGACAACAAAACTAAAAGAGAAAGCATTTTACAAAAGAACATTTGCAAGGGACCTGTTTTTCTAACTCCTTCATGGTTTTAGTAGGTTTTAATGGCCAAATGAGATATTTATAATGGACATTAGCACAGTGCCTGGCACAAAGTTGGTGCTTAATAAATGCTTGTTCCTTCCTCTTTCCCCTTTGGCTTGTTCCCTTCCTTTCTACTTTCCCCTTTCCCCTTTTAAGATTCCCGAGTAATTGACTTCTCAGAGAAGGCCAGTAAATATTTTATGCTTGAGAATGTGTTAAATTTCAGTTCCTCTGGGAAGCTCAGCTATTCTGAGAAAAGCCTTAGAGGGTACTCAAAGCAGAATCAGGAGGAAAGCTCACAGAGCCAATCAAATATTATCTCTAGCATATTTCAATGGATGTCTAATTATGCATCTTTAATATGAAGTAAAAAAAGGGAAAAGGATCCAGAAATACTATACGATTCTCCCACAGCCCCTTGAATACTTTCCTCCTCTATAATCTATCCAACCAAGAGCTATTTCTTTTTACAGAGTGTTTTAGAATTTTCTCTCTCTTTCCACTATTATTACTTGGGAAGGTAAGGATCGTTCCCACCAGAGAGAGAGGGGTCAAACCTCTAGCAATCTTGAATGTTTCCTTTTTTTGAAGGAACCTAAAACCTAGTGGAGGGCAGCTAGGTGGCACAGTGGATAGAGCGCTGGGCCTGAAGTCCCAAAGATTCCTCTTCCTGAGTTCAAATCTGGCCTTAGACACTTCCTAGCTGTTTGACCGCAATATAGTCACTAAACATTGTTTGCCTCAGTTTCCTCATTTGTAAAATGAGCTGGAGAAGGAAATGGATATATCTTTGCCAAGAAAAACCCGGACGAGGTCATGAAAAGTCAGCCATGAATGAAACAACTGAACAACAAAAACTAGTCTTGTGTCTAGAGAGAGAGGAAGAGTTATCTTAGCTATTTAAAGGTTCAGGGTCCTTTATGCTTTGAATTTTCAGTCAAGTGAAATAAAGCTTGTCCTATAGTTAATGTGTTGTTAGCCAGAGTACTTGCAAGTTGTTGAAGGCAAGATCATTACCTTCAATGAAGAGACCTAGATAAGAGGCAAATTCTGATGCTTCCAAGGAAGTCCTCGATAGAGGGGTAAGTCATAAAATATTTCACTGAGAAGTCCAAAGACTAAAAATGGTTTGTGTAAATGTTAAGTTTTAATTCTGAGCAATGGATTACACATGTAATCAAGTGCACTAGCAGGAAAGATAAGGAAGAGTTAACTAGAGGTCAGAATAATTAGGGACATTTATGAAAGAAGCGGTATTTGAGTTGAACTTTGAGAAAATAGATAGCATTTGTTGAAGTGGTAATAGGAAGGGAGGGCAGTCTAGAGTGGCAAAGGCACAGATCAATTAATCAATAAACATTTATTAAGCTTCCAATATGTGTTAGGCATGATGCTAGGCATTAGGAATACAAAGACAAAATAACTCCCAAGGAGTTGATATTTTATTAGCAAGATAATATTAACATCAACATCATCAACAACAAAGCTGAGGAGTGGGAAGGGGGTTGCCACAAGTAGTTAGGAGGTAAGGGAGGGAAGGGTGCCAAGAAAATCTCCTATAGAAGACATAGCTTGGCTGCTGGTGGAGTTGTGAACTGATCCAACCATTCTGTAGAGCAATTTGGAACTACTCCCAAAGGGCTAGAAAACCATGCATATCCTTTGACCTAGCAATATCAGTACTAGATCTGTTTTCCCTAAAGAGATAAAAAAACAAAAAAGAAAAGGACCTATATGTACAAAAATATTTACAGCAGCTCTTTTCTGGGGGCAAAGAATTAGAAGTTGAGGGGATGCTCATCAACTGAGGAATGGCTGAATAAGTTGTGGTACATGATTATGATGGAATACTCTCGTACTGTAAGAAATGATGAGCAGGATGCTCTCAGAAAAACCCGGAATGACTTGCATGAGCTGACACAAATTGAAATGTTCTGTGTACAAAGTAACAGTAATAATGTAAGATGATCAGATGTGAATGACTTACAGCAATACAATGACACAAGACAACTCTGAAGGACTTATGAAAAATGCTATCCATCCCAAGACAAAGAACTGTTGATGTCTAAAGGTAGATTGAAGCATACTCTAAAAAAGCGGGGAAGGGATAGCTTGAGCAGAGTTTCTGAAGGGAAAAAGAATCAGAGGCAGTGGTAGGATAAGAATATACTCTGGGCAAGGGTGGCAGACAGTACAAAGGTACAGAAATGGGAAATGGAGTGCCATGTGCTAAAAAACATTAAAAGTTAGTTTGGCTGGAAATGATGTGGCATTCACATGGCATGCATAGAGAATGTGGAGGAAACTAGCCCAGTTGGCACAAAGAGTTTATGCTGGAGAATAATCAATGATAAACTGAAATGGTTAAGTTGGGGCCAGCCTATGGAGAATTCTAAACCAAGGCAGAGCTGAATCTTGATACAAGAGGTCTTAGGAGCCACTATAAGTCTTAGGCAGAGGAACGATATACAACTAAAGAGAAAGTAGTACAGCAACAACATTCAACATAGTTTAGAGAGGTGAGAGTTGGAGAGATAATGCAGTAATCCACAAGTTACTAGCATCTAAATTACAATGAAGGTGATATGAGAGAACAAGTGAAAAATGCATCAGTATAATTTGCTGAATTTGAACAAAGGAGACAAAGGAAGAGAAAAGTCCAAGGTCATTGGAGGGTTTCTACCTGGGAAAAAGGACAGTACTGCCACTGACAGTTATAAGACTATTAGGAAGGGCAAATGTTTGGAAGACAGGAATGGGGAAGGTTTATCAGTCATGCTAAATATTGATTCCACCACTGGTTTTTCAGGACAAGTTATTTCGTCTTTTATTCAATTTCCTAAGCTATAAAAATGACTAGTATTCCCTTTTCACCCCAGAAGGTTTTAAAGGACAACTTAAAATAAAAATGACTGTAAAACGATTGATAAATAGAATACTCTATGGAAATATGAAATGCTATGAAAACCCATATGGCAGCTAGGTACTACAGTGTATAAAACACCGGCCCTAGAGACAGGAGGATATGAGTTCAAATCCTGCCTCAGACACTTCCTAGCTATGTGACCTGAGCAAGTCACTTAATGCTCTCTGCCTCAGTTCCTCACCAGTGAAATTAACAAATTAACTGAAGAAGAAATGGAAAACCATTCCAGTGTCTTTGCCAAATAGGATCATAGAGAATCAGATCCAGCTGCAATGACTCAGCAGCGACCACTAGTGAAGATCCATGCTGGGAAGGGACACTTCAGAAGCCATTATAAAACCTGAAGCAAATAAACTAGGGTTCTAATGGGGCAAAGGGAAGCGGTAACACAGGCAAGAGGACGTTTGATACACTAGCCCCAAAACTGAGATCCTGAAACCCCCAAATATTTGGAGCCAATAGAAATCAAAGCTTTCCTGCCATTTTCACTGAGGCTTTCAGGGTCAGCTAACTACTGTGCAAAGTCTTCTTGCCACTCAACAGAGATACAGCTCCACCAAGTTTTATGAGTACTCATTTTCCTAAGAAGCAAATGAAGCATCTACCAGTTATGTATCAGTTCTACCGGTACATAAAAATACCCAGAGCTAGCTATGTATTTTCAGGTTCATAAAAGTGTCTTACTTAGTATTGTAAATTGATTAATCTCTTTAAATTGGTTCTGGGAACCTTGTTATACATACGCCCCCTTGCAAACAACCTAGGAAACTGCATTCAGGTAACCAAGGTTCTCTATCTTTTATACTACAGGCAAATAAGCAACTCATATACAAGTTTACTATTTAAAAAGTAAATATTTTATTTTTTGTTATTCTGAACCTAACAAACTCTAAGAAATACTAGCATCTTACTATTCAAAAAACCTGAAAGAATACTGCATAAAAAATCATGAATCTCCCTTCTAAACAGCTTAGTTTTTTGAAAGTATACATAAGATGATCAGCCTGCTCGCTCCAAAGCTGTCCTACTTGTCTGCATTCCCCTCTAAACCTCCTTCTGTTCTGTCCCGGCTCTCCTCATTCTTTTTCCCCCTTACCCCACTTACATCATAACCCAGAGTTCAGACCTTTAGCTTCAGAGCAGCAGGCAAAACTTACTGTACCTTATTTGATCCCCAGAATAATTCTATAATGTAGATACCATAGACATTATCATCTACATTTTACAATTCAGAAAACTAAAGCTCAGAGACGTTAATTGTCTTGCCTGTGACCTACTTCCCAGTAAATGTCTGAGATGGGATGCTAACCAAGATGGACTGATAAAAGACGACAATCGAAGAACCCTTGTGGGTAATAAGACTGCAGCCATGTCTATCTCTATGTGTAGATGAAGTCGAATACGCGAGTGGGAATTCAGAAGAATTGAGTAAACTGAGGAACTGGGAAATTGGGTTATTTGGAGAGCATCAATACGTATCCTTGAAGTCCCCTTGCAATGGAGGCAGGGGTTGAGGTGGGGGAAAAGATTGTATGCCATTTCAATGCTTCAACAATCTGTGATTTCATTGATGTAGGTATCCTCCATCAACTCCAATCGTAATCCTCAGATAATGGGCTTCGGAAGCTGCTGGGGCAAAGTAATTCATCACTGTAATCAACCTGATGAAGTTTTTCCAACTTACCTAGGATGTTTGTCAGATGACAAAGTCCATCACTAGGTCCATATCTGAAGTCCTTCCAGCTTGGCAGGACTTTCAACCCCACAGGAGGCATAATCCAAGGTTAAAGTCTTGCCCCAAATGCTTTTCTCTCAATACATACCTCTCCAGGAACTAATTTACTCACATAATTTCAACTATCACATTGATAAAAATATTCCCAAACACATATCTGCTATTTTAACCTATTTCCTGAGGCTTCCAACCAGCATCTCTAACTTTTCCAACTGGATGCTTTATCTCAGGTTCAACACGTCTAGAATTGAACACATAAAAAACTAAGAGTACTACAATCACAGCTGGAAGGGCCCTTCATAGAATCACAGAAGTTGAGTTAGAAGCGACCTTGGCAGTTATTTAGTCTGATCTATACACAGACAACAAATACCCACTATAACATACCCAGTAAATGGCTATCCAACCTCTGCCAGAAGACCTACAAGGAAAGGGCGAAGCCACTTTTGGTAGCTCTAATTGCTAGGAAATTTTTCTTGACATTGAACCTTAATTTGCTCCTTGATAATTTGTTCTAAGTTCTGCCCTCTGGAGAAACGCTGAACAAATCTGGTCCCTCCTTCACACAACAGTCCTTTAAATCAAAGACAGCTGTCATGTTCCCCCTCAGCCTTCTCATCTTCAGACTAAAACATTTCTGGTTCCTCCAACTGACAACAATGGAAGTCACCTTGTCTTTGATTCACTTTACACCTGAGAAGAAGTAACTTGTCCAGATTTACACTGCTAGTAAGTGGTGGTGCTGAAGGTAGACTCAAGTTATCCTGTCTTCTTTCCCCCAAAACCACCTTATCTTTTGAACATCTCCAATTTTAGCAATTGTACAATTATTCTTCCAAGCACCTAAATTCAAAATGTTGTCATTCTTTTTCCTCCTTCCATCTTCTTCTCCATACCCACTCATCACTCAAGTCCTTTCTACTTTTTTTCCTAATGTCTCTCCTATCCTCCCATTCCTTTTTATTCCCACTGTTAACCACGTTACACCAGGTCTTTATCACTTCCAACTGGGACTACTTCAATAGTCCCCTAAGTTTTCTTGACTATAGTCTCCTCTCTCTTTAACCCAAATGCAACAACAAATTTAATAAATGTAAGCACCAGCTATATATAGCTCACTATGCCAGGCAACAGAGGAGATGCCAGGATGAATTTTAGATACAGTTCTTGCTCTTGAAGGTCAGAGTCTGATATAAGACATAAAAAAAACTACAATTAAAAATAGAAAACAATCAAGTTAAAAAGTGCTAATGAAGGAAAGATCATTTCCAAGTGAAGGAATAAAGAAAGGCTTCATGAAGGAGGGGGAATTTGAGGTGGGTTTGAAGGCTGAATAGAACTTCAGCAAGCTGTTTTTATTTTTTTTTGAAGCAGTGTGATATTAAGTTATAAATATAACAGCACAAGATTATAGAGAGCCTTAAATGCCAGAAAAATTAGTTCTTTATCTTTTAGGAATTGAGTATCCACTATATGATTCTGAGCAACTAATCAGCAAGCATTTATTAAGTACCAGCTGTGTGACATGCACTGCATTAGGCAAAAAGATGACATGATCAGATTTGTCCCTAAGGACAAGTAATCTGGCAATGATATGAAAAATGTGCTGGAAGGATGGAGCCTGGAAATGGTAAGGCTGATTAGATTACTGAAACAGTCCAATCAAGAGACGATGAGAAAATGGACTGAAGTGGTGACAGCAAGAATGAAAAGGCACATATGGGATCACAGAGGCAGAAATGAATAATGTGGATGGTACACAAGAGGAAGAAGTCAAAGATGGCACCAGGTTTTCAAGCATAGATGACTTAGGTGATTAGTTAACAGAAAAAAGGAAATCAAACAAATAACAAGTTAGGGGGGAAAGACAGAACAGAAATTCCATTCTGAATATACTAAATTTGAGATGACAGTGAGACATCTATGTAAAGAGGTCCAGAAGATAGCTAGTAATGGATGGCTGATGTTCAGGGATATAAATTTAGGAGTCTTCAGCGTAGAGATGAGAGACAATGACATAGGCATATGTGATCATCTACACTTCTTTGAGTGTAGGGTCAGAATCAGCACTGGGGTTTAAAGAGACAAAAATGGTTCAGATGGTTGCTGTGGAGAATGTGACAAGGAACTCAGGGAGAGATGACTAAAAGGACCGAGAAACAGCAATGAAAGCCTATGTGAAGTTAAGCAGCATACATTTATAAAGGATAGAATTAAACATTTTGTAATTTTCTTTATCAATACTGAGTAGTTCCAGGGCATAGAAGGAAAATCAGGTGGTGGAAGTTACCTAGGGTTAAAGATTAACAGGACAGGAACGGTAGAAGATAATTTCCCCAAAATACTACTTCAAATGAGCAATTTTGGTTAAAAAGAACAGATAATGAATCAAACTTCCCCTTTCTTGCTAGAGAAATAGAGAACTATGAAAAAGGAATAATCTATGTGCTATTAGTCACAGTCATTTTTTTGGTCAATTCTACTTAACCTGTTTAATTGTAACTCACTGTTACAAAGCGAGAGTGGGGGGAAATAAATGTGGCATAAAAAAAAATCAATAAAAAAATTTTAAATGCTGCTGTACACATATCATTTCCCTGTTCAAATATGCTCACTGACTCTCTATTTGCACTCATGTACTCAAATGGATCTAATATCTCACAGATGTGGATGTTTCATATCTGCCCTAGGAGATTCTTGTCAACATCTCTCCCAACATGCTAGAGGACCTCCACCATTTCTCCTGATGTCTTGAGCATCCCAGTAGAGAACTCAGGCTGCCTCCCTGTCATCCTTCACCCTTACCGCATAACCAGAGCACCTTTTTCTCTTGTCACACATTGTCTTGATGATATCTTTACTTTCTATTCTTCAAAATATCTGACTGGTTATACACTGTAAGCGGCTCACACCACTGCCCTCTGAGTGACAGTCAGAGACTGTTATATTCCATGTCTCACAGAATGCTAGTATTAAAAAGATGGGTCTTTCGTTGTTCCTGGGAGATTAGCAACCTTAAAGGAGCTTTGCAATTCCAAAAGCCAATCTGATCCTGCTGTCTTTGTCCTTTTAAATCTGGGACCCACTCTGTCCGCTTGTACTCTCTGCTCCAGATACACATCATGGTGGACAAGCTCTGTAGTTTTTCCATCCAAATGCAGGTCACAATTTGGACAAAATATTCTTCATCTACTTGATGTTTCCTATGCGAATGGTTAGGACTTACGGATTGCTTCCAGGACACTCTGTAGTGTTCTAGAGCCTGAGGCCACACCCTCCACATGGTATGCCTAACTGCTACAATATAAAGAAAATCTAAATTCTTGGCACTTAAGGCTCTTCAGAAGTTGGTCGCAAATTATCTCTTTCTCATGTTACTTAAATTCCACTGGGCCCCTTCGTTGCTGCTAGGCAATCCTGTTATATATCCCTAATTGATTTACTATCCCCCTTCTCATCACAGCAGCTTTTCCAAACTTTTTGACCTCTCTTCAAACCTTCCATAACTAACCCTTTCCCCACCCTCTCAGCTGAGAAGCCTGTCTCATATTTAACTGGAAACTCTGAGGCCATTCACTGAGAGCTCCTTCTCTCCTCCTCATGTCACATTATTTAAATGCCTTCCCCTACAATCTCCTGTTAGCCCTGTCTCAGACAAGGAGGTGGCCCTTCTCCTTGCCAAGGTAAAATCCTCTACATGCACAAGTGATTCCATTTAATCCCATGGTCTCCAACAGATTCTCCTCCACCCCCCCATCCTCACTGTCTTACTTTTCTTCAAACTCTGTCTACTCTCACTGTCTTAGTTTTCTTCAAACTCTGTCTACTGGCTGCTTCCCTGTTGACAAAAAAAACGCATGTGTCCTCCATCCTCAAAAAACTCTCGATTGACCTGTCAGCTATTGTGCTTTATTTCTGCTTCTTTTCATAGCAGCTTTCTCCTTGAAAAGACTGCCTACAGATGGTGCTCCACTTCTACCCTATACAACTTTCCTAGAAACTGTTTAAAAACAACTAAGGAGAAAAAAAAGAAAATTAAGGAGAAAAAAAAAGAAAATTAAGGAGAATTTTATGTACTGGGTTACTCCATAAGACTATTTTATCATTTGTATCCCCATCAGAAACTTTGTATACTGAAAACAACATCCAGGGACTTTTGTTTAAAATGAGTCATAGAGGATTCCAGCTCTCCACATATACTCTGGCAAAGAACCAAAAGGGACATCACATCAAATAATGATCAAGAAATCCAAAAAGAAATGAAAGTAAACTCCTTCAAACAACTCCAGACTGAAAATGAAAAATCAATAAATAAAATGGTCTGAAGCCTGTGGAATTTTGAAAAGGGGTCCTAGCTACCCTCAATAAAGGTAAGCAAGCCAGAAACTTGCCAGTGTTCTGATGAGAGAAACTGCAGGGGGAGCCTGAAGCCTTCAGTGCTAGAGGAGAGAATCTGCAATGTTTGAAGTGGAAGTTTCTGGGTTAATGAAAATCCACAGCGCTTTGTGGAAAAACGACCAGACATCTGTACTACTCTGACCTGATTTGCTTCGAAGGACCCTGGAGACCACAGAGCTCTTACGCTAGATGATCCAGGGGATCTTGCCAGTACTATGCGTGTAGACCTTTAAGAGGAAGTAGAGGTCAATGGCACAGGATTAAAAAATTGAGGGTTAGGATCAAATGAGACTTGATTAAGAGTGTGGGAGGGGAAGAGGAAGAAGTCTAACTCTGGCACTAAATCACAAATAAGGAACTAAAGCAGGAAAGATGACTAAACAGAAGATACTGAACATTATAAAGAAATATTACGGGTTAAAATAGGCTCAAGATTTAAACCCTGAGGAAGTGAATAATTCCACAGTAACTATAAGCAGAGTCTCAGAGAAAAAACATCTTGACCACAAGGGCAATGAAAGTACATGGAAGAAAGGAACAAAGAGATAAAAGATGAAATTATAAGTGAATTAAGAGTTTTGGTAGAAAGAATAATAAAGAGAAAAAAATTACTTCAATAGAAGATAGAAAATCACACCTAAATAACAGACTGAAAATTGGAATGGAGTAAAGAGCATTCAATGATTCCATGGAACAAAAAGAAATAATCATATAAAATCAAAATATTTTAAAAGTAACTAGCAACATTTCCAACAAGATCAGGAGTAAAACAAGAATGTTTGGTATCACTACTATTACTTGACATAGTGCTGAAATGCTAGTTATAACAATAAGAAAATGAAATTGAGGGAATAAGCACAGGCAAAGAAAAAAACAAAATGATTAGCTTTTGCAGATGGTATGATAGTTTATATAGAGAAGCCTAGGGAGATAAACTAAAAATTAATTGAAACATAACATTAGCAAAGTAGCAGAACATAGAATAAACCCCCTCGAATCAGCAACATTTCTATATATAATATTAATAATAATAGGAAGAAAAATTCCATTCTAAATCACTAGATAATCTATAAATATTTAGGGGTTCACTTACCCAGATACATATGGAACTACATGAATACAGCTACAAAACACTTTTTTTTACAGAAATAAATATAAACCTAAGAAAATAGAAAGCTACTAATATGGATAGGTCATATCAATATAATAGAAATGACAATACTTTCTAAATTAATTTACTTATTCAAGGTCATAACATGAACAACTTCCAAAGGATTACTTTACAGAGAAGAAAAATAACACTAAATTCATTTGGAGGAACAAAATGTCTAAATTCTCTAGGAAAATAATGGTGTCCTTTGGTACAGACACCAGAGGAAATTTTCCTGGACCTTCACAGGGATCACTTAAGATACCAAGGTCCCTGAAGAAATTTGGTGTGTCCTATGTAGAACGAAACACCTAGAAATTTTGTCTTGACCTCAGTCAGACATCCTGAGAGAATCATGGAAGAGGTTTATGTAGAACAGTTTAGTTTCTCATTGTGCAGGGATGATTTTTAGTCAATCCCAGGTCCCTAATCTCTGTGAGGAAAGGCCTCTTGGACCCAGTTCTGGTTTTGTTGTGGCACTTTGTAACTAACTGAGCTCAGAGTAGAGAGGCCTCTCCATTGGAGAGAAAAGGTAAGAACCCGGTCCACTGGAGCCAATGAACCAGTGTAGCTAGCTATACAAGTACCAAGCCAAATTCATTTGGTTTCTCATGGGAAGGGTAAAGGGCTGACTTCTAGTGAACCCAATCCCTGTGAGAAGAGGCCCACACTCTCAGATAACACTGTAAAGAGTCAGGCTTTCCTCTGAGAAAGGTGGTTTGATTTTCTTTCCCTTTTCTTTACTATTTTTGGCTTGGTTAAGGATCTTTACAAAGTATCAAGATAAGAACAAACCTATTATAACTTTAAATTGTTTTATAACGCATTTGGAAGTATGGAAGAATGTTAATTACCAGCTCTGATTATGAACTGTGTTATACAGATTTCTCCAGAGGTACTGGGGAAGGCATTCAAACAGGAAATGAAAAATGTCCCCAAGTACTAACAGAGCTTTGCCAAACACACTCCAGTAGATTTTCTGGGAACAGCAAATATCAAAACTGCAGTAAGAATGTAAGGGTGGAACTGATTGCACCCACCCCACTTAAAGTGATAAAATGTCAATAATTTGACAAGGAGAAAACAAGTCTCAATTAATCAATCTCATCCATAAACTTTCATTTCAATCAAAAACAAGACTTGAGACTGAGCAGGAAACTTCTTGGAAATGAAAATGAAAATAATGTGGCACAACAATCATGTTTGGATTGGCTGAGGAAACATGGTCACACGCTGGGATCATTTATAAAATAATCTAGCCAGCTTAGAACCAGGGTTATTCTAGAAAATGAAGAAATACAGCATTCCAGTAAAAACCCTGAGGTACAACCACTCAAGGAGGCAGGGTAAAGAGAGAAGGGGAGGCCCCAAAAGGCTAACTTTAGTCAGACAAACCTGGGAATGCCGCCATTATCCTGTGTTTTTAAATTTAAAACAAGAAAATGCTTAAATCAAGAATGAAGGTGACATTTTGAGAGTCTTAATTTTTTTTTCTTTATCTTCTATATTTGAAGAGATTAGGTCTGCCTCAGAAACAGAGAGAAAAAAAAAATCAAAGGGGAGTTTGAAGTCCTACCTAAGAAAAAAAATATCTTGGGCAAAATACCTTTTGATACTCAAGAATGGCTTTGGTTTCTGATTACTTTCTGCGTTATTTGTTGCCCAACAATCTCAGGGATGACAATCCTTTCTGATGACACATGAGTAAAATATAGTAAAACATCTAATAAGTTATAAAAAGAACTTGTGACATCAGCAATATCCTTAACAGAGCCTAACTGAAGATAAGCACTGGGAGGAAGAGCCACAACAACTATTCTGTGGCTATTTACTTCTCTTCGACAACAAGTCTCATAATATGCCGGTGCATTTGAATTGCTTTATTACTTTATGAGAATTATTACAAATGTTCAAAAAGTTGTATTAGAATGATAAGGCCAGCTGCTGTTGTTGTTTGTCCTTCATTTTCAAAGAAGACTATGACATCAGAGAAATGATGACATGACTTGCACTTGACTCTGATCTGAGTGAGGGAGGGCTGTGCAGGTCCCAGCCTCACTTTATCCTCCCGAGTCATCTGGGTCCAGATGACTGCAGATGCCCAACATGCAATGGGAGACCTTGGCCTTTTAGGCTAAGGCCTTTTCGGTACTCAGTTAAAGTGAGGTAAGCACAGAGGAAAGGAACCGTTATGTTCTGTGACATTCTCAAAACCATTTATTCTTGTCTTTGTCTCTTTAGTAATGTGACAAGGAAGTGTATTTTCACTTTAGATCTCCTTGCTAAATGTATGCCAGGAGAATAGAAGTTTTAACAACTAGTTTATTCAGTCTACACTACAAAGGTCTGCAAATAGTATATTAACAGCCCTTTAGGACTGTTAGGAGGTAGAGTGTGGCTGCTCAAAAGCTTCCCTAAAAGCTCTGAAAGCTGGTATAACTGTCCAAGAGTCCAAAGGAAAACAAAGAAAGAGGGAGTAGGAAGCCATGATTTTTCTGCACATGTTCTAGGTTCTCTTCTAGAACTACAGAAATCATAAGTTTCACGGGGTCCAAGAACAAAGTCATATAAGAATACTTAGTTACACGACACAGCTCTTCACCGAGTTTAATGACAACCCAGGGCAATAATGCTGAGACAAAGGAACTTATTCAGAATCAAAAGAAAATTTCTCCAAAGAACTATCAATGATTTGCCTGGGAACATTTAATCTCATCACAAGAAAAGTCTTTTAGACTTTAACTTATCTCAAAGTAGTCTTATGTAAGCAGACCTCCAAAAGCATGAGCTCACACTTGAGATAAAACTGGTGCTACAATATAAGCTTAAAGTTTTATATTTTCTTCCAGGTTACACCTTTAAACATATCATTACATCAGGTAACCTGTCACTGCAACAGTAAAGGGATAGACAGACCATGTCCCATAGTTGTAGCTGTAAGACAGATCTAAGAACAGATTCTCTGGTCCACCCCTAATTCCCATCCCAAACCTGATCTTATCAGTCTACTACCTTTATTGGAATACAATACAACCTTGAATTATTGGAATACAATACAACCTTGAATTGTTGAAAAACAACAATTGAATTTAGCAATAAACTGTCTATGACAAACTCATACTTTGAAAATACAGTAAAAGTCTCTGTGGTAATACTAAACTTCAATTTGCCTCTAGCAAAAGTAAAGAATAATCTGCCTAAATCTCACCTTGGTATCCAATTACTCTGAGTTCACTGAATGTCTGATTCTCTCTGTACAAATAAGTAGAGGCTACAGAGTTTAAAAATAAAACACAAACTAAATATATTAAAGGCAGCTCTGGGAACATTCCTAAACTAGGAGATGAACAAAAGAAGAATGAGTAGAGAGCTGGTGGAAATAGCCTAGAGCTCCTAACTTACTGAAATTCTAGTTCTGGGACAGGATGTACCTTATCCATGTGGAAGATCAAGTCCAGCTCACAGACATTTTCAAAACACTTGTCCAGTGTCTCCACAAAAACCTAGAGAAAGAAGAGAAATAGATTTAGATCCAATTGGAAGAAGTTCATTCAATGCAAACTTATTGTGGAGTGGGGCAACTGTAACTTAAGCTTACCTCTTCCTTTCAAAGGAATTCCAACAAAGATTTTACGTACTAACCTTTAATACAGTATTAAATGAACATCATCTAACCCAGATCAGGGAATGCAAAAGGTTTCTGGGGGAAAAAAACTTGTACTTTAATATGGCCCCATTATTCACAGGTAGCAAGCATACTTTCTCCTTTCCCAGGTGCCCAAAAGTCTTTAAATAACAAGAGATTTCCTCTTTACTTGATCACCAGTGCCTTACTCTAAGGTTTTGCTTGCCTGTCTCCCAAATTTTACCCAGAGGGCTGTTCAGAAGGACTTGACTCAGAGCACCACCTTCTGGTCATCTGACAATTTTGTCTCGGGCATCGATCTAACAATGGTAAAAGTACTCACCAGACCAGCAGGTGACTCCAAGGTAAATCATCAGCTGGAGCTTTCCACAAAGCCCCCAGGAGACCAAAGGGACAAAGGACATGAGCAGTAATAGCCTGGGGCAGGCAACTTACAAGATCGTCACCGCTGGCTAAGGCGTGGAGCCACGGTTCTATCTCCTCACCCTAAGATCCCAGAATCATGGCTCTAGGGTTGGGAGGGAGCCCAGGGGCCCATCTAGCCCGTTAGTCACTGGTTTATCAATAAAAAAACCAAGGCCCCAGTAGTTAAGTACTACTGTTAAGTGTAGTTAAGTACACATTCTGCTTCTAAACAAGTCTACCCGACATACCTGAATGAGGTCCAAGATCCCCAGTTCACTTTCTGAAGAATCCACACAAAACACAAAATACAAAGTGGCATAGTGCCGGTAAATCAACTTGTAGTCAGAACCGCCAATCAAACTGCAGGAACAAAAGACAACCCCCAGAGATAGCTGAAATACTGTGCTAGAGTAAATGTGATTTCCACTATCACACTGTCTAAAAATGCACAGGACAATTCACCAGACTCACATTCAAATCAGGCAAGTGACATGTAGCCCTTCCTCAGAGTGAAATAAAAAAGGGGATCACACAAGAAAACTGAATTTATAAGCACAGATAAGCCCTGGAAAAATTAAACAGAACCTCTGCATGAACATCTCTGTCAAGACTAAAGCAGAAGTGTGTCCTGGATTGAGCCTGACACTTAAAGAGCACCGGTCTGAAGTCACATGACCCGTCAACTGATCAGACCTTGAAATAAATGGAGAAAAAGCTACTGACTTACCTCCCCCCTTCTAGGAAGTTACAGATGTTGTCATCGCGCTTGAGGACAAGGTGGAAAGTCTCTCGGACAATCTGCTGTTGAATCTCTTCTGGCTACAGTAAAAAAGAAGAGTGCAACAAGCCAGTGAGTTTGTTTAGGACCCAAAGGAGTCATAGTTATGAGGAGAGCAAAGCACTACCAAAATCTGTAAAGCACACCATTCTGCTATTCCATAGCACTAGAAATGGGAAGTTTCCACTCTTCACCATATATCTTCTTCCCTACCATGTTCTTCCCCCTTCCCCTCTAATGTTATTAGGGATTCCCATGACTTGCCTTAGACCAGTAGTTCTCAAAAGTCTTGATACCAGGACTCATTTACATTCTTAAAAATGGAGGATCACGAAGAACTTTTGTTTATGTGGGTTGTATTGGCTGGTATTTAACATTTTAGAAATTATAGCTAATAAATTTTTAAATGTTTAGTTATTACTTCACTTAAAATAATAAATCCATTACACATTAACATCATTTTTTATGAAAAATAACTATATTTTTCCAAACAAAAACATTTAGTGAGAAGAACAGCATTATTTTACAAATTTTTGCAAATCTTTTTAATGTCTAGCTTAACAGAAGATAGCTGGATTCTCATATAAATGTTCTGTGAGATGTTGTTTCGGTTGATGTGTATGAAGAAAATTTGACCTGACATGGATATGTAGTTGGAAGAGGGAGTACTTTAATAATGTCACTTTAAATAATGTATTGGTAATGTTATTATGAAAATAGTTTTGACCTTGAAGTTTTGACCCCCTTAAAGAATCTTGGGGACCTCCAAGAGTCTGACAATCACTCTGAGAGCTACTTCTCTAAAACATCAAAAATAAAAACAGCTGATGATCAACTACCGTCAAATAGTTGTACATCAAGTCTCCATTTCTGGTATCACCATGATGAACTATAAAGTAAATGTACTTCAAAAGCAGCAACCTTACAGCAAGTATAGAATCAGAGACCTAATTCCCCAAATACTTGAACTGTCTGATGAGCAAAAATATACTCACTCTTATCATGCTGTCCTCATCTTCAAAAATACAAATCTCTATAGGATATTTTAGAAAAATCCAACTAGTCATTTTAGTGTTAGGAACCAACTGTCCCCTCCACCGTCACAATGTCTCTCTGTCGTCTCCATCACATGTGTAATTTTATCACATGCATAAGGTTAAAATTTGCTGTCTTTGAGAACAATGTGTGCTCCTTGATAAGTTACATTGAATTCAAGCTCTGATTTAACCCTTTAAGACTTTTCTACGGAGAAAAGTCTGTTTGAATTCTCAGTAACAATCTCTTCTGTACAAGTGAAGTCTTTGGGTTCTCTATCATTCTTTCTAGTTGAATAATTGCAGCAATGAATAAAACCTTGAGGCCTAACGAGCAAACCTCAAGATAGTACTCACTTGCAGTATGAACTTAGGTGATAGACAGTTAAACCTCACTCTGAAGAGCTATCACCATGGGAACTGACCAAAGCGTCAGAAGATTAAATTTTTTGCTTCTCCCAGGAATTCAAATTTGTTCTGAATTTATCTTTAAGATATACCTACCTAGGTGTGTATTTCTTTTTTTATATAACAGTATATATTTAAGTAGCACCTTAAAGGCATTTAACTGTATGACATAGGTATATCAAATATTATTATCCCCATTTTGCAGATGGGGAAACTAAGGCTCACAGAGGTTAAGAGAACTGTCTTAAGATCACATAACTAGGAAGTGTCAGACTTGGGATCTGAACCCAGATTCCTCCTGATTCAAAGTATACCTAGTTGCTCTTGGATGGTTCTGGTTAGAAAAGCAGAGTCAATATCCTACACGTTCAAAATTGAAGGATCCAGACTGCAGCCCAGTGGTATGGTTTTCTGGGGATCTTTCCTACTACCAGAAGGGTACTCCCCTTTACTTATCATCACCTTTTCGTTGATTCTGTACGGCTTTTATAACCGTTGTAGCATATGGGAATAATAAGTCATCTAAGTTAGTGAAGACAAGTAGGTGAGAAACAAAAGACAAATAAATAATGGAAAAAAATAATACAATTTTAACTTGAACCTTGTCTGCTAAAAACTCAAATGGAACAGTGATCTCATGGATTGGATGTTTTTCTCCAAAGTTGTGTATTGTGAACCATCTATATCTGTCAATTTTGAGCAATTCTTTCCAACAGCCTCCCATAATTTGCAACAGAAGGTCCACTCAAAATGTCAGAGGTCTTCCTGAACTTGACACCTCAAAAATCCAAGGCAACACCCAGTCCATTCATCTGTTGCCATTCCGTGACTAAGCCATGACTGGCCCATCTTCCTGTTTTCTTTAATCTCAATAACATCTTTCATTCCTTTTTTCTTTAAAGTTATTCACTGCTTACAGTTGTAGCCTGCTCACACCTATCATATACCTCACCACTTACCTCTGCCTTAAGGAAGTTAAAAAGCCACTCTAAATGACTCTAACCTTCTCCCAAAACTAAAAGCACATCTTTTAAATACCAATATTCTACCAGTGTTCTTGTATGGAATTATTTTAAGACTATGAGGCATGGAACCTTGCAGTCTTTGAAGAATTAAAATGATTACCAGAGGTCAGTGGGGAGACAATGCTGGTTTTGAGCTTATAGGAACAGATAGAATTTACACATTTCCACAAAGGCTATACACATACTTTTATCTTTCTATTTCTTCGTGAACCAACAATGAACTGATGTTACTGAGGTAGACAGCTTTTCATCTGGCATCCAATCCATCCCAGAAGTGGACTAGATTTGGGAGATGCTCTGAGGGTATGGGTCAAAACTCAGCTCTTCTACATCCCAGGACAAATACCTGACTCTGATCTGGCAGCAAAACAGGGAATCTAATGCTATAAATTTCTCATCTACTATGTTATCACTTCATCTTCAGATGCCAATCTATTTCAAGCTAAATCTTATGGGGTTTAGTCTACTCTTGGGGGATCCCAAGGAAACCAACTCATTTTTAAAATTCCTAAAGTAGATTTGAGAGACCAAAATTAAGACATTCTAAAATCTAACATTATCAAATGATCCAAACTCCTGAGAACTAACTTTGTCTTCCTGGGATAAGGAGTCGTGGGAGGAAAATCAGGATAGCTCATGATTGCTAATAGTAAAACCAGACTCTTTTTCCCACCTCTCTCACAAATAGGTATATCCCAGAACTAAGAGTCCATAGGGTTCTTCCAAAATGAGACTGGCCTCAGGAATATTTCTACTTCTCTAATACAGTAATATAAACTTAAACCTATAATAAATTCCTTACCTGGACCATCCATGATCTAAACCTTAAAGATAACAGACTATTTATACCAGTGAAGATCTCTTTTATGATGTTGCTACTGTGGGAATTAAAACTGTCCAATCTATAATAAAAGAGACTGAGGCACAGCTGTGAGCCAATTGCACTTTATTAAAGGGTCTATGATGCCGTCTAATGAATTGGACCTCAGATTTTCCTCACAATCTGAGATGTTCCCTTCTTCCAGGATCTTGTTTTTAAAGGGTTTCCAGAAATGCAAAAGAGGCATGGTAAAGTATAGAATCTCATTGGTTGATAGACCTTGCTCTTGAGGACCAAAAATGATATATCAGTAGGTGGTAGGAAAGAGGGTTTGGAGGGGTGTCACAGGCTGGGTGAAGTATGGGGCATCTCCACTGACTACGTGGTCATAAGATGGTCACCTGCTCATTTTGGTCAAGAGAGAATGATCAGTAGGTACAAAAATAAATTGGAAGATTTTCCAAAGCATCAAGTTTATCTCACCCATCCTGGGTTTGGACATGGAATCTGAGTGAAACAAGACAGAGATATCTTTGTCAGCATTCTCGTGGTTGTACAAGTAAGCCTCATAACTTGGTAAACAAGTAGTGAACATTACATTAAAGCTGGAGACTCACTATAAGAACCTATCTATCCCTATATGATTTATATGGAATATCAAACTGATTGATACTGATTGAAATAGAATAGGGGTAACAGCCCACAAGCATGCCAAAGAATTTTGGGTGGCCAGCAAAAAATGTAGAAAAAAACATCCTCTATATTTTTCATGGGCCACCCGAAATCCTTTGGTGGGCCACAGGTTGTGCAGGCCTGATCTAGAACAAAGATTCTTTGTCTATAGAGGACTGATTCTGAAGAATGCTATGAAACTCCAGAAAAAGAGGTGATGGACTAAATATGCAGAACAATATTTTTGGACATGGCCAATACAACAACTTCATTTGCTCAACTATGCATATGGATTACAAGGATTTTCTTTGGAAGGTAGGAAGAAGAGAAAATAAAATGTTAATTTTAAAAAAAGTTTTTCAAAAAACCACAAAGAAGATTGGTGAGAGCTAAACCCTTAGGAGGGTATAAGGTGTGTAGAAAAGCTTCTTCTCTAGAGAGTACTGGACCAATCCCTCCTTGGGCTTCCAGTAAAAGGGAGGACAGAATGAAATTTCTCTCCTCTCTCCCCAGCTTCCACCCAGGGGTCCACCCTTGGAGAAGTATGTCAGTTAAGTGCCATTTTCAACCTTCTTGAAATCCTCTCTTATGTCACTTTACCCTTTTCTGATTCTGGATGACAACTTGGTCTTATTACAGAGGTAGAGGGAAGTGTTGGGTTCTGGCTGTAGCTCTGTCACCAACTAGAAAGATGACCTTGGGCAAATCACTTTATATGGGGGGGGCAGGGCAGGGTCATAGGTAGAGAAAATTTGCTACATAAGGTCAGAGAGTCAACAGAAAACCTAGCACTGAAACATAGATTTGAGGACTTCACAGGAAATACGAAATACCCACAGCAGGACAAGTGCAGGACTGAAGAAAAATCAAGACATGCCCCTATGTCATTTTTTAAATCCCAAAACTCCGTGTCAACACTGCTAATTTACTACTCTAAGATACTATGTAGATTTTCTTTAATCAGCTTCTAAGTTAGCATTCTGAAATATTCCTGATTCTGAAATGTACTGATAGGAAACTAGATGACCAAGTGCACAGAGTACAGCTGCTGGAGTCAAATCCAGCCTTGGACACTCACTGGCTGCATGCCTCAGTATCCTCAATTATAAAAATGAAGATGATAATAATAGCACCTACCTCCCAGGGTTGTGAGGATCAGACCAGACAATGTTTATAAAAGACTTAAGGTAGCGTTTGCCACACTGTAGGTACTCTAGAAGTGATAGCAACTATTATCATTATTATTATTAAAAGACATTAAAGTTCTGGAATCAATCTCTTGGCCTCTGTTTTCTCAATTATAAAATGAAGGGATTAGACAAAATGGTCTCAGAGTTCCCTTCCAGCTCTCCATCTATAATCTAAATACTATGAATTGTCTGGTCACTACCTATCACTATGACATGGAAAAGAATTAGGAAAGTTCTCTCACATTAAAATTCTTGAATTTGTCTTTGGAGCTATTCTAAGAGTTTCTTCCTTTTAGTCCACTTGCTATAAACTTGAAAAGTTTTAACTCTGATCAAGTCCCTTAAACCTCTTCTCAAGAGTTTGGAGAAAAGAAGCTAGGGATATTGCTTTCACATCAAAAATGATGAGAGGAAAGTAAAAGAACGGACAGAGGGAGGAGAGAAAGATGTAACTCATCTCCCATTTGCACAAGGTAGATTTGCTACAATAGGAGTACAATAGGTAGTGGATTGCTTACTCATATCTAACTAATAAGGCTGTAAAAAAAGTACTCAAAAGAGTCTGGCATAGGTTAACTTTATCACTGATGAGTATTTTTTTTTCAACAACTGCTACCCAATCTTAATATAAAGTTTATAAAGTACTTAACTGTAAGCAAAGACTCACCCCATAATAAATATATACAGTATATTAATTACAAATTCTTTTTTTTTAAATGGCTAACACCTCTCCCAAACTAAAGTCTGTTTTATAAGAGGACAGAATTGAGGAGATAGATATCTAAATTCCTGACCAAGAAAAATCCAAATACCAATTGCTTATATGCCCTCAATCATCTAAACTTTATAAGACCAGGATAATGTTCAACTTAGGTATCTGCAGAAGAAGCCCTGTTTGATTATTCTGGCTTCCCACTGGTCCCTAAAATCTAGTAGCTTAGAAACCAAAGGAGCATGTAAGTAACAAACTCTAGTTTTGTTATATTTTCCAGATGTTACTGTTATAAAGAATTTTGGAAATCAATTCATTGGGTGTATATCCTTAATATACAGGACAGCTAGGTGATGCAGTGGATAGGGTGCTGGGTCTGGAGTCAGGAAGATGAGTCTTCCTGAGTTCAAATCTGGTCTCAGGCACTTTGAGTCTAGGTAAGTCTAGGTAAGTCTTTGTCTAGGTAAGTCACTTCACCCTATTTACCTCAATTTCCTCATCTGGAAAATGACCTGGAGAAAAACATGGAAAATCACTCCAGTATCTTTGCCAAGAAAACCCCAAACAGGGTCACAAGAGTGGAACACAGCCGAAAAACAACTGAACAACAACATATCCTTAATGTATGAAGCAGGTACTATCTCTAAGCTGTATTTAAGTGTTTAAGGCATACCCATAACTTCTATTTAAAAACTAAATTTAAAATAATTCTACACAATGAAATGGGGACACATAAGGGAATAAATTCTGCCCCATTTGTTTCTACTTGAATTTTAAAACTGTAATATTCCGCTTTGACCATTAAATGGAGCCTGTATTTGGGAGGAGAGCAGAGCCGCATCGTGATGATGCTGAATAGCAGCAAGCGAACACCTGTGTCTTCCGGCTGCAGCAACGAACGCAAGTTTTCATTATTTGAGAAAAAACTGATGGGCAAAGTTTGCAGTAAGCATTTAAATGCATGAAATAAAGCAATCTGTCCATGTTAAAAAGAAATCAAATTACTGTCTGACTGCGTTTAGTTTATTCACACAGCAACATTAAAATTTCCTCAACATTCCTGCACCTAAGTTAGTTTCTGAGAACTTAAGGCACAACCTATTTCCCAACATAACTAGAACTGTCAGAACGGACATTTCTTTTTTGTACCGTTGAGTTGTTTGTGTCTCATCCAATTCTCCATGACCCCATTTGGAGTTTTCCTTGACAAAGATACTAAAGCGGTTTGCCAGCTCATTTTACAGATGAGGAAACTGAGGCAAACAGGGTTATGTGATTTGTCCAAGGTCAAACAGCTAGTAAATATCTTAGGCCATATTTGAACTCAAGTCTTCCTGACTCCAAGGCCTTTATCCACTTGACTACCTGGCTGCCCCAAACTGATATTTGCCCACAAATAATTTAAATAGCAGAACCTGTCAAGTTCCACTGGCTACAGTATTTTTATTTAAAATTTTTAACATTCTCTTGTACATGTAGAGCCTACATCAGATTGCACGAAGTCTTGGGTTGGGGAAGGGGGAGAAAATTTAAAACTCAAAAACTTATGGAAGTGAATGTTGAAAATTAAAAATAAATAATTTTTTTTTTAAAAAAGGAGAGAGAATCTGAAATGGCAATGTAAGTAGTATTCCAACTCTCCCACTTCAGCTAGTGAGTCAAAGAGAATGAGTGAAGGTACAGCCAGTACTGAAAGAGTGGCCAGGGAGGCTTTGTCAGCAGGAGAAATGACAGTTTTCAATAAGAACTCATAGATGGAAAGAGACAGAGAGTAATATTTTTAAAATGACTGACAGTGTATTATCTAACAGTCATTCTAAAAAGCACTGGAAAGGCTTGGGGGCGGGGAAGACATGATAAAATTTTGAGGTGGGAGAATTGAGAGGGATGGGAATGAAGAACTGGGTTGAAGAGGATGATGTATGAGGCTTGGATGATGAGCTATAGGAGTTCAGAGTCACTGGGATGTGCTAATCTATATAAATGCTAGTTCTTATTCATCTAATTATATATTCTTATCATTACTTATATCACATAGTGGAAAGGACACTAAACTTAGAAGCAGAAAGATATGAGTTCAAATTCTGCTTCATACACTTAGTACATGCACAGGCAGCTAGGTGATACAATGGATAGGGCTCAGATCCAGGAGTCAGGAAAGCCATTCAAATGCAAACTGAAAGACTTCCTAGCTTTCTGACCTTAGGTCAATCACATTATCTCTGTTTGCCTCAGTTTTCCCAACTGAAAAATGGAAATACTTTTCAGGTTTGTTGTAAGGATCAAATGAGAGAAAATCTGTACACTGCCCAGCACAGGACCTGGCACATGACAAACACTTAAAAAACTCCTTGTTGCTTCCTTAAAAACAAAATTTAACATTTTCTTTCTTTAATTTTGAGATCCAAACTATGCCTCTCCCTCTGGCCATACTTCCATTCTTTGAGAAGGAAAGCAATGACACCCATTTTACAGATACAGTTATGCAAAAAACATGTCCATATGGCTAAGTTATTTCAAAAAGGTGGTGTTTGGGGTTTAAAAATTATATTAAAAACCTAGGTAATGTTGAACCTTACCTCTCTTTCCAAAGCTCACCTCAAATGTTACCTTTTCTATGCAGCCATATCTAATCATGTTGTAAGTGGAAAGTAACAGCTCTCTTATCAACTTTGGTCATAACTCTTTAATTGACATTTCACACACAAAATATTCTATTTTCTATTAGTTACTTCTGCATATCTTATACCATTCATTCAAATGTCAACTGCTTGGAGCCAGAGAGTTGTCTTACTTATCTTCTTGTTCATCGGTCGCCTTACACCTGGTAAATACTCAATTACTATTTGCGGGATTAAATGGATGAATCAAATTGTCAAAAGACCTTCTCTGCCTCTTCAAGGACCCTGGCCTTAGTGTGAGTAGGGACCAAGCAGTATGAAGGACCAGAGAACGGAGTTAAGATCTAAGAAGAAGAATTTGGCCACGATCATAGTGATGACAAAAAAGTAAGAAAGCACCTCAAATTAATAAAAAGAAAAGGACAGTTACTGACGGGTTTATAGCACACAAGTTTGCAAATCACTTTATATATAGTAACTCCTCTATACCTCATGAGAGCCCTGAGATACAGTTGCTACGGATACTAGTCCGGTTTTACGGATGAGAAACTGAGACTCACATTAGCTAAATGACTTGAACATAACTAGTAGGTGGTATCGGAGCTAGGATGTGAACGGGGATCGCGTGACTCCAAGTCCAGCACCATGGACAGTAAGCCAAAGCAGCCTGGTCCAGCCTTTCAAGGGAAAGGACGCAGTCCTAAGGGTCTTTCTTGCTGGGAAGTCTTAAGCTCATTCACTTAGAGCTGGAAAAGACCGTGGAGCTCATTTACCCTAAGACCCTCATTTTTCAGATAAGGAGACTGAGGCTGGTTAAAAGGGACGGACTTGTCCAAGGTCGCCCCGGCAGTGAGGGGCGCAGCCAGGACTGGAATTCAGCGCTCTTTCCACCAGGTCAGGACACCTGTGTCCAGGTTTTCTGGGAGAGGAAGGGTTCAGCCCACCCATGTACACTTGTGGAGCCCCTTCGAATCCATTGGTTATGTCTCCAGCAACGGCTACATCAGGGTAACTGGGCAGGGCTGAGGGGCCCCGCCATTAGGACAGGGGGCTTCGGTTCCGTCGGCATTTATTAAGCACCTACTAAGTGCCCCAGGGACACAAGGAGGCCAACGGCCGGGAGGGGGAGGGGAAGGGTCCGGGGTGGCAGGATTTTTACCCCAAATCTTCCCGTCCGATCCCCTCCTATTTACAGAGAAGGAAACTGAGGACCAGAGAGGCCACGGCGCCCGCCCCCGGATTGCGCAGGCGGGGTCGGGGCGAGGACCTGAACCGAGGCCATCAAAAGCCCGGAGTTCGAATCTCGGCCCCGCTAACGCCCGTCGCGGCCCTCCCCGAGTATCAGTCCCCAGGGCGGAGCGCCAAGGCCATCTCTCTACCTTGGGATTATAAAACTCCCAACCAGCCCTCCTCCCACCACGCCCGCCCCTCCCGGGTGCGCGCCAGGACTGGCGCGGCAGGTGTAGACGCGAGCGGCGGGAGGGGTCAGGGTCGAGAGGCGAGGAGGAGGTGTCGCCGCAGCGGCGAGGGGGCCGCACTCACGAAGCGCTGGTAGAAGCGGACCAGCCGTGGCTTCCCGTGGTTGTTAAACACCAGAATCGCCTGGATCATCTTTCCGGGGCCGACGACGCCGCCACCGATTTTCAGACACCGCTTCCGGCTCCTTCCGCCAGGACTGATACCTACTTCCGGCCCGTCCTCTGCCAATAGTGTCCCCCCGACAATACAGAGCCGGAGTTTAAGGCCCGCCCCTTCTTAGGGACGCGTTCTCCTTGGCTGGGACTCGATTTTCCCACTAGCTCTTCTGTCATCCCTGGGAGCTTCTCATTAGCATTAACACCAAAAAGATGCCCCCCCCACACTGATGCCCAAGGTCTGGGGGCATGTTTGTTCCCAGTCCAGTTTTCAAAGACCCTTATCCCTGCCCTGCTCCAAATAAACAGGATGGACATGAGGGATATAGAATAGACTCTGGTTTTGTGTAGGACCTAGAGTTGGGGGGAACCTGAGTTCAAATCCAGCCTCAGATTCTCACTAGCTCTGTCAGTCCAGGCAAGTGACATCACCTGTTTGCCTCAGGTTCCTCATCTATAAAATGGGGGTAATAATAGCACCTACCTCCCAGGGTTGTGTGAGGATCAGATGAGAAAATCTCCTATTTGTAAAGGTCTCAGCATGGTACCTGGCACATAGCCAGCGCTTTATAAATGTTAGCTATCAGCAGCAGCAGCAATAAATAACAGACCCTTTCTTCACTGGAGTAGAGTGTAGGGTAGGGAGTCAAGAGAACCTGAATTCAAAGCCAGTCTCAGATATGTGCTAATTAGAGATCCTGGGGAAATGACTTAGTCTCTACTTACCTCAGTTTCCTTAGCTATAAAAATGGGCATAAAAATAGCACCTTTCAGAGCTGTTGTGAGGCTCTCATGAGATAATAAAGTGCCTGGCACATATATTACATAAATGCTATTATGTATTCTTTGCTCCCCTAAGTTTATCCTCAAAAAAATCTTGTCTAAGTGTAGCAGGCAGTGAAATGACTTAAAGGTACCTGTTTAACAGTAACAAAGCCAGGGTGGTGTATCTATAGCACTGGACTAAAGAGTACACAAGATCTATGTTTAAATTCCATCTCAGCTAGTAGCTAGCTGTATGACCTGAGACAAATCTGTTAACTTCTCTGGACCTCAGTTTCCTTATCTGTAAAATGAAAGGGTTGACAGTTCTAATTCTATGATGGTCTGATCTTCATGCATGCTCAATTCCACCAGACTAGACTGACTTGACATTAAAATAAGTAAGAGAGTTTATTTAGACTAAAAGCCATAAGCCCCAAAATCAAGCCTCCTCAAAAACAGGTGGGAATATATAACTTTCATAATGTGAGGATAGTTTCTAACTATTCTTTAATCCCAACTCTAACCCTAACCATATATGTTTTTTATAAATTTTTTCATCTATTGTGCACAAGTTTCATAAGAATTGAGAAAATGCAGCTTCTTGCTTTTGGTATGGAATACTGGAATATACTGTGGGACAAAGGAAACTTGCTGGTTTTGTTCATCTACTTCTGTTTTCTTTCCTAATATTTGGTACAAAGGATAGTTCCCTGGGAGGGATAAATTCAGAAAGCAAGGTGAGCAAAAAAAAAAAAAAAGATATCAGTCCCCCATCAATAAAAACCAAAATAAAAATTTTAAAATATATGTGATGCAACATGCCTTTTAGGCAGTGGATAGGGCATGAGGTGGACCTGAAATCAGAAAGACTCAAGTTCAAATCCAGCTTCAGGCACTTACTAGCTGTGTGATACTGGGCAAGACACTTAATCTCTGTTTGCCTTAGTTCCTTCAACTGTTAAACAGCACCAACCTTGCAAGGTTGTTGTAAGGATCAAATGAGTTAATAATTGTGAAATTCTTAGCACAGTGTCTGGCACACAGTAGGGGCTTTATATGCTTATTTCCCTCCCATTTGGAAGAAAATAATGAGAGTTTAATCCATCAGCAGCATTATTCCAAAGACCCTGGAATGTGGAAAAACAGGGTTTTATCCTGGGCAACTAGATGTTTTCTACTTGCCCATCTGACAAATGATACTGACCAGGAGATCTTCTGACAAATACGTTATTTTTCAGAACTGTCTTTTCCTTCAGGACTTGCCTTTCTTTGTGTCCTCAGCGCTTAACACAGCACCTGACATATAGTAGACACCTAATAAATATTTACTGACTGACAGAACTGAGCTGTGAAGCAAAGGGCCAGTTACTACCCAACTTTATGTCCAGTCCAGTCTAGGGAAGATCCACAGAGTCACCTCCAATCCCAAAGTTTGTCTTCGTGTCTCTCTACCTAGTGTAATCCCTGGCACAGAGTAGATGTTCCATAAATGTCCACCAATGGACTGATATTCCCAGAATGTTCTGGGTAAAGGTTAGTCATGGAGATCACCAAGGTCCCACCTGGGCCCCGCTCCTTTTTCACGAAGAGCAGATTTCAACCTAGTTCAGATTCTGTTTTTTGTAGCATATTAACTGGCTAGCCAGCAGTACCAACACAGAAATTACTTGCAATGAACAGCATCCCGAGACTAAGAAAGATTAGGTAGTTACTGGCACACAGTAAGCACTGACTAAATGCTTGTTGACCTGACTCAAATTAAGAATCACACACTTAAATCAGAGAGTTGTTTTGTATTTTCCCATCCCAGAAACTTACTAATTAACAAAAACCATTGATAAAATTAGTTTGTGGTATAAAAAAGGCATATGTTACATTAAAAAACAAAACATTTTAGAGCGGTAGCGTTAGTTTTACAGCTACGGAACAATTAGGCATACCAGTGGACACCTTTGGCTCTTCCCTATCAACTGCCTAATTAGTGCTGGCCAAATCCAAGATTAAAATTGCCAGCCCCACTGAGGGGACAATTAGTGGAGGGACAGGGTGAAATTGGGGAGGAAGGCTACGGTGTAAATGGAAATATGGCTGCATTGCCAAGAGAGGTAAGAGGGGCTACGAGACAGGGTATATGACTACATGCAAGGCCATAGGGAAAGGGCACAGAAAGGAAGGACAGAGGAAATGATAGCCAACTTTAGTTTTTCAGTGGCTCATGCAGGAAGCTAAAGCCAAAATGACCAACAGAAATTCACTAACTTGTTCCCATGTGTCTCAGCTGAGTGAATCACTTTTGTTTCCTCCAAGTGTACTTATAAATAATTCCAATTCATCTTGGAGGTATCTGGTCACACCCCAAGAAGACTCTTAAGCTGCCTAAATGAGGAAATGGTGACCCTTCCCTGGACAAGAACTAAGCATGGGGAAATTCTAAGAAGAACAGGCCTTGAACCCAGGTCCTTCAGGAGCCGCAATGAATGGAATTGCCCAGCCCCAACAAGATGTCAGCAGAGGTGGACCAGCCTGAAGTATATTCCAACCATCTGCTAAGATGAGGTGACATCTTCCCCTCCTACCACCACTGTTCCATAAGAAGCATCAAAGATGAAATTAGGGTGAAAGGATTCAAAAGAAGTTTCATGCTGATAGAGGCCACCAAAGCGATGCTCCACTTCCTGCTACTCTCAGTCATCCTGGAGAAACATTTAAAAAAATAGAACAGTTATTAACAGACAGCATTATTTGAAATGTTCATACTAGTCAGAGATCAGACTGCAACCCACCATCTCAGAAGACCAGCAGAAAAGATTCACGAGTCTTGAGACCACTACCACAATCTCACCCACCACCTCCCCTCAGGCCCAGAGGAAGACAGTCCAAGAACTCTAGGAATAGGAGCATCCTTTTCCCCAGGTCACTAGCCCTGTTTTCAGCCTGACCGCTGTGGTCACCAAGTGCTGACCAACTGCCTCCACTGGGAAGGGAAATCCAAGAACCCTGGGATACCAGAGCCTCCCAAATCCCACTCACTTTGATCCTATAGTCATCATCCTCAATAGTCATCATCCAAGGGAGTAACCCTTGAGAAGATATAGCCCAGAAACAATCTCTGCAGGTGACTGAAATGCCTGTCTGCTCAGCAACCACGGTTGCCAAAAATCCAGAAGAAAATGTTCTCACCACCAAGGGGCGTGGCATTACCACCTGCCCTGCTGCCTTTCCATCTGACTTGAAGCTAAAACCTCCTATATATACTGTCTTCTCCTATTACAGTGAGAGTTTAATGAGAGCAAAGACTATCTTGCTTTTCTATATTAGAATAATGCTTTGCACATAGTAATAGCCCAATAAACTTGTTTATTCTTTCGCTGAATGGAACATCTGGCCCTAGGAACTGGCCCAGTAGTTCTCACCTTTTTAAAACCTGCAACTTGCTTTTTTTTTTAATAGTTTCATCAGCTGGGAAATTCTCAGGATGGAAACTCCTTCCATCAACTATAACATACTACATGAGAAAAGTGAGAATGACTTGCCCAAGGTCACATAGCCATTATGCCTCAGAAGCAAGCCCTGAACTCAGATCTAACTGACCCCACAGTTTTCTCTTCTAAACCAATTCACTAGGATAAAATATAACAAAAACCATCTAACCTGACTGCCCTTACAAAAATAAATAATAATTTTGTGATTCATCTGCCCGGAAAAGTAATCCATTGTTGTGGTTATTTTTGTTCAAAGTTTCTTAAACTTTGAATGTATATGCAAAAGATATCAATGACATTTTTTAAAAAAAAAAACTAAATAAATACATATTTAAATGACTGGTTCAGATTAAATAAATTCTTAAGTTCCTTTCTAAATTCTCTAATACTACAAGGAAGCAGCCAGAGGAACTTCCAGGGCAACTTGATGAGAAGAAACACATTCTGGGAAAGTTGCTTAACTTCCCATAAAATAGAAAAATAATAGCTAACATTTACATATCACCTACTATGTACCAGGTACTGTGCTAAGTATTTTGTAATTATTATCTCATTTGATCCTTACAACCACCCTAGGAAATAGGTACTATTATTATCCACATTTTACAAATGAGGAAACCGAGGCAAATTAAACAGCCATTAAATGACTTGCCCAGGGTCACATAAGGTAGTCAGTATTTGAGGCTGGATTTGATTTCAGGTCTTCCTGACTCCTCTGAGCCATCTAGCTGCCCCACTTTCATTCTACATCCCTTCTCTCCTCACTCTGCTATTTGCCTCTCACTGTCCAATGGTGCTGCTTCCACACAACCACCCCAATATATTCTAAAAGGGGGTAAAAGTAGAACTTTGGCTTGGCAGATTAATATTCTCATTAAAAACAGGAACTTCAGTCTAGTTAGAACTGCCAAATCCAAGTGATGAGGTATGTTTTCCCTTCTGTTATGGGTGTCTGTATTTGCTACCTTGATAAAGGTTAGGACTGAGGGAGAGATGTGTCAAGAGAGGGCTGTGACCTCATCATTGAAGGCACTTAAGCAAAGCCTAAATATAGTGACCTGTGAAAGGAAGGAAAATGAAGGAGATTCCTGCTTAGTTACAGATTCAACTCAATAAGCATTTATTAAGCACCACTTATGTGTGAGACACTGTACTAAACAGTAGAGATACAAAAAGAGGTTCCTGCCTTCAAGGAGTTTACAATCTAATGCGGAAGACAACATGCAAACAAATAAATGCAAAACAAGTTATACAGAGGATAAATGGGAGTTAATTAATAGAGAGAAGGCACGGGATTTAAGGGGGATTGGGAAAGATTGGCAGGTTCCCTTTGGCAAGATTGGCAAGATTCCCACCTTGTTGGAGGTGGGAAAGGACAATCTCTCATATCCCTTCCAAATCCTAGTATCTATGATTCTGTGAAATATTTTAGTCATCTTTGTATTACTGATACACATCTAAACCCCAGCACCTAACAGATTGCCTGAGTTTTAGTTGGTGCCTAATAAATGCTTTCTTACTGCCTAACCAATTAAAGAACATGCAACAAAAATGCTTTCAAGAATAAGAAATTATTTTTGTTGATAAACAAAGCTGAAAACTTTATAGATTCTGGTTCTACTTCCAACTCTGTGGGCTTTGGGTAAGCTGTGGACTTGAGGCAGAAAAGGGGACAAACAGAGGGTTAGGGGAGCACCTGATGCTTAAGGTTAATGGCTCTAGTTTGCTTTATAAAAAGCTGATGTGCCATTCATCACATTATTTAATGAGCTTCATATAGTGGCAAACATCTGCATGTGTGTGCATGTGTGTGTGTGTGTATGTGTTTACTTCCTTGCTGTATAGAGCTCTCAATGAAGAAAGTCCCTCCATCACCAAAGATCAACTACTGTTCTGAAATTTGTTTTCTAAAAGAATTGGTCAGGGTACTAAGAAGTTAAGAGACTTGTCCAGGGTCAGAAAGCCTGAGCCCAGGGGCTGGCTCCAAGGACTTCACTTTTATCCACTCCTAGATACTGCCTCTCCTGGGGATAGAACACCACAAAGTGATCAGTTCCACTGGACACTGTAACCACAGCTCAAACTAAAAATGAGGAAAGTCCCTGCTCACCAACCTCACCATAAGTTGAAGAAATTAGAGGTGTTTTGTACATTATGCTGTGATTAATAAATTAATGTTTGTTAAATTCAATTTGGATTCTGTTAATTGTTAACTCTCTGAAACTGCACAGAAGAGTTAATAAAGCTGGGATCTAAATGGAAGAGTCTTCCTTGTCTCTATCCCCTCTTTCACTCCAAGGGCTCAAGAAGACCTCTCAACTGGTAGACTTAGTACTTCATGGAAATGCATGAACTTAAAAAATTTCCATTGGACTCTTGAGGCAAAACACCTTCCATATCCAGAGAAAGAACTATGGAATTGGATCGCAGATAGAAACAGACCATTTTCTTTTGTATTATGTTTTGTTTTGTTTTATGGTTTCTCCCATTCATCTTAATTCTTTTATGCAACATGCATTTAATAGGAATGTATGTGTAGAACCTATATAAGACTGTACGCCATCTCAGGGAGGAAGTGGGGAGGGAGGGGGGAATGAAGGGGAAGAAGTGGAAAAAATTCTAAGATATATGGAAGTGATGGTTGAACACTGAAAACAAATAAAATAATTCAATTAAAAAAAAGTACTCTCAACTCACCCACTCATCATCTTCTGCCCCATCCCCCTGGCCTCGGATATCTGATGCGGCTCCTTCTGAGGATTTCTGTGCCATGATATTGTCTGTCCACGATGCTCCTGTCTGTCCATCACCAGCAAAATTACACTTGGTCACTGTTCCAGCCTCAATTTTTGCTAGAGAGCCTGAAAAAAGAGAGAATTAGAATAATTATTATCAACAGGGAGGAAATAAAGATTCTTTTCCATTGATGAGAGCTGGTTCCATTCTTGAGAGGTCAATCAAAATAGGGCTGAGCAAGCTCCAAGCCCATGACTTACTACCATGGATATGTTCAGTGCATAGATATCAACCTGGGTACCTGATGGTAGGTCTTAGATCCATAACAAAAATCCCATAATATTATAGCAACCCTCACTGAAAGAGCTTGTGAGAACCCACTGGTTAGGACTTGTCATGAAACTTAAAAATGTCCAACTGTGACATTACCCATGCACAGAGAAAAACTCTGCTGGGTTTCCATGAATACTGAGACAAGATGGAATGGCCTAAGAAATGAGACCCATGAGAGCCCCTCCATTCACGTAACCAAGATGCGAGGGGAGATGAGCAGTGAGAAAATCAGTACGCCAAGCTTTGAGAAAGGAAATTACCACTCACCTATGAAAGGACTATCACCCTGGGTTTTCAGACGAATTTCTGCGCCTAGCTCCAGCTCAATCTTCTCCATCTCATTCTCTGGAATCCAAAATGCCAGTGTCTGGTCCGGAGTGTGACTTCCGGTCACTGCAAGCAACTCTGGCTTTTCCATGAGCCCCTTCAGCTCCGTGGGCGAGAGTCTGTCTGTATCACCTTTGGCTTCCACTTCTGTCAAGCAAACCAAATAAGATTCTATTAGACACCTGCAACTCTCAAGCAAAGCATCCTTCTGGCCCACAGGGCCTCTTGAGTAAAAACAAGATCCCTAAGGAATCCAGAAGCAGACAGAAGCCCTTCCTGCTCCCCTAATGATCTAGTCTGAACACAAGTTCAGAGGTCTTTCTAGGAGTAATCTGACAGCTTCTTCTTATTGTTAGAACCTTAATCTCTGAAGCCCCTGCGAATACATCTTGATTGTTTTATCAGAAATTCTCAGTGGTTTGAGGAGCAAAGACCTATTCTAATACTCAATATATTTTTATAACGTAGCTGGACCCCTGGATGCCAAACACAGCTGCAATCCCAAGTACGGTATTTCTCTCTCCACCTCAGGTTCTCCTTGTTTTGGGTGCTGATATCAAAGAGCCCTCCCCACAACCAAAGCAGAAAATCTTTTAAAACCTGGTTCCTTCCTACCTTTCCATCCCTCTTGCACTGTTCTCCCCTCCACATACTCTATAATCCATCCACACTGACCTGATACTCGCTGTTACATGCATACACACCATCTGCAGATTGCATGCCTTTGCGCTGACTGTGCCCAAGCCTGGAATACTCTCCTTCCCCCCCTCTGCCTCCTAGCTTCCCTGGCTTCCTTCAAGACTCCCCTTGTAAAAGAGGCCTTTCCTGGTTTTCCCCTCTTCTCCCACACTCTAACTCCCCTAACTGCTAATCCCTCCAAGATTGCCTTCCATTTGTATGTCTTGTGTGCAAACAGCCATATATATATGCTGTCTCCCTCAGAGATTTCTAGTGTTTAGTACAGTGCCTGGCACATAATACTAATAATTATAATAGCTCACATTTACATAGCATTTACTGTGTTCCAGGCACTGTGCTAACTGCTTTCTCATTTGATCCTCCTAACAACCCCTAAGAGGTAGGTGCTATTACTATTCCCATTTTACAGTTGAGGAAACCGAGGCAGAAAGAAATGAAGTGACTTGCCCACAGTCAAACAGCTAGTAAGTGTCTAAGGCAAAACTGGAACTCAGGTCCTCCTAACTCCAGGCTCTCTAACATCTATACAACCTAACTGCATCAAATGCTTGTTGATGGATTGACCAGAATGGGTGGGGCCTGATTATGAGGGACTTTTGAAGCAGACAGAGAAACTTAGACCTGATATAATAGATAAAAGAGAACCACAGATGCCCATCAATTGGGGAAATGGCTAAACAAGCTGTGGTATATGGATATGTAACAGCAAGGACCCTGACATACAACAGGAAGGCCTGCTGTACAAGTTCTTAGATATGGTTTTCTAAAAGGAAAGCAACTTTTGAGGGGTGAACAATCTACTTTAATAAAACACATGTATTATTCACTTAGTACAGGGGTAAAAATCAGCACCCTAAACCTCAGGGAAAATACAAAGAGAAATTACAAGCAGAATTTACAAACAGAAAGACCAACAGACAGGGCTTCTAACTGTCTGACCATAAGCAATATATACATCACAGATGAACAGACAGATCCAGCTGTCTGACCATATATACATAGTTGCCAGAGAGAGAAGCACCAACATCTGGGTTTTCAAAGCTGGGGGGCTCCTTAGAGGCTACCCAGAGTCTTGTCTGGCCAAACAAACACTTTCAATGAATAAGCCCCAATACAAAACCTCACCTCAGAGTATATGTAAACTTTTCAGAGACAGGGGGCATCACATCCCTTCAGAACCAGTGCCTTGTTGGAAATTAACAACAAAATAAATATCTCTCCTAATCACACTTTCGTTAAGGGACAGGCCCATTAATGAGTGGGGAAGATCTTTAACTCTCATTAACATAATTAATATTACAGATTGTAATGGAATATTATTGTGCTATAAGAAATGACAAACAGGATGATTTCAGAAAAATCTGGAAAGACTTACATGAACTGATGCATAGTAAAGTAAAGTGGATATAACCAGGACAACATTGTACACAGTAACAACAACATTGTGCAAAAAAGAACTGTGAATGACTTAGCTATTCTCTGCAATACAAAGATCCAAGATCATCCCAAAGTACCGATGATGAAACATACTATCCGCCTCCAGAGAAAGAACCAATAGTCTGAATACAGACCAAAGTATGCTATTTTTCACTTTCTTTCATTTTTTTTCTTTTGTTCAAGTCTTCCAGTACAAAATGACTAATATGGAAATGTTTTACAAATTGTACATGTAAAAAAGGGATAATAATGGTAGGGATAATGGTAGTAGGATTAGTAGCTCCCATTCATCTAGAGCTTTAAAGTTTGCATATATTATCTCATTTGGTCTGGGTATAAGGAAATGAAAACAATATTTATGAACATCACATTTGGATATCATATTACACTTCTCTCAGAGCTTAAATATGTCATTTAACAAAGGTATGCAGGAGTGCAATCATTAGAGCAATTGACTGGGAGTCAGGAAGATCCAACCCAGCCTCAGACCCTTCCCAGCTGTGTGATCCTGGGCAAGGCACTTAATTTCTGTCTACCTTAATTTTCTCATCTGTATAAATGGGGATAATAATAGCACTCACTTCCCAAGGTTGTCATAAGGCTCATATGAGATAATATTTATATAGTACTGTGCAAACCTTAAAATGTTATATAAATACAAGGAGGAGGAGGAAGAGGCAGCTAGGTGATGCAGTAGATAGAGTGCTGGGTCTAAAATGAGGAAGACTCATCTTTCTGAATTCAAATCCAGCCTCAGACATTTACTAACTGTGTGACCCGTGTTCACTCCAATTCCTCACCTATAAAATAAGCTGGAGGAGGAAATGGCAAAATGCTCCAATATCCGAGAAAAACCCAAATGGGTCCCAAAGAGTAGAACACAACTGGAAAATGACTAAACAACAGTAGTAGTAGTAATAGAAGAAGGACAGGGAGCAGCCTCAGCAGCAGTAACATGTATCAGAGAGGGAAGATACTGGAATCTAGCAGAGACAGCTAAGGTGTTGCTGCTCTCATCCTGGTTTGAGGTTTTAAAAGCCTGTACTACAGTAAGAATGAAAAGAAAATGTAAGTAAGGTAAATATTTAGGAGGGTGAAGTGGAGAAGATCCCATATATTCTGGGCCATCCACAAGTGCCCACTGAATACCAATTATTTACTCATTGCTACGCTAAAGACAATGGGGCTATGGAAACAGTATATGATATAGTCTCTGCTCTCAAGAAGCTTAAAATATATTTGGTGAAACAAAACTATTAAAACATGAAACAATGACACTCCATGGGGGGAGGGGACAATGTGTGTGTGTGTGTGTGTGTGTGTGTGTGTGTGTGTGTGTGAAGGGGGGATATGTGTATGTGAATTGGTGTGTATGTATACATGTACCTAAGATAAAAGACAAACACATACATATATATGTATACATACATACATATATATGTCTACACATACAAACCTAATATAATAGAAAAAAGGAAACCACTATAATAGCAATAGTAAAAGTAGTGGTAATACAGATAGATAGCTATAGATATATATATATGCATACATACAATGTATACACACATACACACATATATATATAAAAACTCCCTTAAAAAGAAGAAATCTCAAAATCACACACTTGAACCTCAGTTGTTATCTGATCCAGTTTATACATAAAATTCATAAGAACTGAAACTAATCAAATATGTGCAAAAGAAATCCATGTTGGAGGGGACACAATTTCAAAAACAGTCAAGAGATCAATTGTCAAGATCTTTCAAAGATGGAAAGATTCCAAAAGAGTGGAAAAGATCACATTTAGTACTCTAAACCAACAAAAGATGACTAGGAAAAAGCTAAAACGGCTGACCCATATGTGCTTTATAAAAGCTTTCAGAGGCATCTATGTACACACTGATGGCATCCTTCAAGCAAACATGAGAAGAAAAGAGCCAAGTTTTCCCAGATGACTTTCTATGGCACACACATGTTCAAAGTTATACTGAGAGGTAGAGGGAATATGCCTACTCTTTCTACTGTCTGTTACAAAAAACCATTTGTATGAACACAACAAAATAGAGCCTCAAACACTCTCTTCAAAGAAGGTGTCTTCCATATGTGTTAATATCACACAGACTCTCTGATGAACAGAACTTTCCGTGATCTGCTGTGGATTTTCATGAAGTGAGACATAAAACAGACCTATGCCTAATAAAAAAGTATTAGCTAGGGTCGTGTATTAGACACTCCTCATAGGGTAAAGGCATTACACTAAGTTGGGAAAATACAAGTTCAAATCCGGTTACTAACAGTAACTAGCTTTGCTAGCATGGACAAACCTTGGTTTCATCATCTACAAAATAGGAGTATTGATATCTGTATACTTTAGAGGGATATTGTGAAGATCACATAATATGATATATGTAACATGCTTTAGAAGTTTTCAGGTACTACATAAAGGTCAGTTATCATCATTATGAAGGAGGCTAAAAGATGAAGTCACTATTTATTTATTTATTTTTTTGACTTATAAGAACTGAACTTTTACTCTTTGCCTCAAATATGACATAACATCTCAAGATTTCAAATATTTGAAGGAAGATATCATGTATCAATGGGAGTTTTTAACTGTCCTTTAAATCTTTAAATTTATTTATTTAACTTTTTACATTCATTTTCACAAAATTTTGGGTTCCAAATTTTCTCCCCATTTGTCCCCTCCCCCCACCCCAATACACAGAGCATTCTAATTTTCCCTATCACCAATCTGCCCTCTCTTCTATCCCCCCTCCCTTCTCTTGTCCCCATCTTCTCTTTTGTCCTGTAGGGCCAGATGACTTTCTATTCCCCATTAACTGTATTTCGTATTTCCTAGTACCAAGAACAATACTCAACAGTTGTTCCTAAAACTTTGAGTTCCAAATTCTCCCCATCCCTCCCTCCCCAACCATTTCCTTTGGGAAGGCAGGCAATTCAATATAGGCCATATCTGTGTAGTTTTACAAATGACTTCGATAACAGTTGTGTTGTGTAACACTAACTGTATTTCCCTCCATCCTATCCTGCCCCCCATTGTTTCTATTCTGTCTTTTGATCCTGTCCCTCCCTGAGTGTTGACTTCATTTGCTCCCTCCTCCCATTGCCTTCCTTCCATCATCCTTCCCTCCCTGCTTATCTCCTTCTCTCCCACTTTCCTGTACTGTAAGATAGGTTTTCATACCAAAATGAGTGTGCATTTTACTTCTTCCTTTAGTCGAATGTGATAAGGGTGAACTCCATGTTTTTTTCTCAGCTCTCCTCTTTTTCCCTCCACTAAAAAGTCTCCTGCCTGCCTCTTCAATGAGAGATAATTTACCCCATTCCATTTCACCCTCTCCTCCCACTACATTTCTCTCTCACCATTTACCTAAATTTCTTTTAAGATATGATCCCATCCTGTTCAATTCACTCTGTGCTCTCTCTGTGTGTGCGTGCATGTGTGCATGTGTGTGTGTGCATGCACACATGTACATGTATGTGCGTGTGCATGTGTGTGTGTACGTCGTGGTCCCACCAACTACCCAGATACTGAAAAGTTTTAAGAGTTACAAATATTGTCTTTCCATGTAGGAATGTAAACAGTTCACCTTTGGTAAGTCCCTTATGACTTCTCTTTGCTGTTTACTTTTTCATGCTTCTTCTCATTCTTTTTTCTTTTTTTTTAAATATTTATTTATTTATTTAACTTTTTTTACATTCATTTTCACAAAATTTTGGGTTCCAAATTTTCTCCCCTTTTATCCCCTCCCCCCACCCCAATACCCCAAGCAATCTAATTTTCCCTATCTCCAATCTGCCCTCTCTTCTGTCATCCCTCCCTTCTCTTGTCTCCATCTTCTCTTTTCTCCTGTAGGGCCAGATGACTTTCTATTCCTCATTAACTGTATGTCTTCTTTCCTAGTTGCAACAACAACACTAAACAGTTGTTCCTAAAACTTTGAGTTCCAAATTCTCCTCATCCCTCCCTCCCCACCTATTCCCTTTGGGAAGGCAGGCAATTCAGTATAGGCCATATCTGTGTAGTTTTGCAAATGACTTCCCTGATACTCGTGTTGGGTAAGACTAACTGAATTACCCTCCATCCTATCCTGCCCCTCATTGTTTCTCTTCTGTCTTTTGATCCTGTCCCTCCCTGAGTGTTGACTTCAAATTGCTCCCTCCTCCCTTTGCCCTCCCTTCCATCATCCCCCCCTTGCTTATCTCCTTCTCCCCCACTTTCCTATACTGTAAGATAGGTTTTCATACCAAAATGAGTGTGCATTTTATTCCTTCCTTTAGTCAAATGTGATGAGGGTAAACTTCTTGGTTTTTTTTTTTTCTCAGCTCTCCTCTTTTTCCCTCCACTAAAAAGTCTCCTACTTGCCTCTTAAATGACATATAATTACCCCATTCCATTTCACCCTCTTTCCTCCCACTACATTTCTCTCTCACCATTTACCTTAATTTCTTTTAAGATATGGTCCCATCCTATTCAATTCACTCTGTGCTCTCTGTCTCTGTATGTGCGTGCATGTGTGTATGTGTGTGTGCGTGCACGTGTGTACATGTGTGTGTGTGGTCCCACCAACTACCCAGATACTGAAAAGTTTTAAGAGTTACAAATATTGTCTTTCCCTGTAGGAATGTAAACAGTTCACTTATGGTAAGTCCCTTAAGACTTCTCTTTGCTGTTTACTTTTTCATGCTTCTTCTCATTCTTGTGTTTGAAAGTCACATTTTCTTTTCAGCTCTGGTCTTTTCATCAAGGATGTTTGAAAGTCCTCTGTTTCATTGAAAGACCATATTTTCCCCTGAAGTATTATGCTCAGTTTTGCTGGGTAGGTGATTCTTGGTTTGAGTCCTAGTTCCTTTGCCTTCTGGAATATCCTATTCCACGCCCTTCTATCCCTTAATGTAGAAGCTGCTAGATCTTGAGTTATCCTGATTGTATTTCCACAATACTGGAATTGTTTCTTTCTAGCTGCTTGCAAGATTTTCTCCTTGAGCTGGGAGTTCTGGAATTTGGCCACAATGTTCCTAGGAGTTTCTCTTTTTGGATCTCTTTCAGGTGGTGATCGATGGATTCTTTCAATACTTATTTTGCCCTGTGGTTCTAGAATGTCAGGGCAGTTTTCCTTGATAATTTCATGGAAGATGATATCTAGGCTCTTTTTTTGATCATGACTTTCAGGTAGTCCCATCATTTTTAAATTGTCTCTCCTGGATCTATTTTCTAGGTCAGTTGTTTTTCCCATGAGATATTTCACATTCTCTTCCATTTTCTCATTCTTTTGGTTTTGTTTGGTGATTTCTTGGTCTCTCGTAAAGTCATTAGACTCCATCTGTTCCATTCTAATTTTGAGAGAACTATTCTCTTCAGTGAGCTTTTGAACCTCTTTTTCCATTTGGCTAATTCTGCTTTTGAAAGCATTCTTCTCCTCATTGGCTTTTTGAACCTCTTTTGCCAATTGAGTGAGCCTATTTTTCAAGGTGTTATTTTCTTCAGCATTTTTTTGGGTCTCCTTTACCAAGGTATTGACCTGTTTTTCATACTTTTCTTGCATCTCTCTCATGTCTCTTCCCAGTTTTTCCTCCATCTGTCTAACTTGATTTTCAAAATCCTTTCTGAGCTCTTCCATGGCCTGAGCCCATTGGATATCTATTTCGGATGTCGAGATACAGAGGCCTTGACTTCTATGTCTTTCCCTGATGGTAAGCATTGTTCCTCCTCATCAGAAATGAAAGGTGGGAACATCTGTTCCCCAATAAAGTAACCCTCTATGGTCTTATTTTCTTTCCTTTTTCTGGGCATTTTCCCAGCCAGTTACTTGACTTTTGAGATTCCTCTGCACTCCTGCCTAGATCTGCCCAGCTAGTGCTTGGGGTCTGAGATTCAAATGCTGCTCCCCAGCCTCAGGGCTTTCCGCAGCAGGCGGGGCTGCTATTCAGGGTAAGATTAAATTCAGGTTTTCAGGTTGGGGCAGGGCAGCCTCCCAGGCTCAGTTCCCTCAGGGGCTTTATGCGGAGACCTTTGATAATAGCCCTGAGCTCCTGTCTGCTCCAGGAGTCCCTGGCCGCAGCTGCCTCTGCCACTCTCTCTGCCGCTGCCTCCCGAGGGGGCCCGAGTCACAGAAACACCCCGCTCCCCTCTCGGCCAGCCCAGAAGTCTCTGTCACTGACCTGGAGCACCTGTGGGTGGAGGGACCTTTGCAGCTGCCAGAGGTTCTGTCCCTGAAGCCTGCTTGGATCTGCTCCTCTGGGGCCATGCGGCCAGGGCAGCACAGGGGTGGGCTCCGCTGTCCAGAGCGTGACGGACCCCTGGGGACAACTTTCCAGGGCTCTCTGGAATGGAAATCTCTTCCACTGTGTTTCTGCATGGGTTGCAGTGCTCCAGAATTTGTGGGGAGTTCTTTTTACAGAAAATATATGGGCTGTGGGTTCAGAGCTAGCATATGTGAGTTTTTCTACTCCATCATCTTGGCTCCTCCCTGAAGTCACTATTTAGGGCAAAATTTTCCAGATGCTCCTTTTTGTACAAAACACTGTGTTCATCTGCGCCAAAACCTAGTATTTTCTAAATGAGGACTATAGCTTCTTTAAAAAAAAAAAATTAACTTAGCCATTTGTGCCAGAAATAAAGTAGAGGAAAAATGCAGATTGCCCAAATTTATAACTTTCAGTTGGAACAGTAGCACACTCTTGAGCATCTAGTCCCATACACATAGGTATGTGTATCTTGGATAAGCACTAGTCAGACAATGAGCTGGGCTCAACACTGAACAGGAGGAGGAGCACATCAAGCTGGAATTAATCTGGGAAATTATACTGTACTTTCAATTATTCCAAATGCCTCATTGACACAAAAGCCCATCCATCTAGTCAACATCATAATTCTTCTGGTGATGGGGCGGCTAGGTGGTAAATGGATAGAGTAACAAGACTAGGGGCAAGAAGACCCAAGTTCAAATCCAGCCTCAGATAATTCCTAGCTATGGATACTTACTAACATGACCCTTGGCAAGTTACTTAAACTGTTTGCCTCAGTTTCCTCACCTGTAAAATAGGGATAATAATAGCACCTACCTCCCAGAGTTGTTGTAAGTATAAATAAGATATTTGTAAAGTGCTTAGCACAGCTTCTAGTACACAGTAAGTGCTATATACATGTTGGTGATGATGATAATGATGTCAATATGGCAGTGAATCATGGAATACCATGATCTCAGAAGAGTCAAAAACTGCAGATGACCCCTTAAGCCCATCAAACTGACAAAGGGAAATATTCAACACTGACAGGGCTATGGAAAAATAGGCATGCTAATTCACTGACAGCGGAGGCATGAATTAGTCTGATTATTTCCAAAAGCAAGATGAAATCATATAATAAAAGCTACAAAGTGGTTCATATCTTTCAACCCAGTTATTCATTAGGAAGTTTCTACTCCAGGGAGGTTAAGGACAACAAGAAAAGACATTATCTTTATACAAGTTTCCAAAGAAGTGCTATTCATAAGAGCAGAAAGCTTGGGATAAAACCGTGCACCCACTGCCAAGAGAGTAAATGAATAAATTATGGTATATGAATGAAATGGAATATTCTTGGAATGACAAATATGAAGAATTCAGAGAAATGTGGGAACACTTCTATGAAATGATGCAGAAAGTAGTTGCAAAGGACACTATTCATACAGACTACAACTATGTAAATGAAGACGAACTCAAACAGCACCAAAGTTCAGGCGACAACAAGGCTCAGTGTTGTAGTTCTTTGTACCAGTGAAAGGACATGAGCATTTTTCTCTTTTATCAAATGATCATTACAAAACCAAACGGTAATTTACACTACTTAGAGCCACAATCCCTCTCTTGTGCTTTTTGGATGAACTTTTGGTGGGGGCTATACTTGGTTTTTGGCTCATTTGTCTTTTGGATTAAAATAAAATTTATCAATTAATCTTTTTGCCTATCCCAAAGGTCAGCAGATAGATGCACAAGTAGGCTGCAGAAGAGTATCAATGATGACTTTCAAGTAAAGAGTAGCTTAACGGTATTTCAGGGGAGTAGTAAAAGAGACGGGTTAGTCATGTAGGAAAAGTGAGGAATAAGAGAGGGCATATGTGCTGTACTCATACCTCTGAAATGGCTATAGTCAGAGGAGGGTCTCTAGTGCCCTGGGTAAATCCTCCATGGAATATTTACAGAAAGACATAGGCAAGAATCCCATAGGATAAGATGGTGTGGTTGGGTCATACTCTGCACAAAGGTGGGAGTAATACTACAGAGGAGATCACAGATTCACTGAAAGTCCAAGTAAGTGCTAAATTGTCTGTTGCACACCATGCCTGCCATAATTTAGACAAAGTCAGCACCAAAGAGGACCTGAAGGAGTCAGGAAAGATTTCTTGGAAGAGATAGGACTGGATGCAGACCACGAAGGATGGACAAGATTTCAATGGGGGAATGGAAGCTAGAATGGTATCTGAGGCAAGGATAGACAATATGAAAGAAATCATGCAGACAGAAGTGAGCATAGTATGTCTGTGAGAGGCCAAACTCACCAAAGCTGATGGTAGAAGCTAAAAATACTCAGAAACACTGTTGGATTGGTACGGCAGGGACATGTTTCATTTTTCTCTTCTTTTCCAAGCAACCTTGACATCACTCTCCATTGCGGTGCTTACATTTATCAGTAAATTTTAACTCTGATATAAGATTGTGATCATATCTTAGCCTTTAGGGAGTGGTAATCTGCCCTAGGATCAAATGAGATAATTGTAAAGAGTTTAGTATAGTGCCTGGCACATAGTAGGTTATCATCTCATCATTATTACTAGGATACTCCATGAGTCAGGGGCTAACCCTGGAATAAAGTCTAGTATAATGCTGCCAAATCAATGGCTAAGCCAATGAGCCACACTCTGAATTCCTCTATTCTTATATATGTTCGGCAGTAAAATTAAACTAGTTGGGTCTATATTTTTATCATCTATTGCAAATCCCATGGAAATCAGGGTCAGGAGAACTAAAGATTGATTGGCTAACCTACCCCATTCAGCTTCATCTTTGTAGGGGAGAATGGAAAAAAATCAAGGACAGCAAGGATAACAAATAAAGGTAAGAGGAAAATAAGAAGACCAGTTGCCATGCTGTTGGAAGTCACCATGTCTAACATCGTATTGGGAGGTTATCCCTGCCTCAGAAATGGAAACTAGATATCTTAGTGGTAGCAAAGGGAGATAAATCCTCCTCCTCCTCCTCCCAAGTGATTCCCTCTCAGAGACTTTGGCTGGGACCCCTTCACAACCTGGACTGGTCTGACCCCTGATTGAATTGGCTTGCTCTTTGATTCATAGACCTGGAAATGTTTCTGATTCTCAGTCAGTCACAATTATTTTCTGCGTGGCATTACCTATTTTTAATCCCAATGATCAAAGCCTTTTATTCCTTTCAAACTGATTAAGCAATTAAAAGGTAACACTTTTAATTGATTCAATTAGACTGGATGCGATTCCTTTTTGTTGCTGCTCAGTCCTGAGTCTTCCTCATCCCATTTGGGGTTTTCTTAGTAAAGACACTGGAGTGGTTTGCCATTTCCTTCTCCAGCTCATTTTATACATGAGGAAACTGAGACAAAGAGGGTTAAATGACTTGCCCAGGGTCACATAGCTAGTAAGTGTCTGAGGCCAGATTTGAATTCAGGAAGATGAGTCTTCTTGACTTCAGACTTGGCACAATATCCATTTTGCCACCTACTGTCTGTATTAATTGGATTATATAACCAACCCCCATCCTGACAATTATTATTTCCCCTTCCTCAAATAACTCATACACTTACACATACAAGGCACAGTCACACACAAACACAAACACACACTCACATAAACATTCTAGGGGAGTCATCTTTGATTTCTTCACTGTATGAGACTCCCAGGAAACTTTCCATACCACGGCAGGTCAGCATTAGTTCTGTAACTCATAACTCATACAATCTTTGATTGTGGCTTGGGCCTCTTAGAAGTTAAATGATTACCTCAAGGTCACACAACCGGTCTATGTTTGAGAGAGATACAAACCCAAGTCCTGAAGGCCTGACTCTGAGGTATGTTATTTATCCACTACAATACTCAAATTTTTAGAAGAAGATTAAAAGAAAAAAAATCCGTTCCTCTCACTTAATTTTGTGTCTCTCCTCTTTTCCCCTGTGAAGAGAACTGACTGAAGACTTTTCTCTAAATGGGACTCATTTTGCCTCTGCCAACAGATAAAAGGTTTATTACAGAATTAACCAGTGTGCTCAATAGCATCTAGAACAGAAAAAGGGAATAGGTAGCCAGTATTTTCTCCTCTATGCTACCCATCCATTTCTTTCCCTTATCTTTCTCTCTTATTTAGCTTTAGACTGGGGAGGAAATGATTGGCAGATGTAGCAACAAGCACCCTGTCACATCCAGGATGGCCTGCTAGCACAGGTTCTTAGATTTGCATTTCTAAAAGGAAAGTAGCGTTTGAGGGGTCAACAATCTTCTTTAATCACATATACCAACAGAGAAAATACAAGCAGAGAAATGAAGACCAACAGACAATGCTTCTAACTGTCTGACCATAAGTAAAACATACATCACAGATCAACAGACAATCCAACTGTCTGACCATTGCATACATACATAGTTACCAGAGAGAGAAGCACCTACATCTGGGTTTTCAAAGCTGGGGGACTCCTTAACAGCTATCCAGAGTCTCATGTGGCACATGAACCTTCTTGTAAAAAGTAAGCGCCGAAACAAAACCTCACGTCAGGGTATATATAAACTTTTCAGAACCACTGGGATCTCATGACCCAGTGCCTTATTAGAAATTAACAAAAGGTATGGGCCTTCCTACAAAACAAGCCTCCCCTAATCAAACTTCCTTTAATTGGCTCCACATGAGGCCTATTAGGGGAAGATCTTTAACTCTCATTACAACAGATTAACCAATGTACTCCCAAACCTATAGGGCCCCATCAACCAAGTTCTATCTTAGGCTGCAAAAGTTTTCAGATGGTGTGTTCAGTCATGTGCAACTGTTTGCAACTCAAGTTGGGGTTTTCTTGGCAAAGATAATGGAGTAATTAGCCATTTCTCCAATTCATTTTACAGAAGAGAAAACTGAGACAAACCAGATTAAGTGACTTGACCAAGGTCACACAGCCAGTAAGTATCTGAGTCTGGATTTGAACTCAGGTCTTCCTGACTCCAGAACTGGTGCTCTATCCACTGAGCCCTAGTTTTTCAAGACTGATTTAATACTAAGATAAAACTTTCAAAATGTCAAGAAATCTGGAAGCAAGAGAATAGAAATACAGAACTGGCAGAGGGGATAATCATAAGGAAAGCCTAGCGGGGTGGGGGAGAAGGAGAAAAGAGCAATAGAGAATAAAGCAGAAGAGATGCAGATGCTTTGACAGCCTGGAATTGTTCAAGAGATACCTACTATATGAGGACATGAGGTAGCCCGTGTTCACCTTCCTGGTGCTGCTGAAGTTTGGTTCTATCTCATTCCCCTTGGAGTCGAATTTGCGGCGATGGATGCGAGTGGGTCTGACGTACAGCACATAGTAACGCTCCTAGAGTCAAGCAGAGAAAAAGTAAAACAGGTTTCCCTGCTTTGTCCTACCTTCTTCTGGGGACTGGCTTGCCCCCAACAACATTTTCCACCTTCTTGCTGGCCAATCAGTCTATTACAACTGCCCACCCACAATTACGTGCCACACCTAGTACCCAATTCTAATGATTAGGACCAGGAGGAAACAGTCCATTATGACTCTGGAACTCTGACTATAAACTCTCATCTTACTGCTGCCATAATTCTGATAAGCAGGGTTAGTCTAGATATGAACTGGAGCTAGAACTTAACCTGGGATGACCAGGGTAATGTCCCAAAAGGTGACATGGGAAGGGGGACTATTTCCTCCCACCTGTGGAATACCTGTCGTCAACAGGTCCCACTCCCTTGCCTGGCCCAGGATGCCACTCCCTACCCCTCAGATCCTATGACTTTCATACACCTTCTCCTAGGGCTTCCTCCTGATGTTGTATGTGCTGCCTGGCCACACCCTGTTCTTAAACACAAGAATACTGAATACTAGCACAGAATCAGTATCAGCAGAGGGATCATCAAATTGAGGATCAGAATAAAAACTGATACCTGACTTATTCACTGAGTGACAGGCTGGCTAATGTTACATTGCAATCCCCACTCCATAGTAAACTATTACTCCTTGTCAAAATGGTAGTGATGCAAAACTATTTCATGCCAAAAAAAGCAACTTTTTTTATTGCTGTTGGAACAAAGAATTGAAAATAAAATGGATGCTTGTCTGTTGGAGAATGGCTGAAAAACTGATGGTACGCAAATATACTAGAATATTATTGTACCATGAAAGAGAGAGATTCACAGAAAATCTGAAAACTCTTATGAACTGATACAGGGTAAAGCAAATAGAATCAGAAGAACAATTTTGACGATGACTAGAACAACGTAAAGGAAAACAACTTTGAAAGAACTCTGATAAAAGCCACAACCAACCATGATTCCATGACTCCAGAAAACTGATGATGAAGTATGCTTGCCTCCCCTTAATAATAATAGCTAGTATTTATATAATGCCTACTACCTGCCAGGCACCATGCTTTACAATTGCTATCATATTTAACTCTCACAACAACCCTGTGAGGTAGCTGCTATTATTATCCCCATTTTACAGATGAAGAAACTGAGGCAAACAGAGGTTAAATGACTTGCCCAGGGTTAGAGAGCTAATTAGTGTCTGAGATCAGATTTGAACTCAGGTCTTCTTGACTCAGTGCTCTACTCACTGTACCAGGTGACAGACTGGAGGTGTGGAATGGGATATCTATTTTCATAAACAGTTTACAAAAAGAAGAAAATAGAGGTAATGATATTTATACTACCTACCTCAAAGGGTGGTTGGTAGGAAAGAGCTTTGCAAATTGCAAAACATTACAGAATGCAAGGTTAATGTGTTATACCCTCAACTGGCACCCAAAGTACCCTTACTGTTATAGGTAATAGCACAAGGAAAAAAGATATACAACACATGGGTTGCTAGAAAATGGCTTCTCAGTTTCATCAATGACAATAAATGTCCCTGCGCTTATAGAAAGACCTTAGAGATTATCTAATTTATCTTCATTCATTTGAGAAATTAGGAAATTGAAGCCCAGGGCAGTAACCTGATTTGCCTAATGTCACATGGCTAACTAGGACACCTAGGAGCTACCCCCTGGAGCTGCCACTCATAATGATGCTAGCCCCAAGCTCTTCAAAGACCTTGGGAGACTTCTATCACAAGCTGCTTTCCCCTTTGGTTGTTTTCTGTGTCCTCTGTGCTCCTGAACTGTGAGTCAGGCATGTATCAGACAATAGATAAGTATTCTTTTTAAATGAATGAAACTGGGAAAATTATCAAATTAGGTAGCCACAGTTATTTCTTACAATGTTTGTAAAGAGTCTGAAATAAAGACTCTTAACCCACTGTTGTCTGAGGAATTTAACAGAGAACTGACTAGCATTAAGCACCCACTATGAAAGAGTGGGGAACAAGAAATTCCTCTCTGAGGGTTGGCAAATCATCAGAATGAAGGCTCATTAAAGAGATAGGCAGGAGAAAGCACATTCTCTTTCAAGTTTAGGGTTGGTCAGAGTCTCCTTTTATCAAACTTTGATTTCTTCTTTTTCATAACTTCAGTGTGTTCATCACTAAGGCCCTGAGACATGGGAACAGAAAACTCCATCTGTCAGTGCATAATAGGAAATGATGACTATATATTAGAAGGGGCATTTACTATAATATTAGCCAAAAAGCTATGATTTCCTCAAGGAGGGTACTTTCTCCACCAACTTTGATCATCATCTTTCTGCAGAATACTGTATGATCTTTGAGAACTGGTGTGACCCCAGAACTAAGAAACCTGCTATCAAGGCATAAATAAGTTGCTCTGAACTTTACTGGTCCTCAGGCAAGAGATCTCTGCAGCTATACTGAAGACTCTGATGCCTTTTTTGTAGAGTGGAGGCAACCCTACTACTGCTTAAATGAACTTGCCGTGTCAAAATTCCTAGTTACTTACTGGGTTGTGACTTCATTTTCATTATCACCTGCCCCTCCCCCCCAAGATTGGCACATGGTATATGTAGGCTCACTAGCCTATCCTAAACCAATAAAAATACCACGTACTGCAATGACAATAAAAGAGGAGAAATCCCAAGGCCCAAAAACAGAGGTTCGATGGTCTTCAGTGACACAGGGCCATTTGGTCTCAAATGAACTCTTTACAAGCACTCAGTCAATTGCCTTCCCAAACAGTCTATCAGAGCCAAGCACTCCTTGTTACGCCTGGTCTATATCACAAAAAAATGGCCTATGGATATATTCCAGACAACTTATAAACTAGGGATCATCTACTTTCCAGTACCTTCATTTATATTTAATCTTTATTTGTTAGTGTTTAATTAAAAATTTATACTGAGATATTTATACTGAAATATTTACAATATTAATTTACTTAGTTTAAAGTAACTTTAGTTATCCCAGATAAATTATCATATATGCATATGTACGTATGTGTGTTTATATATATAAAATGTATGCATATGTATATATATATACATGTACATGTATGAAATTTTATCACATATAAATGCATTATATATAAAATGCATTACTATATATTATATACCAAATTATATATGATTACATTATAATATATAATAATAAAGAGAGAGAATAAGTTATAATTTTTATCTACTATGTCAGCTAGTTCCTTTGGGTATTTGTTTTTTATTTTTCCCTCCTCTGGTGTACAGTGCTGATGATAGCATTCCTATTATTTCTCCCTTGAAATTGCTCAGTGGAAAACACAGATTTCACTGGGTTAGGAAAAGCAGGAAAAATAGCTTAGTATGAAGAGGGACAAACTGAATGTCTGTCTTGGGCCTCATGCTCTATGTGGAGGGACCCTTCAAGGTGTTCTATCCATTTGGGCCTGGGATCTCCTTTATAATGCCCTGGGGCTTCATACTGCTAAGAATGATAATATAATTAGTACAGGTAGGGATCATTGGCTCCTTTTCAATTACTGGGATCCCAAAATGTATTTTTTTGAAACACATTTTTATTGATATCTTTTGTTTTTATATCATCTCTTTCTAACTGTATCCCCCCTACAGAGCTGTCCTTTATAATAAAGAATGAATGAAATGAATGAATGAAAGAAAAAGAAATGAAAATGAATGAAAAGAATGACAAAACTCTGATCTGGCTATGCCCTGGCCTTTGAAACACCTGGGTTCAAATCCAGCCTCTGACACATTTTCATATACATACATACATACATACATACATCTATATACCCACATAAACATGCACACATATATATGGGGGTGTGTGTGTGTATGTGTGTACATGTATATAGATACATACATACATCTATATACCCACATAAACATACACACATATATGCAGGTGTATGTGTGTGTGTGCATGTATATAGCACCTAGAGTCAGGAAGTCCTGAGTTCAAATGGATTTTTAAATGATCCAGTCTCAGACACTTACTAGCTGTGTGATCCTGGGCAAGTAACTTAACTTCTGTCTGCCTCAGTTTTCTCAACTACAAAATGAGGGTAGTAATAGCACCTACCTGACAGGGTTGTTGTGAGAATAAAACAAGATAACATTTGCAAAGCATTTATAGCACAATGCCTGACATAGAGTTGGGACTTGCAAACTGCTTATTCTCCCTTTCCTAAATAGCTCAGTATAAACGTTGGCCCAATCAACTGCTGCCTCCAAATGGTATATTATGTGCTCATTCTCTACCTCCCTGCTCCACATGGCCTGAATCTCCCAAAGGCTTTTCCAGTTTATATTGCACAGATTCCCCCTGCTCACCTTTTTGCCATTGGCATCAGAGATGTTATGACGAGAAACATCAACCAGTTCTCCCTCCAAAAGGATACCATTTCCCCTAGTAAAAAGAAGAAAAGGTGAGATCAGCCTAGCTAGAAGTCTTTAAGAAACCATAAGATTGGGGGGGAAGAGCCAAGATGGCGGAGTAGAAAGATTCACATATGCTAGCTCCTAACCCACAGCCCATAAAATAACTATAAAAAAGAACTCCCAACAAATTCTGGAGCAGCAGAAGCCACAGAACAATGAAGTGGAGGAGACTTCTGTTCCAGAGAGCCCTGAAAAACCAACACCAAAGGTCCATTGTGTACCAGATGCAGAGCGGAGCCCAGCCCTGCCTTGGCCGCGCAGCACTGAGAGGAGCAGATCCAAGCAGGCCTCAGGGACAGAATCTCCAGCAGCCGCGAAGGTCCCTCAACCCACAGGTGCTACAGGTCAGTGAGAGAGCCTTCTGGGCTGGTCAAGAGGGGAGTGGGGTGTCTCCATAACTCAGGCTCCCTCTGGAGGCAGCAGTGGGGGAAGCATCAGACAGGAGCTCGGATCCATTGTTGAAGATCTCCACATATACTCCCTGAAGGAACAGAGCTTGGGTGGCGGCCCCGCCCCACCTCAGCACTTGAATTTAATCTCACACTGAATAGCAGCTCCCCCAACCCTGCCAAAAGCCCTGAGGCTGGGGAGCAGCATTTGAATCTCAGACCCCAAGCACTAGCTGGGCAGATCTAGGCAGGGGTGGAGAGGAATCTCAGAAGTCAAGTAACTGGCTGGGAAAATGCCCAGAAAAGGGAAGAAAAATAAGACCATAGAAGGTTACTTTCTTGGTGAACAGATATTTCCTCCTTTCCTTTCTGATGAGGAAGAACAATGCTTACCATCAGGGAAAGACGTGGAGGTCAGGGCCTCTGCATCCCGAACATCCGAAATAGATATCCAATGGACTCAGGCCATGGAAGAGCTCAGAAAGGATTTTGAAAATCAAGTTAGACAGGTGGAGGAAAAACTGGGAAGAGAAATGAGAGAGATGCAAGAAGAGCATGAAAAACGGGTCAATACCTTGGTAAAGGAGACCCAAAAAAGTGCTGAAGAAAATAACACCTTGAAAAATAGGCTCACTCAATTGGCAAAAGAGGTTCAAAAACCCAATGAGGAGAAGAATGCTTTCAAAAGCAGAATTAGTCAAATGGAAAAAAGAGGTTCAAAAGCTCACTGCAGAAAATAGTTCTCTCAAGATTAGAATGGAACAGATGGAGGCTAAGGACTTTCTGAGAAACCAAGAAATCACAAAACAAAACCAAAAGAATGAAAAAATGGAAGAGAATGTGAAATATCTCATGGGAAAAACAACTGACCTGGAAAATAGATCCAGGAGAGACAATTTAAAAATTATGGGACTACCTGAAAGCCATGATCAAAAAAAGAGCCTAGACATCCTCTTTCATGAAATTATCAAGGAAAACTGCCCTGACATTCTAGAACCAGAGGGCAAAATAAGTATTGAAGGAATCCATCCATCACCGCCTGAAAGAGATCCAAAAAGAGAAACTCCTAGAACATTGTGGCCAAATTCCAGAATTCCCAGGTCAAGGAGAAAATATTGCAAGCAGCTAGAAAGAAACAACTCAAGTATTGTGGAAATACAATCAGGATCACACAAGATCTGGCAGCTTCTACATTAAGGGATCGAAGGGTGTGGAATAGGATTTTCCAGAAGTCAAAGGAACTAGGACTCAAACCAAGAATCACCTACCCAGCTAAACTGAGTATAATACTTCAGGGGAAAATATGGTCTTTCAATGAAGCAGAGGACTTTCAAGCATTCTTGATGAAAAGACCAGAGCTGAAAAGAAAATTTGACTTTCAAACACAAGAATGAAGAGAAGCATAAAAAAGTAAACAGCAAAAAGAAGTCATAAGGGACTTACCAAAGGTGAACTGTTTACATTCCTACATGGAAAGACAATATTTGTAACTCTTAAAACTTTTCTCTGGGTAGTTGGTGGGACTACACACACACATACACACACACACACATACACACATGTGCGCGCACAAACACATACACACATGCACGCACACACAGAGACAGAGAGCACAGAGTGAATTGAATAGGATGGGATCATATCTTAAAAGAAATTAAGGTAAATGGTGAGAGAGAAATGTAGTGGGAGGAGAGAGGGTGAAATGGAATGGGGTAAATTATCTCTCATTCAAGAGGCAAGCAGGACACTTTTTAGTGGAGGGAAAAAGAGGAGAGATGAGAAAAAAACAAGAGGTTTACCCTCATCACATTCGACTAAAGGAAGGAATAAAATGCACACTCATTTTGGTATGAAAACCTATCTTACAATACAGGAAAGTGGGGGAGAAAGGGATAAGCAGGGTGAGGGGGGAATGATGGAAGGGAGGGCAATGGGAGGAGGGAGCTCTTTGAAATCAACACTCTTGGGGAGGGATAGGATCAAAAGAGAGAATAGAAGCAGTGGGGGGCAGGATAGGATGGAGGGAAATATAGTTAGTCTTACACAAACACGACTATTATGGAAGTCATTTGCAAAACTACACAAATATGGCCTATATTGAATTGCCTGCCTTCCCAAAGGGAATGGGTGGGGAGGGAGGGATGGGGAAAAGTTGGAACTCAAAGTTTTAGGAACAACTGTCAAATATTGTTCTTGCTACTAGGAAATAAGAAATACAGGTAATGGGGAATAGAAAGTTATCTGGCCCTATAGGACAAAAGAGAAGATGGGGACAAGGGAAGAGAGGAATGATAGAAGAGAGGGCAGATTGGTGATAGGGGAAATTAGAATGCTCAGTGAATTGGGGTGGGGGAGGGGATAAATGGGGAGAAAATTTGGAACCCAAAATTTTGTGAAAAATGAATGTAAAAAGTTAAATTAATTAATTAATTAAAAAAATAAAAGAAACCATAAGATTAAGACTCTAATGTGACCTATGTCATTCATGTCTACCCTTGTTACCTAAGGCCAAAGAAAAAACAGAAAAATACAGAATGAAAAATGCCCCTTTGATTTACACAGTGCATTCATTCTTCTAAGGATCTCGGAGGCAAATGATATCAATAATAGCTGACTTGCATATTTTGCTTTAAAATCTGAAAAAGATTTGATATGCATTATGCCATTTGACCAAACAAAGGGCAAACTCTAAGGAAGGAGCAAAAAAAGGTAAACACCTTTTTAAATCTCTAACAAACAGATGGTGATGGGGACTAGAGCTCAGAAGAGGGTTCATGAAGATCTGGGAGGCATCTTCATGTAAATGACATACATACACACACACACACAGGACAAAACAGCAGTAGAGTAGAAGTTTACTGTTGTTTGTTCAGTCAGGTCCAAATTTCATGACCCCATTTGGGGTTTTCTTGGCAAAGATACTGGAGTGGTTTGCATTTTCTTCTCATTTTACATTGCTGATTTTTACAGAGGAGGAAACTGAGGCAAACAGGGTTAAGGTGACTTGCCTAGGATCACAGAGCTAGTAAGTGTCTGAGGCCAGATTTGAACCCAGGAAGATGGGTCTGTCTGCTTCCAAGCCCAGTCCTTTATCCACTGTGCTATCTCACTGCCCTGGAAGAGAAGGTAAAAAGCCCTAATTCTTAGATTTTAAGATAGAGAAAAGTTTATTCCAGGACTCAACCAGTCTTGGTTTGCCTGGTCACCATGGCAGTGCCTAGCATTTTGAGGAAAATGTTTCCCTCAAACTACAGAATTGCACTTCATTCTTTCCATTTACATTTCTTCTCATCATGCACATTTAAATGACACTAATGATGTAACATGAAAAGACTGTGCTACTTGATGGATGGCCAGAGCAATGACTTCACCTACAGTAACTCCAGCATAGGCTTCCACTAAGTCCTGTACTCCCAGGAAAGAAGATGGATGTCAGAGGGGTTACTGGCCACCAGGGTCTGGGCTCTCTCCCAGTTACCCCAGAAGTAATCTAATTAGACTCTTAGAATCTCTCAGAAGGAAAAGGTAGTAACATATTCCATCAGGAAGAGCCCTGCCCCCATCCCACCCCCAAGAGTCAAATGAACTACATTAAAAGCTTCCACAGAAGCAGCTAGGTGGCTTAGTGGATAGAACACCAGCACTTTAGTCAGGAACACCTGAGTTCAAGTCTAGACTCAGATACTTACTAGCTGTGTGACCCTCCCCCTGCAAGTCATTTAACTCTGATTTCCTTAAAAAAAGAAAAAAAAAGACCCCATGAAGTTTTTCCTCTGTCTTAAATTGACTTTTCCCTTCCTGGCACAAGTCTGTACCAGTCTGCTTTTCCTTTATCTCCTGATGTCTTTTCAAGCTGAGAAGCAGTGGGTTACAGTAAAGGCTTGCTGCCTTTCTCTACAGCCATGACCACCTTTTATTTTTATTTTTTTTTTCCTCTAAAAGCTGAAAAACAATACATTCCCTAGTTTTAGGGCTAGCTCCTAGATCCAAGACAAATCTGTCAAACCCCAGTTTAGTCAATGACTACAATGTCTACATCCCCTATAAGACTAAAACTTCTTGAGAAACAGATGCATTCTCTAGTTTAACCACGTAACATCTAGGACCAAATTGCACAAACTCAGCACTCCATACAAAATCAAGAGAGTACAATGCTAATACTGTTACAGTACTTTGTATCTTGGCAGTGATTAACAGGACATTCACTGTCCCAGTGGGAAGCTGGCACAAGTTGGCAGAGGAGATAGTTTGCACTTGGGAAATATCAAGCAATTAATAGGGTGTTAGACTGAGAGTCAGGTGTCTTTCTGGAGATCCCCTCCTAATTCTTGCTGAGAGATATACTGAAAGTTATTTTGCTTCTCCATAATTTGGCCTCCCCATCTGTCAAAGCAAAAAATAATTAAGACTCAGTTTATAGGGAAGGGTTACCTAGCACTGGGTTGTTTTGTTCTTTAAAATACTTAAATTAGTCTCTTCAGTGCCATAGTGATGCATAGCAGAATAAACACAGTTTGACTAGAACTGGTATCACTGCAGTAGGGATGAACTAGCACCCTTTGATCAAGGCAGGGGAATCACTCAAAACAGATAGCACAGGGTCTTGGTGCCAGGAGGATTTTTGTTTCCATTAACTTTTAAATAATCCCTCTGGGGTGCCAAACTTTCTGTAAATCTCTCCTATTCCTCACAAAGTCTAGTTAGAAGCAGGAAGCGGGCACAGTGGGGAAAAGAGGACTTGTTCTAAATAAAAAATTTATATAGGGTCAAATGTGACCTTGCATGGGAAAAAAAGGCCTACAAGTGATGCAAGTTAAATTTCAAGAGCTTTAAAAGAATGAACTGTTAGCGGGCAAGAGTTAGAAATCTACTTAAGGTCAAAATAAAAGGCAATTTAATGTAGTGTAGTTGGAAGAACTGAGATCAGATCAAACCAGAGACAGTACCACTAGAGCTATTACCACTATTAAAGAGTCAGTCGCATGGGAAGATCAGAAAATTCTAATCTATCACGAATTAATAAATTTTCCAAATATTCTTACCCTAAGCTTAAATGGAAATCAAGATTTGAAGGTAGTAACTGTTTTTCCTATTACCTTGGAAGGCCAGTGTCATAATTACATTTAGTTTTAGGTAACTGTCTGAGGCACTGAGAGGTCAATCAGTCAAACTCCAAGCACTTACCCTTAATAAATGATTGGGGCACCCAGTTAGGGACAAGAGACACAAAAAAAGGAAAAGCAGTCTCTGTGCTCCAGGAACTTAGACTCTAATAGGAGAGAGATAGGTACATACAATGTGAATGGAAGGTAACCTCAGAAATTTAGTAGCTACAGGTTGAGCTGAATCTTGGACACAACCAGGGAGTCGAAGGCAAATTCCAGGCAATTGAAAGGCACAAAGAGAGTTGGTGAGTTTCTTTCCTAAGGAAGAGGAAGTAGGCCAGTGTGGTAAGATTGTAGCCGGTGTACTAAATAGTAATTGTTTCTCTCTCACACAGGAACCCAGAGGATCTTCTCCTCCCAGTTTAATTTTTTGTTGATTCAAGGGGCCATCACTTCAGCAACTGCTTAAAGAAGCCTAGTCATTGAATGGGTGTATCTCACTCAAAGAGAGAATACCATAAGACCTTAGCCTGAAAGGGCCAGGGTCTCCCATTGCATTCTGATGCCATCCTGATGAATATCAGGCCACTGGACTCAGATGGCTCAGGAGAAGAAAGTGAGGCTGGTGACCTTGCACAGCTCTCCCTCACTCAAATCAAAGTCAACTGCAAGTCATGTCATCACCTTGATGTGATGGTCATCTTCAAGAACCAAGGACAAACACAACAACAACCAAGAAACCAGCATGAAAAAGAGTAATGTGAGGCCAGGTTATAAAGAATCCCCTGGGGTGTGTTGAGTAGAGCAATGACATGGGCAGACTCACACTTTTGGAAAATCATCTGGCTGCTCTATGAAGAAAAACCTGCCTAGACAGCAATGTGAAGCAGGAAGCTTTGCAAAAGGCCAGGGTCTGCACTAAGGTTTCCAACTTGGATAACAGTAAGAAAGTAAAACCTTTCACATTAATATGGAAGTTCAGAAGAGGGATAGGTTTTGGCAAGTAAATAAAGAATTCTGTTGCCGACATGCTGAGTCTGGGATGCCAGTTCTGTGATGGTACTGCTGTAGGACTTGACCCCGGGTCTTCAAGGCCAGCCTGCTTTATATTCCTGAAGCTACAGCTCCTCAGACCTTGGGCACAGTAGGCACTTAATAAATGCCTTCAAAATGAATACTAAATACAGAAACAAAATAGGGTTGCTATCCACGGAAGCTTTGCCGCTGTTCATTGTGACCCTGGCCCATTCACTGAGCCTTTTTTGTTTCTAGGGGTTCTATTGGTACAAGAATAATCCTATTAAAAAGTAAATTGTCTGAAGAGAGAGTGCTGTGAGCTATGGGGCATTATTAGGACTGGAAAAGGAAAGAATTTGGGACTTGGTCTCTCGATATTTGATATAAGTCCCCAGACTGTCACTGCCCTCCAAAAGCCAGCTGGATGGCCTGGTAGATAGAGCACTGACCCTGGAATCATGGAGGACCCCAGTTCAAATACAGCCTTAGACACTTACTAGCAGTGTGACGCTGGGAAAGTCACTTAGCCCCAACTGCTTCCTCCCCCAAAAAAGAGTTAATTTTCTCATCGGTAACCTGGAGATGATACCTGTACCACTTCACCTAACTGGACTGAGGTGAGGACAGCCTCTGTACCTTAAATGATTATGTAAATATGAATATTAGGGGGAACCAGAACCTCAAAGGGGCTACCAGAGTTAGGAAGAAGGAGATGCTTGGGATCCGTGCAGTGGCATCGCAGACTCCCGATCTTGCGCACACTCAAGTTAACCTAGGTGGATTACAGCGCACTTGCGAATCCAGTCCTTAGCCAGGATGGATTTAACATTGCTTGGGAGCTTTAACCAAAGCGATGACCTTGATCACTCCTCCCAAGTCCCTTTCTTCCCTACCCTCATTCCAAGCTGGGGGTATCTCACTCAAAGTGAGAATGTGATAAGACCCTAGCCTGAAAGGGCCAGGGTATCCCATTGCATCCTGGGCCATCTCCAGCCGTCCTGATGAATACCAGGCCACTAGACCCACTTGGCTCAGAAGAAAGTGAAGTTGGTGACCTCGCACAGCCCTCCCTCACTCAAATCCAAGTCAACTGCAAATCATGTCATCATCTTGATGTCATGGTCCTCTTCCAGAAGGAAAGACAAACACACAACAACCAAGCTGGGAGGAAAAGAGCCAAAGCCAAAAAGAGAGAGAGGTGCACTGGAGGCCCCGCCCCGTCCAGTCTCCAGGCCAGGGAACTGATGAACAGCTGCCCAAGCCCCAAGCACAGGACCGCGCCCAGACCCGAGCCCTACCGCTGGTGAGCAGCCGGGTCCCAAGAGCCGGGCAGCCGAGTGCTGTGCACCGCCTTGTTCCGGAGGGCGCTGTCGTGATAGATGCGGCTCATCGGGATAGAGGATGGAATTTAGTTGGAATATTATGCAACTACTTCCTCCCTGGGACTGGACGATGGAGTGCTTGAGGTGGGGGGAGATGAAGACGTAGGGGCCTGCCGGAGGACAGGTAGCAGCGGACAAGTCTCCACTTTCAGGACACACGGACATCAAGCTCCCGGCGGTCCCGCCCGGCCGAGTCCTCGAGGCCAGCTCCGAGAGATGGAGGTCTATACCTCCCCTAGGCCCCCAAACTCTTCTGCTCCCTGTTTCTACGGAATGGAATGGTCCAGGCCTCTGCTTTCCAAGACCAGGCTTTAAAGGAATAGGGCTTCCCCAAGCGCGCTGTACAGTGTGCCTTCTTTCCTGAAGGGGCGCAGTCGCTCGGCCCGTAGTAGCCTCTGTCTACAAGGGAAGAACACGGATTGATGTGTACTAGAGGTAATAACGTAAACGAAGTAATACAAAATCACGACCAGAAACCCTTCTCCGTGCGCCAAAGACATAGGAGACCCCAGATCCCGTAAGGTTCTGCTCACTGTAAGAGCCTTGGAAGAGAGGAGAGAACTGATCGCAAAAGAAGCAGAGCCTAACTTAAGGCAGAGGATGTGATGGCTGTATCCCAAAAGACGTCACATGTTGCCTGCCATTGGACTCAGCTGCTTCTGAGCATATGGTATGCTTTTTTTTATTTTTGTTCAAGAACCAGGAGAAACCAAGCCATCTTTCCAAAATAGAATGAAACCTGAATTGGACTACAAGGCAGAAGACATGAGTTTTCTTGGCTCTGTCCCTAACTGTGACAATAGCTAAACTTCTTAAAGTTTGGGTCTTATTTTTCTTATTTGTAAAATAATGGGGTTGAATCTCTAAAAGCCCTTCCTGTGCTAAATCCCATCATCTCCCACTCACTGATCTTGGGCAAATAAGTCACTTCCCTTTCCAGGCCTAGAATTTCCTTCCCTTTAAAATGAGAGAGTTACCTGATTTTCCCCGTTTGTTCTGATTCTTCTTTCACAGCATGACCAATGTGGAAGTGTGTTTAATGATTAACCTATATCAGATTGCATGCTGTCCTGAGGAGGGGAAGGAGTGAGGGGGACAGATTTAGAACTCAAAACCTTGTTAAAGTGACTTGAAAACTAAAACTAAGTTAATTAATTAAAGAAATAAAATGAGAGGGTTAGGCTAGATGCTTTCTAAAGACACTAGCAGCTCTGAAATCCCATTATTGCAAGTTTTGTACTGCAGGGATGAATCCTTGGCCTGGGGCTCTTGTCAGGCCTCTTAATCCTTTGGGAAAGTATACAAACTTCCTTCTTCAATTTAGTCTACAAACGTTTCAAAATAAACATGACTTATTCTATGTAGGTACTCCCCCAATTCAATTAAACAATCACTTCCCAAAAACCCCAATTCATCCAGATCACAACCTCCTGCCTGCCTTAGTAGAATTTCAGGGATAGCTATAGCCAAAAATAATTACCACCTACTCACTAAACTTTACTCTGGTCGTTGAATAACTTACATAGTGACAGGTGCTTGCCAAGTCTTACCCCTCCCCACCCCTCAAAGCCTGGCTTTAACTTGGAGAACCTGGGGGTCACCTTTCCACCAGGAGGAGGCACTGGAGGACTTTAGTGGAGGAAGTTAAATTTACAGATGAAGAAATACAGTTGTATTTGTGTATTAAGTAATTTGTATATGAAGAAATACAGATGAAGAAACACAGTGAGTAGATTCAGGACCAAATACCAGTTTATCCTAAATACACTAGATATATACAGCTTCCCACAAACTGTATCTCCTTCTACTTGTAGAGGTGATAAAATCTGAATGTGTGTGCATCATGTGTAAAAGTTCTAAAATAAAGTCAAATTGAGATAGACAAAAAAAGTCAGAGAAGACAAAAAAGATATCCTCTGGTTTTATCCCATCCAAAGTATCTTACTCCCTACTATTTCTCATTATTCATCATCTAGTAAGTAGGCAGCTGCCATCAGAAAGCGATTTTGGTAGTGTCAATTAAATGTTATTGACCACTTTTCCACATTAGGATCCCACCTTTTCCTGACATAAAAATAACAAAAAAATCTGTAAATTTCAGTAAAGGAAATAGGAACAGATGCTACAGTATGCCGACATCTTGGCTACTAAATAAGCACTTTATGCTTGAACAATATAACTAAAAGAAGGCAGCATTCTGAACAAAGGAAGAAAGGAGGAAGAAGAGAAGAAAAGTTTAGCAAAGTGTTACTTCCTCAGGCACAATCTTATCATTGTGTTTCCGTGGCACCATATCACCATAATATAATTTCTTCTTTGGCTTCAGTGCTGAAGCATAAGAGATTGAGTTGCTTGTGGTCCTACACACCCTAAAATCAACAAATCCTTTAAGTCAAGGACTTACACTCCAAAGTCTACAAGAAACAGTGCCCAAGGGTTGAAAGTGCATCAGGATTAACTGAGCTAACACCCATTTCTGGACAATGGATGCTGTCTTCTTGCAGCAGGATGCCAATGATTAGGGTTCATAGGCATTCACGGAACTTCTTCATTGACAGGCTCAAGCAGTAGAAGGAGAGGCAAAATGAATAGTTTCTCTCATATCACTCTCCCCCCAGGAGATTTCATCCATTCCTACCCATGGAATTCCTATTTTTATGAAAATCATTACTTAATCATGTCTGCTGTACAACTTAGTCCCTATTTCTCATTTTTAACCTTCCTGCTGTACATCTCTATTCAGATATCTCTCTAGCACCTCAAACTCAAGATATCTAAAACTAAACTTATGTTCTTCACAAAATTAGCTGATTCTCTATTTTATAGAATCCTAAAATATTGGATTGGAAGGGACATTAGCGGTCAACATGAACAACCCAAGGGTAGCTCACAGGATCACACCATTATATTCCTACTTAGCATCCAGCCGGTAGATTTTGTTGGCTTTTATAAAAGGCATTATTTAAATGGCATGGAAAGATACAGAATCTATGAGGGGAAAGTGTGGGTTCATGCTGAAAATATAGTGGCAGTAAGGCACATACATAGGGCATACATGTAGCCAAGGCAAATCACACTCTGAAACAGCTAACAGTCTCACTGTCTTTTTTGATTTGGAGAGGCTTTACCAAGTCCACTGTCACTATGGGATGAAGCATTAGTGTTGGTGATGGATAAATTGTTCCACTGATAGGCTGGGTTGGCTCTTCACAGGATGCATTGTCTCCACTGCCAGGGCAGTTCACCTGGACTTACAGCACCTCAACCAGACAGTTCAATCTATTTCTGGGTTGGATCAATGGGGTTGTTTTGCTGCTGAATTGGACTAAAAAGGCTGGATGGAACCATACTATGAAGGACTTTAAATGCCGAGCAGAGAGGTTTGTATTTTATCTTAGAGGCGATGGGGAATGACTTATGGTTCTTGAAGAGGGTAGTGGCATGCTTAGATTCATGCTTTAGGAAGATTATTTTGGCAGGAGCATGGAGGATGGATTAGAGAGATGATGGAATGGAAGCTGGAAATTCAATAAGAAAGCTGTAACAATAGGCCAGAAGAGAGCTCATAACAGACCTACACAACTTGGCAGTAGGTAGAGGCCAAAATTAGAATGCCTAAACTTCTTCAGGCTACAGATAGGTTTTTGGTGGCTCCCTTTCCAAATAAAGGTATAATTAATGATTAAACTATTTTGCCAATAAACCATATTTTAAAAAAGGAAAATTTCAATTAATATCAGTTAATTACACTTATTAAGATTTGTATTTATTATGAAATCACATTAATGTTTAAAAAATTACTTTGCTAATCAGTACAAGCTTTCATATATATTTCAGGTTTTCTTACTGTTTACATTTAGTTATTGGGACATATGACCCTTCTTGTCAGCAATCAGTTTTTTGTACTGAGAGTCATGTTTGGAATCAAATTTCTTTAGAAATTTGAAAACTAACCTTAGCAGCTGCCTCATTTATTGAGTTTACTTTCTTGAAAAATTTTTGTTCCCCACTGAGATTTTTCAACAATTTGGACACTTGCATTGGTGTCCAATTTTCCTAAGTCACGATTTTTTGATTCAAAATGGTGATGAAGATTGTACTCCTTCAGAATGGTTATTACTTTTTGGCAAACAGAACAATATTTTCTCTCATGTAAGTAAATAAGTATCTATTTGTCCAGTCCAGATTAAATACTCTACATTCTGATTTGATCTTCTATTTCTTTTTATCACCTATTTTACAAAGTCACTCCAAAAACTTTAATGTTAGAACCAAAAAATTCTTCATAGTAACTGCTCACATACAAAGAAATACTGAACTAAGTACTTGACCTTGGAAAGAGCACCAGACATTCATGTAATTCAGAAGACTCAAAATCCTTTGGCGGCTCATGGGCTGTATGTTGTTCAGGCCTGGGTTATCAGTACCTGAACTGGGATGGCACCCTACCATATTTCACCTTCCCTGTGTAATCTTTGATTCTCTATCACATCACATGGAAGTGATCCCTATACTCCTATGAACTTTTTTTGCTACTTATATGTTATTTACCATGTCGCTTGTATTTATAATTATGTGCATAAATAGAATGATTAAATCATAAAATGGGACCTAGAAGGGATTCCAGGAGCCATCTAATTCTCATTTTACAATTGAGGAAACTGAGATCCAAGGAAAGTAAGTAATTTTCTCAACTTTACACAGGTAGTAAATGGCAGAGGTAGAATTTTATTTTTCTACCATACCACACTACCTCCTAACTTCTACCTCCCCTGGCAGATTTTAAGTGCCCTGAGAGCAAGACCAGTTTCTAGTACATATTTGTATCTCTCACAGCATTTTATATCTTATAATGGATATTGAATAAATATTTTTAGACAAATTACAACACAAGTAGCACAAATGTGTAAGGTGCATGAATTCAGAAATTTAACAAGCCCTTGCCCTCTTTAGCTTGCCTCACTTGGACAACCTTTGCTGAGTACATCCCACAGTTTGGAGGCTGCCCCTTCCCCCACATTGTACCAGACTCCTGAGTTCTGCTGAGATGATGTCAAAAGATACAAAGATTTGCACTACTATGGGGAGACCTTAAGATGCAGTAAGGGAATCCATTATAGACAGGAGAATGGGATTCTGCAAGCACAGAATGGCTCATTCTGGATATCTTTTCTGCAGGGATCACTCCATGAATTGACCTATCTTATGAGGCCATAATGTGCTTTTATCAGCAAAGTCACTGGCAGGGTTGCAGTAGATCTCTCCCCCTCCAGCTTGCCTCATCCTACCCCCTTGTTCCTTATCTTTCCCTTCAAACTGAGTTCCCTCTAGAATATAGTAATGGAATTGAATTTCATCATCTGAAATCCGGAGAAGCCTAAATATGTCTTTTACTCCCTGGTCTTGAATGGTCATACTATGCTCTCTTAAGTTGGTACTATTTTAAATGGTTAGATTCTTGGTCACTGCTCATTGTGAGGTAGAATTTCCTTTATAAGTTAGTAATATACTTTTTCCTTTCAGTTAATTTTTGGGCAGTTTGCCTGTCCCAGACTGACACTTCAATTAAAAGCTGCCATGGAATTTGTTGTCCTAAGCAATGTCTCTCACTCTCATTCAATTATAGAAATGTTAGAGGTAAAGCAGTGGACATCCAAATTACTTCAACACCATCTTAAGATAAAGCCCATTCATTGCTAAATAGTCCTGTTTATCGATTTAATTTGTGAACTGAATTCTAACTCAAGTTCTTCCTTCGAGTATTTCACCAAGATCTCCTCTTTATGATCTTATCCACTGAACCTTTCGAAAGTTGCTTTGCCTGGAGCCACAAGGCAGAGGATGGGGTAAATGGAAAGTTGTGAATAAGGAGTATCTCTTAGGCCAGTTTGGTTGGAAAGGGAGAGTAATATGAAGCAATCTAGAGCATAGGTGGGAATCATATTATGGAGGACTTTAAATGTCATCTTATTCAAGAGACAACCAGGAATTATTGAAAATTTCTGAGTAAGGGAACAAGTGACATGATCAAATTTGTGTTTTAGAAAAATGCTAAGAAGCTGCGTGGAAGAAGCATTGGGAAGAGCAAAGATGAGAACCAGGGAAAGCAGTTAGAAGGCTAGTTAAAGAATCTAGGCAAGAGGAGATAAGGGACTAATCTAACAGGTTTTGTGAGTGGAAAGAGGAGAACTGATAGAAGAGCTATTGTGTCAATAGGACTTGACCGAATGAATGGGAAGGAAGAACCTAAGATGGCAATGAGGTTGAGAGCCATGATGACAGGATGGTGGTGTCCTCAACAGAAGTAGAGAACTTTGAGAGAAGAATGTATTCCAGGGAAAAGAAAATGAGTTCTGCTTTGGACATATTGAGTTTGAGATGGCTGTGGAACATCCAGGTGGATATGTCAAGGAGGTAGTTGGAGATGGGGGAGTGGAGTTCAGGAGAAGGATAAAGACTTCATATATAAATGTGGTGGTTATCTTACTAGAGGTGATCATTGAACCTTTGAGAACAGTTGAGATTTCAAAGGGAGAGAATATAAAGAAAAAAGAGTACAGAACCTTTGGGGAGTCCCACATTTAGTGAACTGGAGCAATTTGAGTCAGGAGGGGAGCCTGAGAATCAATCAACAAGCCCTCATTAAGGACCTCCTACATGCCTGGCACTATACAAGGTACTAGGGATACAAATACAAGGAGTTTATATTCTAATGGGGAAACAAACATATATGCATGTGTGTGTATATGTATATGTATATGGAGAGAGAGACAGAGAGAGAGAAAATACAAATAACTACAAGGTAATTAGGAAAGAAGGGCACTAGCAATTGGGGAGGGGAAATCAAGAAATGCTTTATGCAAAAGGTAGTGCTTGAGCTATTTTGAAGAGACAAATTCTGTTGGGCTGAGCTGAGGAGAGAGTGTATTCCAAGCTTGAGGGATAGTGAAGGAAGGCAAAGTCATAGAGCAGGAGATGAAGTATTACATGTCAGAAAAGAAAGGGCCGGTTTGACTGGATCTCAGTATACTAGAAGGGGAAAAATGTACAATGAGGCTGGAGATATATTAGGGCTAGATTATGGGTTTTATATTTTAGAATAGTCGATAGAGAGCCATTGGAATTTATTTTATTCAGACATACCTTGTTTTATTGTGCATTTTCTACAAATTGAAGGTTTGTGGTAACCTTGCCTCAAGCAAATCGATTGGCACCATTTTTCCAAAAGCATGTACTCACATAGTGTCTCTGTGTCACGTTTTGATAATTCTGGCAATATTTCCAACTTTTTAATTATTATTATATGTTACTCTGATCTTTAATCAGAGTTTTGATGTTGCAATTCTAATCATTTTGGGGAGACACAGATGTGCCCAGATAAGACAGTAAACCTTAATAAATGTTGTGCGTGTCCTAACTGCTTCAGTAACCAACCATTGTTGTCTCTCTCCTTTTCTTTGGGCCTCTCTATTCCCTGAGACACAACAATATTGAAATTGGGCCAATGGGGCAAACTTCATTGTTATCTTATTTTAAGAAATTGCTATAGCCACCTACCCTGACCTTCAGCACTCAACACCCTCATCAGTCAGCAGCCGTCAACATCAAGGCAAGACTCTGCACCAGTAAAAAGATTATGACTTGCTGGAGGCTCAAATGATGATTAGCATTTTTGATCAATAAACTATTTTTTAAATAAGGTATGTACAATGGGTTTTTTTAGACATAATACTATCACATACTTAATAGACTACAGTATAATGTAAACACAACTTTTATCTGCAATGGGAAACCAAAAAATTTATGAGTTGCTTTGTTGTGGTGGTCTGGAACCAAACCCACAACATCTCTGAGGTATGCTTATAGAATAGTGATGTGATTAGATTCAGCCTAAAAGGAAAAATGTGAACGAGATACTGAATTGACTTGAGGCCAGTGAGGAGATCAATTAGGAAGGCTGTTGCAATAATCTAGGCAAGAGGTGGTAGGGGCTTAACCTAAAGCAGTAGCTATGTTTGTTGGGAGAAAAGGTCAGCTAGAAAGATATTGTGGCAATAGAAACAATATGGTAACTTTGGATATATTGGGTGAGTGAAAGTGAAGGGTTAAGGACAATGCTATGGTCATGAAGCCAAGTACTAGAAGAATGGTGGTACCTTGGGCAGAAATAGAAAAGAAGCAATCAAAGAGATAGGAGGAGAACCAAGAGAGAGTTATCCATGCATCTATATATCCCCACTCCATGACTCATACTCCCAGGAGGGAATATCTGCACAGGACAGAAAATTACTTAACACTGCTCTGTTATGGGACCAGAGCCAAATTATCCTCATGGTCAAAATGATCAAAAACCAGAACATTAGAGTAGAAGGAATCCTCCTCATCCCCTAGCCCACCCTCTTGCTTTATAAAAGAGAAAACAGAGTACCCAGGTCAGAGAATTGATTTGCCCCCAGGTCACACAGTGAATTAGTATCAGAGCTAAGACAAAAGCTCTCGTTTTAGGTCCCACAGTATCCAATTCCACATGAATCATAGGCAGTAGAGAGCAATACTTTTTATCACGGCTTGGTGCAGTAACAACCATTCCTTTGGGAGCTGACCTCCCTCTTCAAGGAGCCTCCTGACCCAGTGATAATGTCATCATATAGGTTGCTGCAGGCACTAAGCCCAGTTTGGCTTCATTTTTGCTTTTTAGGATGTGCAGGCTTTCAGAGATTTCTTTCAATATGATGCTTTATCAAGGCATATCAGAGATGATCATAGGTACCTCCTGAATTGCTGTTCTGGGGCACCTCCTGTGGAGCTGGCCATGCATACTCTGTTTCTGTAAGGTAGACATGTGGTCAGTCTCGGCGCTGGAAGACTTACACCTTCATTTTACACTCTTTCTCACGTGTGTTCCTGTTTATGTATCTTGTCTCCCCCATTAGTATGTAAGCTCCTTGAGGATTCGGGCCATTCATGTGTGTGTGTGTGTTTTCTTTCTTTATCCCCAGTATTTAGCTTATCTAACACACAAATTATTAAATACTTAATAAGTCCTTGTTGATTGATTGCACAATAATCCCTTCTTAGTTCATTGGGTGATTCTGTCAAAGATAAACAACTAAGCCATAAAGAGCTTCCCATTTAATAGGCTAAGAGAAGAAAGACCCAACCAAACCTTTCCTCCCTTGGACTTCTAGAAAGTGGGAACTTTCTCTCTGGCCTTCCAGCAGTCATAATGGCTATGAGTATATGGCAAAGAGAACATGTGTATGCCTATATAATCCAGAGACAGTACTTCAAGTCCCTCTTTATGTATTTTACCTTCAGCACAGATCACCAAATAGCAATCCCAAGAGAAAGCTATTTCCAGCCTTGGTGACTGACTAACCTCATGATTTTGAGAGATCCAGCTTCCTAAGTTAATGCTGGTTCCTACTGTAATACCTACAAAAGGATCACTTCCTGGATGAGATGACAATCACCCACAAGAGGACTCAACAGATGAAAGAACAAAGAAAGCCCAAACCATACCCCTGCCTGCTCAGAAGATCTAGACTTTTGAGAGTCGTTCAGACAGAACAGATCCCAGGTGAGATAAAAGATATCTATTATTATATGAGATTATAGATGCGATATCATATCTATTATGAGATAACTATTCAGCAGTTCTACAAAACTGTCCTTACCTATTGAAAGAGTAGAATAGACTAGATGGGTTATTGTTTTAGGCTTTATTTGTTAATATACACTTATGGGTAATTTGCATTTTAAGCAGTTCTTTTGTGGTGGAAGGAATAAACAGCTATCCTATGCCGGATATTTGCTTCATACATTGAATACTTTTCCTAGAAGGGGACACTGTTAATCCCTTTCCAGGGAGACTCTAAACATGAGCCACACCTAAGTTTCGCTGTTTTTGTCTTTCTTTATATTTCCAGTGCCGGGCACATAGTAGGTTATTTGATAAATACTTGCTGACTTGACTTAGCTCCTAGGGGTCAGGGTCCCATAAGGGTTAGTGGTACTGGATTGGAAGTCAAGAACACTTCGCAGCCATATGAACCTAGACAAGCCATTTAAAACTCAACTTTTGTTGCTTAATTATTCCAGTGTTACTTCACTTAGAGTTATGCCAAATATTTCTTTATCTGCAAAATATAAGAAATAACAGTTGTAATTGATTGCCTCTGAAGTCCTTTTCATCTCTAACTCCGTGATCCTATGTGTCCACAGGTAAGATATGATCATTCATAATGATATATAGTATAACAACCTAACCTTTCCAAAAGGAAAATCTGCTGACTTTTTGCTCTCATACTTAAAGAGGCAGGTAGGTAGCACCGTGGACAGAGCAACAGACTTGAATCAAGAAAATCAGAGTTTAAATTTGGCTTCAGACTCTTAGTGGCTGTGTGACCCAGGGCAAGTCACTTGATCTGTAGACCTCTGTTTTCTTCTCTGTAAAATGAGGGTAATTATAACTCCTATTTCCCAGGATTGGTTCTTATCAGGATAAAATGATATATTTGTAAAGTATTCTGCAAACCTTAACAAACTTTAGACAATGCTAGCTATTGTTACCGCTAACAGCCGGAAACACAATGGAGACAATTATGCTGGGATAGGTACAAACATTATTGATTCAGATTGGGGAGGAATCATCTTCCTTTGATTCAGGGAGGAAGATGGAATATGGAAAGGTTTCCTGAAAGGAACAACTAAGCTGAGCCTTGAAGGTCAAACTAAATCTGTGAGACAATTGTTGAATGAATGAAGTTATTTTGTTACTTCTGAGGCTGTTCTTAAGGGATAGGGGTGGTTTCCCTCAAAATACTGAGAGCAGGTCTGTGTCAAATTTATTTATTAGCTACATGTGTCGTTGATGTCTTTTGTTTTCACCTCCCCTACCCTTCTTAATCTGTCCCTTTTCCCTCTCCTTCAGGAAGCCATCAAACTGTCTGATTTAATCTTTAAATCTCTGTCAATTCTAGACCAGCTGCTGCACCCAGCAGGTGCTTTAATAAATGTTTGTTAAATTGAATCTTTTATGAAAAGGATCAAATATTCATTAACAAAATTATTCCAGTGTTACAGTATCACTAGGGTTCTGTCAAGTATCCTCACATGCCTGGTCTCAGTCTCAGCCACCATTTAACACCACTTAAACTAATGAGTAGTCTCAGGCTCTGTCTGTCTCTCCAAACACTTTCTTCTGGGAACTTGACTGATGAGAAAGTTCATCTTCAATGCTCTTTGAATTTCCCTGGACACACAACTTCTCCTTTATCCTTCTAAACAAATAGTATAATAAATAAAAGTACTAAAAAATGCTAGCTATTATTACTAGATGTAAAGTGCTCTGCAAATCTTACAATGCTATATGAATGCTAGTTAATATTACTGTATCTAACATGATATACAAATCTTAAAGTGTTTATATAAATGCTAGCTATTATTACTATGAGTTACTATTGTTACCACTGGGGCAGCGAAGTGTTGCAGTGGATAGAGTACCAGTCTTGGAGTCAAGAAGACCTGAGTTCAAATTTGGCCTCGGACACTTACTAGCTATGTGGTGCTGGGCAAGTCACTTAACCCTGTTTGTCTCAATTTCCTTATCTGTAAAATGAGCTGGAGAAGGAACTGGTAAATCACTCCAGTATCTTTGTCAAGAAAACTCCTGATGGGGCCACGAAGAGTTGGACACACAACAAAATAATTCCTACTATATATAATGTGTTCTGTAAAGTGCTTATGTATATGCTAGCTCTTATTATTTTTATGATTATATATAAAATAATCTGCAAACTTTAAAGCACTAAATAGATGCTGGCTATTAATAGTATTACTATATGGAAAGTGCTCTGTAAACCTTAAAGTACTTAAATAAATGCTAGCTAATAATAATAAAGTGTGGGTATTATTGTCTTATTCTTGGGAAAGTAGTAATTATGTTAACTAAGTTTAAAATATAATATCTTGCGGAAGAAGTTTGGGTTTTTCTTTTAAATAAATTATTAATAAACTTTAGCTTCCACCCGCCATTATGAACATTCACATATATAAACAACTTAAAAAGAGAGTTGTGCTGACTTTATTGTTGTATGCCTGTGAAACCTGGACAGTCTACCAGAGTCATGCCAGGAAACTGAATAGCTTCCATCTGAATTGTCTTGGGAAGATTCTGAAGATCACCTGGCAGGATAAGGTACCTGACACTGTGCCTTTCTCAGACTAAACTGCCAAGTATTCAAACTTTACTGCAAAGAGCACAACTCTGATGGGCTGGCCATGTTGTTAGGATGCCAAACGTATGCTTGACAAAAAAGACTATTTTATGGGGAACTCACACAGGGCAAGCACTCACATGGTAGTCAGCAAAAGCAATACAAGGACACTCTTGAGGTCTCTCTTGAGAACTTTGGAATTGATTGCATGACATCAGAGGCACTGGCACAGAACCACCCAACATGACATGCCCTCAACAGAGAAGGTGCTTGAGATGCACAAATTTAGAGAATCCACCCCAAATGTTCGCATGGCCTATTTATGCCCATGAGTAGAGCATGCTGAGCTCATATTAGTCTCATCAGCCACAGTCAGACACACTATAACTTGACTCTAACATAATGATGTCATTTTGGTCTTCTCTGAGAACAGACAACAAACAATTATTAATAAATTTTCACTTTTACTCACCATTATGAACATTCACATATATAAACATTTTTAAAAGAGTAAGTACTAACAAAAACAAAAAAAACTAAACAATTCTGCTATTAATATATTCCTTTTTATAGGAGAATTCAATCTTTTTTCATTTAGGAGTTGTTTGGTTTTTCAGACTAAACCTGTAATTTCACTCTTATAGGGAATTCCCATTAAGAAAGAGCCCTTTACCAATACAGATTGACACTTTGGTAATTTATAGTTCTCTAGAGTTGCCTGGGGTACCGATAGGTTGAATGACCTTAATGGGCCACGCAGCAAGTATTTGTCATATATCATTTAGTCTCCATCAACAACTCTTTACCAGCTATATCACATTGCCTCTCATATTTAGGATTATTATTGTTCATTTTTCTCGTTCTACCATCTCCTATTTCATTGTTCTATTCATGAAATCACAAGTCACTTCATTTCCCCTAGAGTCAGTCCAGTCCTCATCTTTACACACACACACACACACACACACACACTCACCCATCCCAATATGAAATGAAGTATCTAACATTACTGCTATAGGATTTTCATCACTCCTTCCCCTACTCTAAATAGCAAGTTTTGAAAATGTTGTTTATATCTTTACTGACCTCCTCTAACTTACTCTTCATCTTTGATATCCAAACTCCAATGGTCTTGACCGCAAGTCCAGATTTGTTTGTTTTGTCTTTGCAAATCACTTTGCAACTGATATTCCTCTTGTAAAACGAGAGATCAAGGAAATAGCTTCAGTGCAAGAAAAAAAAAAAACCTAGATAATCAAATTACTCCTCCATTGTTTTAAAGATGCTTTATCTTGGTAAAGACAAATATAGAAATGATAAAACATTAAAGATAAAACTTCATAGTTTCTTAGCTGGTATGAATATCCAAGATACTGTGTCATAGTTTTAGAGCTTGAAGGAATGTTAGAGGACATCTACATGTACTCCCCCATTTTTCAAATGAGGTACCTAAGACCCTAAGATGAGAAGTGATGGCCTTAGTTACATGGGCTGGCTAGCTTCCAATCCAGTGTACTTAACACCTCAGCACACTGTCCCAGGCTCTACTCAACTTTGGTGTCTTTTATAGAAATACCAAGAATTAATCTGTTTTACCAAATTACCAAAGTGTCAGTCTGTATTGGTAAAGGGCTCTTTCTTAATGGGAATTCCCTATAAGAGTGAAATTACAGGTTTAGTCTGAAAAACTAAACAACTCCTAAATGAAAAAGATTGAATTCTCCTATAAAAAGGAATATATTAATAGCGGAATTGTTTAGTTTTTTGGTTTTTTTTTTGTTAGTACTTACCCTTTTAAAAATGTTTTAAAAAAATCTTTTCTACCAAAAATAGCTCAGTTTGGTTAAACACACAATTTGGGGATGCAGTGTCACTTCTTTTATTTCCCCATATATTATATCCCGTTTTCTTCTTTCATTTATATTGCTGAGTGAGAAATCTTTTACAATTTGGAGCAATGGTTTTTAGTATATGAGATATTTTTTCTCTATTACTGACATTTTGGTATTCTTTGTGAACTTATTCATGCTAAAATATTTTCTGATAGAGTGTTTCATTTCTGGAACCCTTGCTGATATAATTTCATTTTGTTTTTTCTTTCTGTTTTTTCAGTTTCTTTTCAGTTTCTTTTAAGCTATAATATTTCTTCATCATGCTACAACTTTTTTTTTCTTATTTATTTTTTAACCAATCTTTTTTACTTGCTTTTGAGGCAATTTTCCTCATGAAAATTGTTTTGTTTTTTCTTTACTTAGTAAACTTGCTGCTGATTTTGAGGTACTGAAGAACTAAGTGAAGAACTAGTGAAGAAGTGAAGAACTTATCACTAAGCAACAGCTTTGATTTAATTACAAATATTTATTCAAGTCAAATATTTATTGTCTACTGTATGCAGAACATTGTGCTAGGGTTTAGATAAGACAGAATCTCTCCCCTAATGGAACTTACAGTTTAATAGAAAGGCATGATACATGTACAAATAACATAATACAAAGACATGATAAATGCATGAATATACGGAGTGTTAGATGAGATCTGAAGGGAGAAAGATCTTTGCCAACCAGGGCAGAGAAAACCTATAAAGGCTTTTGGAATAGAGGACATTTGAGTTGGGTCTAAAGAATGGGTAGGGATACAGCAGGCATCAGGAAGAAAGAAGGTATTGCAGACATAAAACCTAATATGAAAAAGGTCATGGAGGTATGAAAGTGTGGACACAATGGGGGTCATGGAGTAGCCAATTTGGTTAGAATATAACACATCAAAGAACATAATAGGAGATAAGACTGGAAAAGCAAGATGGTATTGCATTGTAGAATGCCCTGATTGCTAAGCTAAGGATTTTGACATGGTTGCTAGAAAGACTATTGAGAGATTCTGGTAGGTATAAAGATGGATCATTTGTAGTAGGAAGAGAGTAGGGGTAGGAAGGTTTGTTAAAAGTTTATTACAAAAATCTAGTTGAATGATATATACTTGGGTGATAATGCAGTAAATGTAAGGGTGATGTCAATGGTCAGTGAAGATAGAGAGGAGGATGGACTTAGAGTCACTAAAGAGAGAGAGTTCACAGGACTTGGTAACTGATGGGGTGAGAGAGAGAAGAGTAAAATAATTATTACTTTGGTTGGAACTTCCTTTTTCAGTTGCATAGACATGGAGAGAGAGAGACAGACAGACAGACAAACAGAGAGACAGAGAGAGAGAGAGAGAGAAGAGAGGCAGACACAGAGAGAGAGAGAGAGGGAGGGAAGAGACAGAGTAAGAGAGAGAAGAGAGATAGTAGGTGTATGCAGACACCACATATACCTATTACCCAGAGTTCTCTAGGTTTCCAAGGCTGTTGGCTTTGAGGGGAACCTCCTTCAGCAGAGAAGCCATGCCATTCCATATGCTTCATTTGGCAAGCCATCAGAGAACAGGTCATTGGGTGTATCCCCCTACAAACAAAAGCAGGAAAAGCAAACAGAGCTGAGTCCTCATTACAGATGGTGCATGGGAGGAGGGAGAGGTAAGACCATAGTGAATGACCTCACTTTCACTTCTCAACCCTCTACAGTCTAGTTCCCAACCTCATCATTCAACTGAAACTGCCCTCTCCAAAGTTACCAGTGATCTTTTTAGAAGTTATTTTTTAACATTTGTTTTCAAACAATCACTTCCATATTTTAAATTTTACTCCCTTCCCAATCCCTCCCCAAGATGGTATGCAACCTTATATGGGTTCTACACATACATTTCTATTAAACACATTTTCACATTAGTCATATTGCATAGAAGAATTACAATGAATGGGAGAAACCATGAGAAAAAGAAAACAAAGCTAAACGTAACAAAAGAGAAAACAGTCTGCTTCATTCTGCATTCAGACTCTATAGCTCTTTCTCTGGAATTGGATGGTATTTTGCATCATGAGTCCTTTGGACATGTTTTGGGTCCTTGTGTTACTGTGAATGGCTAAGACTATCAAAAACAGTCCTTGCATACTGTGACTGTTACTGTGTATAATGTTCTCTAGTTCTGCTCACTTCACTTAACATCAGTTCATGTAAGTCTTTCCAGGTTTTTCTGAAATCTGCCTGTTTGTCATTGCTTATAGCACAATAGTATTCCATTACATTCATATACCACGCTTGTTCAGCCATTTCCCAATTGATGGGCAGGGGCAGCTAGGTGACGCAGTGGATAGAGCACCAGTGCAAGAGTCAGGAGGACCTGAGTTCAAATCTCACTTCAGACACTTGACACTTACTAGCATTGTGACCTTAGGCAAGTCACTTACCCCAATTGCCTCATCCTGGGTCATCTCCAGTCATCCTGATGAATATCTGGTCACTGGATTCAGATGGCTCTAGAGAAGTAAAGGTGGTGACCTGCATAGCCCTCCCTCACTCAAAACAAAATCGAGTGCAAGTCATGTCATTATTTCTCTGATGGCATGGTCTTCTTCAGCAACGAAGGATGAACACACACAATTGATGAGCATCCCCTCAATTTCCAGTTCTTGGCCACCACAAAAAGAGCTGCTATAAATATTTTTGTACATGTGGGTCCTTTTCCCATTTTTATGACCTCTTTGGGATATAGCCCTAGAAGAGGTATTGCTGGGTCAAAGGGTATACACATTTTTACAGCCCTTTTAGCATAGTTCCAAATTGCTCTCCAGAAAGCCTGGATCAGCTCACAGATCCACCAACAATGAATCAGTGTTTCAACTCTCCCACATCTTCTCCAACATTTATCATTTTCTTGTTTTGTCATCTTAGCCAATCTGATAAGTGTAATGTGGTACCACAGAGTTGTTTTGATTTGCATCTCTCTAGTCAATAGTGATTCAGAGCATTTTTTCATATGATTATAGATAGCTTTAATTTCTTCCCTTGAAAACTGCCTGTTCATATCCTTTGACCATTTTATCAATTGAGGAATGACTTGTATTCTTGTAAATTTGAATCAGTTCTCTATATACTCTAGAAATGAAGCCTTTATCATAGATACTAGTTGTAAAAATTCTTTCCCATTTTTCTGCTTCCCTCCTAATCTTGGTTGAATTGACTTTGTTTGTACAAAAACTTTTAAATTTATTGTAAAACATCCATTTTGCATTTCATAATGTTCTCTATCTCTTATTTGATCATGAATTCCTCTATTCTCCATAAATCTGACAAATAAATTATTCCTTGCTCCCCTAATTTGTTTATAGTATCAGCCTTTATACCTAGATCATATATCCATTTGGACTTTATTCTGGGGTAGGGTGTCAGGTGTTGGTCTATGCCCAGTTTCCACCACACTATTTTCCAGCATTTTTTGGTCAAATAGTGAGTTCTTATCCTAGAAGCTTGGGTCCTTGGGTTTATCAAACAGTAGACTGCTATAGTCATTGACTACTATGTCATGTGTGCCTAACCTATTCCACTGATCTACCCCTCTATTTCCTAGCCAGTACCAAGTGGTTTTGATGATTGCTTTGATTGTTTTGATGATTTTTAATACAATTTAAGATCTAGCCCTCTCAGGGTTTTTAAGATTCTGTCTCTGTCTCTCTCTGTCTTCCTTTTCTCTCTCTAGGTTCTTCTCTCTGACAATTCCTTCTCAATTGTCCTATGCTAACACTAATAGTGGGTATCCCCCAAGGTTTTTTCCTGGATCCTCTTTCCTCTCTATACTGTTGCACTTAGTTACCTCATTACCTCTCAAGAATTCATTGATCATCTTTATAGTGATTCCAAGATCTATATATCCAGCCCTAATCTCTCTCCTGAGGTAATTTCCAACTACCTGCTCGATATCTTCATCCAGATATCCTATGAACATCTCAAACTCAACATTTCCAAAATAGAATTCATTTTCTTTTTCCCCAAACCCAGCCCTCTTTCAAGTTTCCCTTTTACTGTCAAAGGCATCCCTATTCTCCCATTTACCAAAACTCAGAACCTTAGTATGATTCTTAACTTCATACTCTCCTTCACTCTATACTATTCAATCAGTTGTCAAAACTTGTGATTTCTATTTTTATAATTTTTTTTTATATGTCTGCTTCTCTCCACTCATGCTGTCACCAACCTGATTCAGGCACATATAACTGCTTGCCTAGACTAATGCAACAGTCTCCTAACTGGTCTCCCTGCCCATTCCAATCCATCCTCCATACAGCTGCCAAAGTGATCTTCCTAAAGCATTAGTCTGACTATCTCTCTCTCTGTCTCTATTTCTGTCTGGCTCTTTGTGTTTCTGCTTCTCTGTCTCACACACACACACACACACACACACACACACACACACACATATCCACACATCCCCTAAACATTTAAGTGAAGTGGTTCCTTATTACCTGTAAGATCAAACATAAAATTCCTCTATTTGTCATTTAAACCTCTTAGCAACCTGGACCCATCTTATTTTTCCAGTCTTCTTACATATTGCTTCCCTCCACACATTCATTGATCCAACTAAACTGTTCTATTTGCTTTTCTTCATTCAAAACATTCAGTCTCCCACTTCCCTGCATTTCACAGGCTGTTCCCCCATGACTGGAATTCTCTCCCTTCTAACTTCTGCCTCTCAAAATTTCTGTCTTCTTTCAGGACTCAGTTCAAACTCAGTGCGGTGGTACATGCCTGTAATCCCTACTACAGGAGGGCTGAGGTTGGCAGATTTCTAGCGCTCAGGAGTTCTGAGCTATAGCAGGCTAAGCTGATTAGGTGTCAGCATTAATTAAGTTCAGCATTAAGATGCTGAACCCCTGGGGGAGGTACAAAGTTGCCTAAGGAGGGGGTTAAACTGGAATAGGTCAGAAACTGAGTAGTCCAAAGCATCTGGGCCTGGGCTCATGAGTAACCCCTGTACTTCCATCCTGGACAAGATAGGGAGACCTAGTAAAAAAAATGACTGCTCTGTTGTCACCTCCTGCTCAATTGTCACCTTTCTAGTCTCCCCCACCTGGATGAGCCATCTCTTCTAAAGTGATTTTTCATTTACTCTATTTGTCTCTCCTAGGTACCTATTTATATACATTTTGTCTCCCTCATAAGAATGTAAACTCCTTGCAGGCAGAAGCTGTTTTTTTCCCCTTTTCTTTGTATGACAAGCTCAGCCCAGTGTTTGGCATGTAATAAGTTCCTCGAAGTGGGACAGAACCTGCAAAGGAGCAGAGGGCTGATGAAGCCAAACAAATAGAACCAGGACAGTTGTTGTTCCATGGGGTCCTTACTTGGGGTTTTCCTGGCAAAGATCCTGGAGCGGTTGGCCATTCCCTTCTCCAGTCCATTTTACAGATGAGGAAACTGAGACAAACAGAATTAAGTGATTTGCCCAGGGCCATACAGCTAGTAAGTATCTGGGGCCAAATTTGAGTCTTTCTGATTCCAGACTTGTCACTCTATCTACTGTGCCACCTAGCTGTCCCAAGAATCAGGGCTGATAAGACTACAAAAGTCCAGAACATAAATACTCTCTCTCTCTGTGTGTCTCTCTGTGTCTCTGTGTCTCTGTCTCTGCCTCTCTCTCTCTTTCTCTGTGCCTCTGTCTCCTCTCCTCACCACTCATGTAATCTGGCTCTCTTTCTCTTCTCTCTTTCCAAAACCCAGTTTAGCTACCGCAGGTAGTTGGAAATGACCTCAGGAGAGAGATTAGAGCTGAATCTATACATCTTGGAATCTTTATAAAGATGATGAATTAATCCTTGGGAGGTGATGAGGTCACCAAGTGAGATAGTATATAGAGAAAAGAGCATCCAGGAAAAGACCTTAGGGGATATTCACTGTGAGAGAGAGTAGAAACAAGCAATTCAAATATAAAGTGGTGATTGTAGATGACTGGGAAGTAAATTCAAGTGGCAACTATCAGGAGGAAAAGACAAAATTAACTGGCCACATGTGGAATGCTGGTATTTTGTAGTGTGCTTTAAAATCTGTACAGTTGCCAGGATTATTTCTTGCCTTATACTGGTAATTAGGGGGTCAAGTTTGGTGGTATTTCATATTTTCTAAATATGTTATCAGTTACATATGTCTCTATCAGGGATGGGGATCCTCACCTCCAGGAGTTTACTTGGCTGATGCAAAGATCTACACAGGCTTTCACTTCCAGGCATTTTTCAATCTATGTGGAGGCTACATTCAGCACCTCCAAGGTTTCAGCCATCCCCTATGGAAAAGTCTTTTATGATCCTTGTAATTGTTCACTTTACTCCTCTTCAAATTATTATGTACCACCCTATCTGTTTAAATAATGCCTGAGGCAGCTAGATGGAGCAGTGGATAGCCCGTAGGTTCTGGAATTAAATCCTCCCTAAGAGTCTTACTAACTGTGTGACCCTGAGCAAGCCACTTAACCCAGACTGCCTCTCCCTGCCCACCCCCAATCGCCAAAAAACATATTGTAACCACTGTCCCCCCATTCCTCCATGTAAGCTCCTGGAAAACAGAGACTGTTTTTTTAATCTTTGCATTCCTAGCACCTAGAACAGTCCTATGCATATAGCAAGAGCTTAATAAATGCTTGTTGGATTGGAAACAGCAGGAATGCAAAGAATTTATAGATTTAACCTCTCATAAGTAATTTATTCAAGTTTATTTATTCAATTTATTGAGTTCAGAAGTTCTGGAAGTTTTCTTATATTATTTCTTGCATTGTAATGGTCAGGGTTTTTTTGTTTGTTTTTTTGGCTTGTAATGTTCTTCTGGGAGACCTATAATCCTTAATTACCTCTACCCATCCTAGCTTCACAGTCAGTAAGTTCGGTTTATACAGAGATCATGTTTTCTCTTGCCCTTACTGCTTTTTGCTTCTCTTCTTCCAGATTATCTTTTATTTCGGTGTGTTTGCATTCCAAATTTTTATTTTCTTTTTTGTTTCTTTGGTGAGATTGCCCGTCAATTACTTCTTCTATGCATGTCATAAATTCTGCTTTCACAATTTTTATTTCTCTTTGAAACTATTCAGAAACATCCTGCTGTAGTTCCATATTCTCTTGGGAATCCCCAGGGTTCTCTGCCTCATCAAATGCTTTTCTTAGTTTTATTCACGGATATCTGGCCTTTTTTCTAACCTGTTCTGAAGGCCATAATCTCTTCTGTTATTAATATCTTCCCTGTTGGTTTAATTAATTGAGTTGTCTTCCTCCTGAGATATTTGGTAATTTTAGCTTTTTTTTCCTTCTTATAGTCCCATATCACTCACTTTCTGACTCCTTTTCCTTTGAGTTTTCCCTGTTTCCTTGGAGGTTCCTCTAAGGGCTAAACCCTGGAAGGAATCTCAGACCCCCTCCAATGCTATGCAATTCACAGTTCACCATCGTCCATGTCTTCTCCAAGTGACATTTGGGGGTACAGAACTGGCCTCAACTGGATGCTGGGCTCTTTCCCTTAGGCTGCATACTACACAGTCTCTCACATACATTCCCTTCCCCAGTTCCCTCTGTTCTTCAGTTTCCCAACTCTATGTCATAACAGAGCTCAGTCATATGTCTGTCCCAAGCAGATCTGGGAACAGAAGGTGGAAACTGGTTGGGGAAGGTCGAGTGGAATGGTGTTTCAAGTCTTCACTTTTGTTCTGAGGAAGAAGTTGTCTTGGAGATTCCAATCCTTCAGGTTTTGACTTCTGAGGTGGGGCTGCAGGCTTGCCACCAGGGCCCCCATTGGGAAGGGAAGGCGAGCCCATCCCCCAAAGTACCATTCCTACAGGAAAATGAAGGCCTCATTTTCTTCCTTTAATGTCATTTGGAGTATATTTGCTATATGCCTGATGTTAGTTCATTGAACTGTTGTCCTCTTTGGTGTCACAATCCGTAGAGACAGCTTTTTTCTCTAGTGCATCATTGAATAACTCAACAGTGAAATGGACAGAATACTGACCCTGGAGTCAGGAGAACCCAAATTCAAATCTTAGTACATTATTCCTATTTTGGAGAGATTTGAGAGGTCATGAGAACTGGAGAAAATGTCTAGTCTTCCACCTTGTTGGTCATGTCCATTCAATGGTAACTGAGTCCCGATCTTTACCAGTCTTAGACAACTTTAAAATTATTACAGTTGCTGGGATTATTTCTTCCTTGATCATGCTGATGGGTAGAAAGTCAAGTCTGGTGATATTTGATATTTTAGAAGTATGGTATCAGCCCTGTCAAAAGCAGTCATAGTGAGCCTAGCAGTTCTACATCTTTAAAACTAAAGCCTTAGGATGTTAATTAGCTTGGTAAACAAACAAACAAAATCAGCTGAAGTATTGGAATCATCATGAGTTATCTAATACTTGGGTTTTGGCTTAAACATTCTAGTTTTCCTGCTGAGGATGCTTATTAGATTTTAGAAATATGCCAAATCACAGTTAGGGTGTCTGATGAACTGTTGGGAACATATGTAACTCACCAATCTGCAGGCACAGTGGAAAGTGGAGATTGTTTAAAAACATTTCCTTCTCCTTCAATTTTATGTGACTGCAGTGCTTCTTCTCCAAAGGGGATAAGGAGTAATTGTGTTTAACTCATATGTGGAAGAACTGGAGATATAAACTTGCATTTTAAAAAAAATATTCTGATAGCTGCATTTCAATACAATTGGTTTCCTTTATAATCCTATGAATTTTATTTTATGCATGAAAAAACCTTATTATGAGCATCTAATTGACTTCACCTGAGTGCCAAAGGGGTCTGTGACATAAAAAAATGGTTAAGAGCCTCTGCCCATAAGGCACCTTCTGAAATTGGTGCCATCCAGGAACTATCCTGTTTATGGCTAGATTTTAGTATCCTCTTGCCTAGGGAATTCACAATCTCTCTTCTTCCACACAGGAATATATGGGTCATTATCCATGAATGGGACTCTTACTGATGAGGTGCAGACTCTGGGAACCTCCTTGAATCTTCCCACTTAATTTGGTTTTTCATACCCAACTCTGTTACCCTTTACCTAGCCTGGACCTCCATTGTCTATTGCCTCTGGATTGTCCCCTCCTGCTTCCCACCCTAACCCTCTATAGTCTGATACCTCCTGATCGCCTCCTGTGTTTCCCACCTTTGATCTGTCACCTCAAAACCATTAAGATCCTCTTTGGGCTCCTCCTCAAGATCTTCCTTAAACCCCTCCTCCCATCACCCCAGACACTTGGCCATCCCCCACCCACCAGATCCCTCCCACAGTCTTTCTGTATATAAATTCCATCTTACCTCCAAGAAGGGGCTCAAATTCAATCTCACTCAAATTAAATCTAGCTCAGATTCTATCTGGTCCTGCTTGTTAAGCATCACAAATAGTAAGGCTTCTTAAGAGTCAACCCAATATGGCAAATCTTGAATAAACTTTGTTTTATTTTAGCTCAGAGAAGGCTTGCATCGAACTCATTTGGGCAGGACCTGGAGTGTTGGTATTTTGGGGGTCTCAAGTATCCCAAACCTCAGGTTGCCTGACCTCAACATTAGGTCAAGTAGGCCCACACCCTGCCATGTGCTTCTACAGATCTTTTAGTGTCTTGGTCGCTACCCTCTCAGTCTGAGAGTAAGCAAAAACGCCCCCCTCTATTATATCCTTTTACCACCAGTCTTCAATCACTGCTCTTGGTGGAAGAAAGTTGTTCATGGGCACAAGTTGTACAGGTTTTCTATACTCACTCCCAGAAAGCAGGTCAATGCTGCTGCATGCTGATTTGTCTTCTGAATGTCTAAGAGAGAGCTTTAGGGTCTGTTAGCTGGCTCTTATAAGCCACAGAGCAGGGGTGGTGCCTTTGATAAAAGTCTGTTTCCCTGACTCTCAATCAGTAAATCATTAGTAGTTCTCAGTGCCCTATTAGCAAGCTAAGTGGACATAGGCAACATATTCCATGGGGTCATGTTCTTCAGATTCCTCCACGTTCATGGCCTGCAATCTCAGCAAGTTGGCTGGGGAGCTCCTAGGTTAAATAAAGACTCCCTTAATTAGCCCTCCTTACATTTGATACTGAAAATATATTTTTGAATAGAAACAACATTGGGTATTTTTGAAAGTAATATGTAGAATTTATTATACATTTTTTTTAAAAAAGTGACAAGAAATAGGGATTCACAGTTTCATAAAAAATCCTCTTCTGTGTTCTGTTCTTTGTATGGAAATGCCCTTTTTTGGTGGTTAGATTCAAAATAAGAAATTTATGAAAGAGACATAAACAATCCATAAAAATTCAATTTAAAAAATTCATGGTGATAATGATACCCTATAGTACCTACCTCTGGTGGGGATCACATGAGATAATATTATGTAAGACCTCCAAAAAATCTGACATTTATCTAGCAAAACAAAACACTACTACTACTAACAAACAAAATTGAAAAATAAGGTAAAAGAAGGTTTTTTCAATTTGTGTCTTTATATCATTAATACTGGCACTTAAAGAAAAGTACCTTTAATTTAAAAAAAAATCTTTTCGTTTTATTCAATTAAGGAGCATTTTTTTCTCCTTCCCTCTTCCCCCCATCAAATAAGAAAAAAAAAATCCTTGGAATAAATTTTCATAATCAAGCAAAACAAATTCCAACATTGGACATAGTTAAAAATGTATTATTTCATTCTGATCTTGAGGTATTGCCTCTCTGACAAGGCTGTGGAGGAGAAAGTGAGGCTGGTGACTTTGCAAAGCCCTCCTCACTTGTATTCAACTCACTTTCAAGTCATGGCATCACCTTCTTGATACCATGGTCCTCTTTGAGAATGAAGGACAAACCTATGAGTAGTGCCCATGGTCCCAAATGGCCAGTTCCAGTTGAGCAATGCAGCTTTCCATCTTTCTTCCACCCCTCTCCCCTCTTCCTTCCTCTCTCCACATAGGGTACGATACCCTTACCTGTGGGTGCTCTGCTTAAAGGAATGTAAATTTTGATCACAGAACTTTTGCAAGACGTCTAGGGGTGTATGGGCTAGATTTCTTTCTTACCGACCACACCTTAAATCCAAATCCCTCTGGCTCTCATTGATTGGTCAATAGTAGGTCCCAGCCCAAGCCCCACCTGGTCAATGTTTGGGCCCAGATGGTTCTGAATGAATGTAAATAGCAACTGTTTTGGTTCTGGCCAGAAACTCTGAGGGTCTTCGCCTCCCAGAAGGAATTTTTTAAAACATAAAAGGCCTTTCTTTGCTTTATTTCTTATCTAATCTTAATCACTGAATGGGCATGGCCTTAGTGAATCAGAGAGCTTAAAATGGCTAAGGTCTCCTACTGCATCTGGGGCCATCAAGATGGCTGTGGAGGAGAAAGTGAGGCTGGTAACTTTGCACAACCCTGCCTCTCTGAAATCCAAATCACATGCAAGTCATGGAATCACTTTCCTGATGTCATGACCCTCTTCAAGAACCAAGGGCAAACAATAACAATATGGAAATATGTTTCATACCATTGCACAGCCTATATCAGATTGCTTACCATCTAAGGAAGGGAGGTAGATAGGAGGGAGGGAGGAAGAGAATTTAGAACTCAAAATTTTGTAAAAAATACAAATGTTAAAAAGTTGTTTTTACATGTAGTTGGGGAGAAATAAAATGTTTAAAAAAATCAAAATCATATTTGCATCTGTTTCTAATGCTAAGTACTCAAAGATAATTTATTTTCATTTTCCTTACACTGGCAATCCAGTTTTTCTAAAACCATTCATAAGAATCACGGGATATTCAATCTTAAAATATTTCTCCCCTTCCTCTCAAATTTCTTAACCATCCATCAGACTGTTCCTACAGAAACAATAGAATCACATTCCTTAGCCATTGAAAAGCTTCCCTGCGTATGCCTAAAATCATTTAAGATTGGCCATCGAATTACCCAAAACTCCCCTTTTTCTTATAGCCCTTCCACCATTCCAATAATTGAAAGAGCCACAAAGTCATTGTAATCAGCTCCTGACAAATAATGCCAAAGATCCTGAGACAGACCTAGTTCAGGCTAGACTCAGTCAGCTTACATAAAGGAGAAAGGAAAGATGAGTTTGTACCTCCCAAATCTCAAATTTAAATTTTGAGTGTCTCCTAACAGAAAAGTAGGTGTGTCCTGGTCATCTCCACAGCCCAGATTTATAGATACAAAAATCTCAGTAGGATCACAGGATTATAGATTCAGAATAGAGATTATTTCCTCAAAGCATCACAGAATCTCTCAAAGTTGAAAGCAACCTCAGAGGTCATCCAATTTTAAGAACCTTCTCTACAACAGTCCTGATAAGTGGTCATTTAGCCTTTGTTGGTAGATGTCCATGGTGATTTGCCTGTCAACCTGTTCCATTGTAATTTTTCTAAGTGGAGTCCCAGGGATGATTTGAAGGAGACTTGGGCTTTGGTTCAGGGATATGATAGGAATTTTAGACTACAATTCAGATAAGAGCTTAGGGACCCTGAGCAAAGAAAAGGAGTCCAAAAGGACTCATTTGAAGATGCTGAAGGGCTTATGTAACTGGGAGGCTGGGTGTGCCTGGCTGGGGTTTACATCATAAAAGAGCTAAAGACAGTACTATGCTTTTATAAAGAGCTTAAAATTCCCTCCTTTTACTGAGAAGCTGCCACTTAGCAGCTTCAGTCCAACAGATGGCAGCAGAGAGTAAACAAAGATCAGCACGTGAGTAGGTGACCCAAAGATGCAGAGGAGATATTCAACAGAGAATTAAATTTTTGCCCCAAAGGAAGAACAGGGCAGCAGAGGATCCCACCTCCATGAAGAATGTAGCTCATTTGAAGACATTACTAGAGACCATCTGCAGTTCTGCAGTGCTGGAGATGGGAGTCTGCAACAGCCTCACTTGTTTTCTCTATGTATGCACATAGTCCCTGGCTATACACATTCTTTACATCTGTGCTTCTATGCATATTACCTGATCACATGTGTTCTTTGTGTGCATTCCCTTACCTACAAAAAGTGTGGTCTCTCATGGCAAAGTATATTCCCTGTGGGTATAGGGGGACATGCAGTGAGACAGCTAGGTGCTGCAGTGGATAAAGTGCTGAGCCTGCGGTCAGGAAGACCTGAGTTCAAATATGACCTTAGATACTTAATAGTTGTAGGGTCTTGGGCAAATCATTTTACCCCATGTGCCTCAGTTTCCTTATCTGTAAACTGAGCTGGAGAAGGAAATGTCCAACCACTCCAGTGTCTTTACCAAGAAAAATCTGAATGGAGTCACAGAGTCAGTCATGATGAAATGAAAATGGGGGGGATGTAGAAAAATCATTCATTTTTGTTACTTATTTTGTTATGCTATGCAATAAAGTGTTTCTGGTTTGAATTTAAGTCTTTTAGTTGGCCTAGTAAAAGTAAATTCATTGGTGTGGGCTCTTGAGCTATATAGTTTTGCTTGATCTTTGAGGTGCCATTTCCTGGGGCAATTTCTAGAGGTAAATATGTAATAGAGACCCTGGCTACTACACTCACAAGGCAGAACTTTCCACTTTGGGAAAACTCAATTGTTAGGAAGTTTTTATTTACCTCAAGCTTAAATTTGACTCTTTTCAAGTGACACTCATTATCCCTAGTTCTGCCCTCTGGGATAAAACAGAATAAAACCATAAATTCTTCCATATGGACAATTTTCAAATATTTGAAGACAACTATTAAATCCCTCTTAAGTCTTCTGTCCTCCTGACTGTATGTAACCAATATCTAGTCTAACCCACTTAGCATACTTGAGGAAATTGAATTCCAAACACATGAAGTGTTCTATCTAAAGTCACATGGATAACACATAACTAAGCTGGAATTTAGAACTCAGGTCTCCTGACTCCAAATCCACCTCTTTTTCCATTAAGACCCTGCTATGCCTAAGTCTAGAACTAGAATGTTCTCCCTCCTATTTCTCCTTCAGTTCCCATCAGTCAGTAGCATCTATTAAGAACTTACTATGTGTCATATACCCTGTTAAGTACTGGAGATAGAAAAAGCACACTGTCCCTGCCCTCAAGGAATTTAATGGAGAAGACAACCTGTGGACAACTATCTGCTTTTAACAGCTATTCAACCTAAATTGGATGCTAAAGAGACGCAGTCTTGCAGAAAGGCCTCTTTGCAGAAAATGAGATCTCAGCTGAGTCTTGAAGGAAGTCGGAGAAGCCAGGACGCCGAGATGAGAAGAGAGAGCGTTCCAGGAATGGAGGCTGGCCAGCGCAAAGGTGTGAAGTCAGGAGATGCAGAGTCTTGTGTAAGGAAGAACAAAATGGCTAGGGTTGCTGGATTGTAAAGTATGGGAAGGGAAGTCAAGTCTAAGAAGAGTGGAAAGGTAAGAAAAGGTGGGGAGAGGTCGTGAAGGCTTAAAAGCCAAAAAGAGAGATTTTTCTATTTGATCCTAAAGGCAACAGGAAGTCATGGAATTTAGTGAGGGGGGAAAGAGAGATAGAGAGAGAGAGAGAGAGAGACAGGTGGTCAGTTCTGTGCTTTAGGAAGACCATTTGGGTAGCCGAATGGAGGCTGCATTGGAGTGGTGGGGAAAATGTTAAAGCAGGGAGACCAACTAGAAGGTTACAATAAGCAGGTCTGAGGTGATGAGAGCCTCCACACAGCTAATCCCAGAAATGATTCGCTTGATGATGTAAAAGTAATAATATAATTACATTCATTTGTGCCAATCAACTTCAGCAAACCTTTATTAGTGTATGCTATGGGCAAAGCACTTGGGATAAAAAAAATTGAGAGGGGAGGAGCCAAGATGGCAGAGTAGAAAGACTCATGTATGCTAGCTCCAAACCCACAACCCATAAATTTCCTGTAAAAAGAACTCCCCACAAATTCTGGAGCAGTGGAAGCCGTGCAGGAACACAGTAGAGATTTCTGTTCCAGAGAGCCCTGAAAAACCAACACCAAAGGTCCATCACACACCAGACAGCAGAGGCCAGCTCTGCCCTGCCCTGGCCACACGACCCCGAGAGGAGCAGATCCGAGCAGGGTTCAGGGACAGAATCTCTGGTGGCCGCGAAGGTCCCTCCACCTGCAGGTGCTACCAGTGAGAGAGACTTCTGGGCTGGCCAAGAGGGGAGAGGGATGTCTCCATAACTCAGGCCCCCTTGGGAGGCAGTGGCAGAGGCAGCGGTGGTCCAGAGAGCAGTCAGGACCTCAGGTCCTTTACTAAAGGTATCTGCATAAACCCCCTGTGGGAACTGAGCCTGGGAGGCGGCCCTGCCCCCACCTGAGCACCTGAACTTAATCTCTCACACTGAATAGCAGCCCCAACCACTGCTGAAAGCCCTGAGGCTGGGGAGCAGCATTTGAATCTCAGACCCCAAGCACTAGCTGGGCGGATCTAGGCAGGGGTGCAGAGGAATCTCAGAAGTCAAGTAACTGGCTGGGAAAATGCCCAGAAAAGGGAAAGAAATTAAGACCGTAGAACGCTACTTTCTTGGGGAACAGATGTTCCCACCTTTCATTTCTGATGACGAGGAACAATTCTTACCATCAGGGAAAGACATAGAAGTCAAGGCCTCTGTACTCCAAACATCCGAAATAGATATCCAATGGGCTCAGGCCATGGAAGAGCTCAGAAAGGATTTTGAAAATCAAGTTAGACAGATGGAGGAAAAACTGGGAAGAGAAATGAGAGAGATGCAAGAAAAGCATGAAAAACAGGTCAATACCTTGGTAAAGGAGACCCAGAAAAATGCTGAAGAAAATAACACCTTGAAAAATAGGCTCACTCAATTGGCAAAAGAGGTTCAAAAAGCCAATGAGGAGAAGAATGCTTTCAAAAGCAGAATTAGCCAAATGGAAAAAGAGGTTCAAAAGCTCACTAAAGATAATAGTTCTCTCAAGATTAGAATGGAACAGATGGAGGCTAATGACTTTCTGAGAAACCAAGAAATCACCAAACAAAACCAAAAGAATGAGAAAATGGAAGAGAATGTGAAATATCTCATTGGAAAAACAACTGACCTGGAAAAGAGATCCAGGAGAGACAATATAAAAATTATGGGACTACCTGAAAGCCATGATCAAAAAAGAGCCTAGACATCCTCTTTCATGAAATTATCCAGGAAAACTGCCCTGACATTCTACAACCAGAGGGCAAAATAAGTATTGAAGGAATCCATCGATCACCACCTGAAAGAGATCCAAAAAGAGAAACTCCTAGGAACATTGTGGCCAAATTCCAGAATTCCCAGGTCAAGGAGAAAATATTGCAAGCAGCTAGAAAGAAACAACTCAAGTATTGTGGAAATACAATCAGATAACACAAGATCTAGCAGCTTCTACATTAAGGGATCAAAGGGCGTGGAATAGGATATTCCAGAAGTCAAAGGAACTAGGACTCAAACCAAGAATCACTTACCCAGCAAAACTGAGTATAATACTACTTATACTGAGTATAATACTGAGTATAAAACTGGTCTTTCAATGAAATAGAGGACTTTCAAGCATTCTTGATGAAAAGACCAGAGCTGAAAAGAAAATTTGACTTTCAAACATAAGAATGAGAAGAAGCATGAAAAAGTAAACAGCAAAGAGAAGTCATAAGGGACTTACCAAAGGTGAACTGTTTACATTCCTACGTGGAAAGACAATATTTGCAATTCTTAAAACTTTTCAGTATCTGGGTAGTTGGTAGGACCACACACACACATACACACATGTACACACATGCGCGCACATACAGAGACAGAGAGCACAGAGTGAATTGAACAGGATGGGATCATATCTTAAAAGAATTAAGGTAAATGGTGAGAGAGAAATGTAGTGGGAGGAGAGAGGGTGAAATGGAATGGGGTAAATTATCTCTCATTCAAGAGGCAAGCAGGACACTTTTTAGTGGAGGGAAAAAGAGGAGAGCTGAGAAAAAAAAACATGAAGTTTACCCTCATCACATTCAACTAAAGGAAGGAATAAAATGCACACTCATTTTGGTATGAAAACCTATCTTACAATACAGGAAAGTGGGGGAGAAGGGGATAAGCAGGGTGAGGGGGGAATGATGGAAGGGAGGGCAATGGGAGGAGGGAGTTATTTGAAATCAACACTCTTGGGGAGGGATAGGATCAAAAGAGAGAATAGAAACAATGGGGGGCAGGATAGGATGGAGGGAAATATAGTTAGTCTTATACAAACATGACTATTATGGAAGTCATTTGCAAAACTACACAGATATGGCCTATGTTGAATTGCCTGCCTTCCCAAAGGGAATGGGTGGGGAGGGAGGGATGGGGAGAATTTGGAACTCAAAGTTTTAGGAACAACTGTTGAGTATTGTTCTTGCTACTAGAAAATAAGAAATACAGTTAATGGGAAATAGAAAGTCATCTGGCCCTACAGGACAAAAGGGAAGATGGGGACAAGAGAAGGGAGGGATGATAGAAGAGAGGGCAGATTGGTGATAGGGGAAATTAGAATGCTTGGTGTATTAGGGTGGGGGGAGGGGATAAATGGGGAGAAAATTTGGAACCCAAAATTTTGTGAAAATGAATGTAAAAAGTTAAATAAATAAGTCTATATAATAAATAAATAAATAAAAAATAGAGAGAAAAATAGATGTAGTCAGATATAGAAGAAAGCATGCTACACATTGGAGACCAGTCTTCTTATCTGGAAGAAGAAAGTAAGATGTGTGGTACTGATCTCAGGGTTACTGTGAAGCTCAAAGGAGATTGTGTATGTAAAGTGCTTTGAAAGCCAACCTTAACATCATTTATAAATATTTCACTATTACTATCATTTGAGGGACATGTCATATACGCAAATAAGCATAATACAAAATAAGTTGTAATAAGACAAACAATGTGTCTTTTATAGGGCTTGTAAGAAAGTTTAAAAGAGAGAATATTTTCAGCTAGGGGAATCAAGTAAGGTTTCCTGGGTGGGATACCTGAGCAGGGCCTTGGAGAAAAATGAGGATACTGATGTATAATGTATAGTTATATAGAATGAGGAAGAGAGAGTATATTCTAGGAGAACAAGACTATGCAAAATATTTGATAGTAAGAGATGACTGTTTAAGGCTGGAGAATAGGCGGTTGTCCCAATGTGGCTTGTGAAGGCAAAATGATGTGAACTAGAGTTGAAAAGTTATGTGGAAACCAGATTGTGGAGGGCCTTAAATGCCAGGCTAAGGAGTTTCAAGTTTATCTTGTAGACAAGAGTTGACCAGTGAAGGCTTTTGAGTAGGGGAGTCATATGGTCACCCCTGTGTATGAGGAAGGTTATTTTGGCAGGTGAGGGATGGGATAGGAGTAGGGAAAGGGTTGGAGAAGACAGATTAGAAGTACAGAGACTATCAGAGGGTTCCTGCTATAGTCTAAGCAAAAAAAATAATGAAAGTCTCTACCACTATGGTAATATGAGTGGAGAAGAGGGAATGGATACAAAGAAATGTAATGTTTTAGAATTTATGTTTTATTATCAATGGTTTTTATTCTATAAGAAATAATGATGGAGCAGCTAGGTGGTATTCGAGAATGAGATACAGTACTGGCCCTCAAATCAGGAGAACTTAAATTCAAATACAGTTTCAGACACTTACCAACTGTGTGACTCTGAGTAAGTCATTTAATTCCAATTACCTCCAAAAAATAAAAATAATGATAATGCATATCACTGTTCCAAATTTATTTTTCTGTTATGTTTTATTCTATATTAACACTAAATTGTTCAGCCATATTTATACTTTATAGTTTGTTGCTCACATAGCTTATAACTTTCAAAAGTTAGGATGGGAGACAAAACTGATGGGTTTAATTATATAAAGATAAAAGAATTTTGGTGCAACAAAAAAGCAATGTCTTTGAGAAAAAAACAGATTTGAGAAAAAATTGTTTGCAATAAATAAAATAAAGGTCTGACATCCAGAATGTATATGAAATTTATATGACATATCAATAAGAATAATAATTCACTAAAGGAACAATGGTCAAAGGACATGAAATATAAGCTATTAGTAACTTCATGAAAAAATGTTCCAATTTCTTTGAAAAATTTTCTTTTTACTGTGAATTCAGTAATCATCAACAAATGCAAACATTTCAATATACAGAGATAAAGGAGGAGGATCTTATAAGAAACCGAACTTCTGTTTATATACACACACATATATTTTGTGTTGTTGAGACCTTTCAGTTTCATCTGACTCTTCATTGACCTCATTTGGTGTTTTCTTGACAAACATTCTGGAGTGTTTTGCTATTTTCTTTTCCAATTCATTTTATAGAGAGGAACTTGAAGCAAACAGAGTTAAGTGACTTGCCCAGGGTCACACAGATATTATGTGTTTGAGGCCAGATTTGAACCCAGGAATCTGAGTCTTCCTGAGTGTGGGCAAAGCAGACTATGCCACCTAGCAGTATATATATAGACATACATATATATACACATACACACATATATCATATATGTATGTGTCTGTGTATATGTGTATTATATATAACATATACACATATGTGAAATATATATTAGGAATTATGTATCTATATTAGAAAAAAAAAAGAGTTGTGCAGAGGTTAAGTGATTTGCTCAGGGGCACAAAACTAGCGTGTGCTAAAGACCTGAATCTAGGTCTTTCTGGCTCCAAAGCTAACTTTCTCTGACATATATCATACTGCCTTTAAGAAATATTTATTATGTTTACCAAAGCAGTAAAAAATTTCTCTATTTGTTTGTGTACTTTTCCCTTTTTTGTTTTTTTCTTTTCATTCTTAAAATTGATACCTTTTTCTTTCTGCAAATCTATCACTACCTACTAAACCTATTCCCTACTCCTAACCCTCCCTTGTGACAAATTTGCCTACTCCAGGAAAACAAGTCAACACCTTGGCTATGTCTGTGAATGCATATATCATTCTGCATCTCTAGCCTTCTTTGCCAAGAGGTAGGAGGTATGTTTCATCTAAAGTCATTTTGATGTCATTAACAGCTTTGATCAGAGTTCTAAGGTCTTTCAGAGTTGTTTTCTTTCACTTTATTATTGTGGTCATCATATAATTTGTTCTCCTAAAAAACTCATTTCATTCTGCATGGTTAATATAAGTATTTCCATGTTTTTCTGTTGTCACACTGTCATTCTATATTGTCTGCATGTCATATTTGTCATTTATTCCGGTGTGATAATATTCCATTGTATTTATATAACATGATTTGTTTAGCCATTCTCTAATCAATGGGTAATTATTTTGTTTCTTGGGCTTTGCTACACCAAAAAGTACTCCTGTAAACATTTTTGTATACAGGTTCCTTTTCTTCTGTGTTTGACCTCTTTGGGTATATGCCTAGTGTTTGAGTCACTGTATAAAAGGGTATGTATAGTTTAGTAACATTTGGGTATGTGACCAAATTGGTTGCCAGAATGGTAGAAATAATTCATACATAACTCCACCAGCCCCACATTGGTATGCCTATCTTCCCACAGGTAATTGCTGTTTTTGCCTTTATATATTCTTATCAATATGTTAGGTAGGAAGTAGGACCTCAGAGTTATTTTTATACACATTTTTCTTTGTAATCCAAGTTCCAGGTCAATAGGTATGGGACTGCCTCCTTATCGGTTGAGATCAATGCCCTGAGGAACAGAGTAGGAGAGAGGAGAGTTCCAGCCTCTTCTGATCTCTTGAGGCTCTTGGGCTTCATTGAGTTCTACAGTTCCTTCAGGCACTTTGGGTTTTCCAGCTTTGAGAGAGAAAATGAAAGATGTTGACTCCACTTCGGGTTGTTGAAGTTTCCTTGGGAAGAAACTAAGCCAAGGGGCAAAGTAATCCCTATCATGTCCCTATCTCTAGCTTGCTTACACTAGAGACTTCAGGGAATTTCTCCTTGGGTAAGATTTGACACACTCTCTTGATTGAGCTGAGTGGTTACCTTTCTCCCAATGGGAGAACTCCTTCACTCTGGGTTGTCTGACGTATTCTTTTACGTATATTTTCTTGGACTTTTGTTTCAATGTTGACTTGGATAGCTACTTGCTATGTGGGTTTCTTGTGAAATTGGTATTTGGTGGTAAAGAAATCAAGCCTTGAATATAGAGCTTGGGGCTCTCCTTCCAAAGAAGTTTAGCTTGAATCTGAATGCTACATCCCCTAGACTATTTAAGGAGGCAGACAGATATAATTATAGTTCAGTACCCCTCTCTCTGAGGAGAGCAGAGTGGCCAAGCTTCTGCCCCAAACCTCCTTCTTTCTCTCCTGGCAGGAAATCAAATCTCTCTTGGTAAAGGATGGGGGAAAAAGAGGTTGAAAATATCTATTCTGCCTTTTTTAGAGCCACACAAAGACACCCCCATGCTACATATGGAGAACAGCCTTGCTACAGCTTATAATTAGTGATTTGGAAGATTTTTTTCATGCATTTGTTGATAGTTTTCATTTCTTCATTTGAGAAATATCTATTTATATACTTTGACCATTTTTTTCTATTGGGGAATGGCTCTTGTTTTTATGTTTGTATCGGTTCTTTATCTTGGGTATTAGACTTCATCAGATAAATTTGCTGTGAAGATTTTTGTTAGATTGCTTGTGAAGATATATAAATATACCAGTTATTACCCTTATGCTGAGCACTGTGCTTAGCTTTGGGAATACAAAAAGAACAGAACAAGACAGTCCCTACTCTCAAGGAGCTTACATCCTAATGGAGAAAAACAACTCATAAAAGACAGCTTGAAAGCCCAGTCAGGCACTATCTATTTTATCTTTTGAAGACCAGTTTATCTTTTGATCATTGATTTATCTTTTTTTAAATCACTTTTATCTCTTTATCTATTGTTGAAAAAGATATCTCCTTGCCTTTTCTAATTTTTTAAATGAAATAATCTTTTCTATTTAGGTGATATACCCATTTTTGGAGCTTATTGTAGAGTATGATGTATGATACTGATATGGATATGAAAAAACCTACCAATTTTCCCAAGAGTTTTTTGTCCAATACATAGTTCCTACCCCACTTGTTGGTGTTCTTGAATTTAATCAAGAGGATAAGCTATATCAATTACCTAATTATCAGAGAAATGCAATTCAATACAATCTGAATGGCACCTTACATACATTAGAATGAAAAAAATAGAGAAAAAATTATAAAATTCAATGTTGGGAACACTGTGCAGGGAAAAGCACTCTAATTCATTGTTGGTAGAACAACAGACTAGTAAAAACATTTTTTGAGAATAATATGAGAAAAGTGTCACCCTCATGAGTTCCAGTACACATGATATCTTGAGTTATAAATGCCTTAATGAGCAGAGAACCTAACAGAATTTTGTCACCAACTGATGACTACTCCTACAAAAGTTTAAGTTGAACATCACATGATATCTGTGCTGTTACACTCATTTGCCTATATACTGGTCTAGAATTCTTGGGTCTGGATTGATCCTATGTCTTGGGGGAATCTCTGTTGTTTAGAACAGCTGGTTGGCAGTTGCTTGGTAGATGTTTTCTTGTTTTCTGTGTTTCATGCTGTGTGTTGACATATGGTTTGAAATAACATTTTTTTCAAATTTTATAAAAATTCAGAAAAATATCCATTCTTGCGATATATTTGCTACACATGTCTAACCTTAGGTATTACCCATTCCTACCATGACAGCAGTCTGACTCTAAGTGACCCACTATCCCCATGGGAATATATTTCTTTATAGTCCTGAGTAAACAAGCCACTCGGACGCATTCCATGAATACAGGAATCCAGGATAAGAAATCCCAAGCACCTCTGAATATACCAAGCACAAATAGGATATGTAAGAACTCAAACTTGGTTTGGTACAATTTTTTGGTGTACAAGTGGTTATATATAAAATTGATGTCCTAGCCACTGGTTAATTTTGTCCACAGGTCTCGTACTGCTCTCTGGAGAAAAGGACCAAGGCTGTTCTTTCTTGCAAAATTCATTAGTATTTTTTCAGTCCTCTTTCTCTTTAACCTTTGCCACTATCTTCTTGAAATTCTCTTCTAGTAGAGGCAGCGAGATGGTACATCGGACAGAGAGCTGAGTCTGGAGTCAAGAAGGCCTGAGTTTAAATATAGCTTCAACTATTTGCTAGTTATATATGACCATGGGCAAAGTGCCTAAACCTCCTCCATGGGCAAAGTGCTTAAACCTTTTGCTTCAGTTTCCTCAACAGTAAAATGGGGATACTATCTCACAATCTCTAAGGATCAAATGAAATAATATTTGTAAAGTTAGCACATAGTAGGTATTTACTAAATGCTTATTTCTTCCTTTCCTCCTTGTTGCCATAAGAGGTTTTTTTAATTTTATACTTCTCTGTTCCTTGTCTATCTACTTTGCTGGTTTACCTTCTTCCACCTTAGCCTTAATTATGAGTGCCTCTAAAAGTTTCACTGTCTATCCTCCAACTTTTTTTCTTTTTGTGGTCACTCCTTTCAAGGAGCTCATTTACTAGAAAGGAAGTTAAAAGAAATGAAGAAAGGGAGGGACAAAGAGAAGGAGGGAGGAAGAAAGGAAGTAAAAAGGGAGGAAAGGAGGAAGAGAAGAAGAGAGGGAGGGAAGAAAAGAAGGGAAAGGAGAGAAAGAGAGGAAAAAACCAAGCATTTATTAAGGCTTTCTATATGGTACCCTACTAAGCCTTGTCCAGGATACAAATGCATGCAAAAGGACAATTCCTGTCCTCAAGGCATTTATGTTATAATGGGAGAAAATAATACATAAAAAAAGAGAAGGTCAGGCCTTGCTGAGCAATATTCTAGGTTGAGTAGGTTGTTGGGATGATTGGATGCTCCCTGGCAAGGAGGTACTGAGGGAAGTTCCAAGATCCGAGAGCAGCAGAAGCATGGTTTGGAAGTCTGGACGTCAGGAACAGGGACTATGATCCATGTAAAAACTGTCCATGATTCAAGAGAGCCAGTGATGAAACATGTTGTCTACCTCCCGACAAAACTAACGGATTTAGGCAGCAGAGTAAGACGACATATTTTTGTATACGTATTTTGTATACAATGAGGGAATTTGCTTTATTTCATTATGCATATTTGTTCCAAAGAATTTTTTTCTTTTTTTTTTTTTATCAATGAGGAAGGGGAGGAAGGGAGAGAAAACAGATTTCTGTTTATTTAAAAAAAATACTTTAAAAAAATAGAGGTTGGGGAACTACAGGTGTGGAATGCATTTTTAGTCTACGTCACTATATTTGTTAGTTTTGTTTAATTGTTGGATGTAATCTGAAAATATTTCTAATACAGACACCGAAACACATCAAAAACACTTTCTGGGTTTTTTTAAAATTTATTTATTTAACTTTTAACATTCATTTTCACAAAATTTTGGGTTCCAAATTTTCTCCCCATTTATCCCCTGCCCCCACCCCAAAACGCCAAGCATTCTAATTGCCCCTATCACCAATCTGCCCTCTCTTCTATCATCCCTCCCTTCCCTTTTCCCCATCTTCTCTTTTGTGCTGTAGGGCCAGATGACTTTCTATTTCCCATTAACTGCATTTCTTATTTCCTAGTAGCAAGAACAATACTCAACAGTTGTTCCTAAAACTTTGAGTTCCAAATTCTCCCCATCCCTCCCTCCCACACCCATTCCCTTTGGGAAGGCAAGCAATTCAATATAGGCCATATCTGTGTAGTTTTGCAAATGATTTCCATAATAGTCGTGTTTGTATAAGACTAACTATATTTCCCTCCATCCTATCCTGCCCCCCATTGCTTCTATTGTCTCTTTTGATCCTGTCCCTCCCCAAGAATGTTGATTTCAAATTGCTCCCTCCTCCCATTGCCCTCCCTTCCATCATCCCCCCCCACCCTGCTTATCCCCTTCTCCCCCACTTTCCTGTATTGTAAGATAGGTTTTTTTTTTAAATTAATTTATTTATTTAAATTTTTTACATTCATTTTCACAAATTTTTGGGTTCCAAATTTTCTCCCCTTTTCTCCCCTCCCCCCACCCCAATACCCCACGCAATCCAATTTTCCCTATCTCCAATCTGCCCTCTCTTCTGTCATCTCTCCCTTCTCTTGTCTCCATCTTCTCTTTTCTCCTGTAGGGCCAGATGACTTTCTATTCCTCCTTAACTGTATGTCTTCTTTCCCAGTTGCAACAACAATACTAAACAGTTCCTAAAACTTTGAGTTCCAAATTCTCCTCATCCCTCCCTTCCCACCCATTCCCCTTGGGACAGCAGGCAATTCAATATAGGCCATATCTGTGTAGTTTTGCCAATGACCTCCCTGATAGTCGCGTTGTGCAAGACTAACTGGATTACCGTCCCTCCTAACCTGTCCCTCATTATTTCTCCTCTGTCCTTTGATCCTGTCCCTCCCCAAGTGTTGACCCCAAATTGCTCCCTCCTCCCTTTGCCCTCCCCTCCATCACCCCGCCCTTGCAATATCTCTTTCTCCCCCACTTTCTTATACTGTAAGATAGGTTTTCATACCAAAATGAGTGTGCATTTCACTCCTTCGTTTAGTCAAATGTGATGAGGGTAAACTTCTTGTTTTTGTTTTTTTTTTTCTCAGCTCTCCTCTTTTTCCCTCCACTAAGAAAAACTCCTACCTGCCTCTTAAATGACATATAGTTACCCCCTTCCCTTTCCCTCCCCCTACATTTCTCTCTCACCATTTACCCTAGTTTCTTTTAAGGTATGGTCCCATCCTATTCAGTTCAATCTGTGCTCTCTATCTCTGTATGTGTGTGCATGTGTGTATGTGTGTGCATGCGTGTACATGTGTATGTGTGGTCCCACCAACTACCCAGATACTGAAAAGTTTTAAGAGTTACAAATATTGTCTTTCCATGTAGGAATGTAAACAGTTCACTCATGGTAAGTCCCTTAAGACTTCTCTTTGCTGTTTACTTTTTCATGCTTCTCATTCTTGTGTTTGAAAGTCAAATTTTCTTTTCAGCTCTGGTTTTTTCATCAAGAATGATTGAAAGTCCTCTGTTTCATTGAAAGACCATATTTTCCCTTGAAGTATTATACTCAGTTTAGCTGGGTAGGTGATTCATGGTTTGAGTCCTAGTTCCTTTGCCTTCTGGAATATCCTATTCCACGCCCTTCGATCCCTTAATGTAGAAGCTGCTAGATCTTGAGTTATCCTGATTGTATTTCCACAGTACTGGAATTGTTTCTTTCTAGCTGCTTGTAAGATTTTTTCCTTGAGCTGGGAGTTCTGGAATTTGGCCACAATGTTCCTAGGAGTTTCTCTTTTTGGATCTCTTTCAGGTGGTGATCGATGGATTCTTTCAATACTTATTTTGCCCTCTGGTTCTAGAATGTCAGGGCAGTTTTCCTTGATAATTTCATGGAAGATGATGTCTAGGCTCTTTTTTTGATCATGACTTTCAGGTAGTCCCATAATTTTTAAATTGTCTCTCCTGGATCTATTTTCCAGGTCAGTTGTTTTTCCCATGAGATATTTCACATTCTCTTCCATTTTTTCATTCTTTTGGTTTTGTTTGGTGATTTCTTGGTTTCTCATAAAGTCATTAGACTCCATCTGTTCCATTCTAATTTTGAGAGAGCTATTAAATTCAGTGAGCTTTTGAGCCTCTTTTTCCATTTGGCTCATTCTGCTTGTGCAAGCATTCTTCTCCTCATTGGCTTTTTGAACCTCCTTTGCCAATTGGGTGAGCCTATTTTTCAAGGTGTTAATTTCCTCAGCATTTTTTTGGGTCTCCTTTACCAAGGTATTGACCTGTTTTTCATACTTTTGTTGCATCTCTGACATTTCTCTTCCCAGTTTTTCCTCCACCTGTCTAACTTGCTTTTCAAAATCCTTTTTGAGCTCTTCCAGGGCCTGACCCCACCCACCACCCCCCTGGGGTGTCTGGGGTACTGAGGCCCCGCCCTCCACGCCTTTCCCTGATGGCAAGAATACGTCCTCATCTTCGTCAGATCCGAAGGTCGGGATCATTTGCATTTGTTGGAAAAAACTCTCTAAAGTCTTATTTTTCTTCCCTTTTCTAGGCATTTTCCCAGCCAGTTACTTGACTTGTAAGATAGGTTTTCATACTAAAATGAGTGTGCATTTTATTGCTTCCTTTAGTCGAATGTGATGAGGGTAAACTTCATGTTTTTCTCTCACCTCTCCTCTTTTTCTCTCCACTAAAAAGTCTTTTGCTTGCCTCTTTTATGAGAGATAATTTGCCCCATTCCATTTCTCCCTTTCTCCTCCCAATATATTTTTCTGTCACCACTTAATTTCATTTTTTTAAGATATGATCCCATCCTATTCAATTCACTCTGTGCTCTGTGTGTGTGTGTGTGTGTGTGTGTGTGTGTGTGTGTAATCCCACCAACTACCCAGATACTGAAAAGTTTCAAGAGTTACAAACATTGTCTTTCAGGAATGTAAACAGTTCAACTTTAGTAAGTCCCTTATGACTTCTCTTTGCTATTTACTTTTTCATGCTTCTCTTCATTCTTGTGTTTGAAAGTCAAATTTTCTTTTCAGCTCTGGTCTTTTCATCAAAAATGCTTGAAAGTCCTCTATTTCATTGAAAGATCATTTTTTTCCCCTGGAGTATTATACTCAATTTTGCTGGGTAGGTGATTCTTGGTTTTAGTCCTAGTTCTTTTGACTTCTGGAATATCATATTCCATGCCTTTTGATCACTTAATGTAGAAGCTGCTAGATCTTGTGTTATCCTGATTGTATTTCTACAATACTTGAATTGTTTCTTTCTAGCTGCTTGCAAGATTTTCTGCTTGACCAGGGAACTCTGGAATTTGGCCACAATGTTCCTAGGAGTTTCTCTTTTTGGATCTCTTTCAGGTGGTGATCGGTGGATTCTTTCAATATTTCCTTTGCCTTCTGGTTCTAGAATCTCAGGGCAGTTTTCCTTGATAATTTCATGAAAGATGATGTCTAGGCTCTTTTTTTGATCATGGCTTTCAGGTAGTCCCATAATTTTTAAATTATCTCTCCTGGATCTATTTTCCAGGTCAGTTGTTTTTCCAATGAGATATTTCACATTCTCTTCCATTTTTTTCATTATTTTAGTTTTGTTTGGTGATTTTGTGGTTTCTCATAAAGTCATTAGCCTCCATCCATTCCATTCTAATTTTTATAGAACTATTTTCTTCAGTGAGCTTTTGAACCTCCTTTTCCATTTGGCTAATTCTGCTTTTGAAAGCATTCTTCTCCTCATTGGCTTTTTGAACCTCTTTTGCCAATTAAGTGAGCCTATTTTTCAATGTATTATTTTCTTCAGCATTATTTTGGATCTCCTTTAGCAAGGTGTTGACCTGCTTTTCATGCTTTTTTTCTTGCATCTCTCTCATTTCTCTTCCCAGTTTTTCCTCCATCTCTCTAACTTGATTTTCAAAATCTTTTTTGAGCTCTTCCATAGTCTGAGCCCATTGAATATTTATTTTGGATGTTTGGGATACAGAGGCCTTGACTTCTATGTCTTTCCCTGATGGTAAGCATTGTTCCTCCTCATCTGAAGGGAAAGGAGGAAATATCTGTTCACCAAGAAAGTAACCTTCTATGGTCTTATTTTTTTCCCCTTTTCTGGGCATTTCCCCAGCCAGTTACTTGACTTCTGAGTTTCCTCTCCACACCCACCTCACCTCCAGTTCTGCTCAGCCAGCACTTAGGGGCTGAGATTCAAATGCTGCTCCCCAGTCTCAGGGCTTTTGGCAGGGTTGGGGGCTGCTATTCAGTGTGAGATTAAATTCAGGTGCTTAGGTGGGGGCAGGTCCACCACACGGGGCTCAGTTCCCTGAGGGGTTTTATGGGGAGACCTTCAACAATGGATCCGAGCTCCTATCTGCTTTGGGAGCTCCTGTCTGCTGCTGCCTCCACTGCTGTCTCCCGAGGGGGCCCGAGTTGTGGAGACACCCTGCTCCCCTCTCACTGACCTTTGGCAAGCAGAAAAGACCCTCTCACCAACCTTTGGCGCCTATGGGTGGAGGGACCTACGCGGCCGCTGCAGATTCTGCCCCTGAAGCGTGCTCGAATCTGCTCCTCTCCGTGCCTCGCGGCCAAGGCAGGGCTGGGCTTTGCTCTGGGTCCTGTGTGCAACGGCCATTTCGTGTCAGTTTTTCAGGTCTCTCTAGAACAGAAATCTCCTCCACTCCATTGTTCTGTGGCTTCTGCTGCTCCAGAATTTGTTGGGAGTTCTTCTTTACAGGTATTTTATGGACTGTGGGTTAGGAGCTAGCATATGTGTATCTTTCTACTCTGCCATCTTGGCTCCTCCCCCCCCAAAAAAAACTTTTAAAGGGAAAAAAACACCCAAAGAGCTCGTTCACGTTCATAGCTTCAACTATCCCTTTAATTTTGATAGCTGCTTATTTGTAAGTTCAATTTGGAGTCGGAGGACCCAGATTTGAATCACAGCTCTGCGTGTGCCTTTGGGTTAAGTTACTTCAGTTCTCAATTGCCTCATTTGTAAAATGTGGTAGTAACATTAAATGATCTTTAAGGTCATTTCAAGCTCTAAATCTCTGATCCTATATCCCACCACCTCCCCAAACTCACTATGACCAACACCAAACTCATTCTCTTTCTCCCTCAAACTGGCTAATGTTACCTCTTTCTTTTATGACTGTTGACATCATTAATTAGGGCCTACAATGTTTAATTGAAGTCTTTTTTACTTATTTTTCTTTCATCTCATATCTAATCTGTCATCAAATCCTTTCATACCTCCCTTTGAAATGCTTCTAAAACCCTCCCATTACTCCTTCTCTTACTGCCCCTTCCTTGGTCCTCCCCACCTAATACATGGCAATAGATTACTTACTGTCTCTCTCTGTACCATGCATTTGATATACTACATCATAAATTTTATTCTGTTACTCTTCTGCTCAAGCACCTACAATGGCTATAGTTACTTGTTACCAACTGTAGCAGGTTACCCTGGGCAACATGCTGAATTTGAAATCAGAGAACCAGGGATCAAATTCCAGCTCTGCTCCTTCATACCCATAAGATCATCTGTATGTCACAACCTCTCTAGGGCTGTTCCCTTATCTTCGAAAAGAGAGGGTTAGGCAAATAACATCTTTGGTCTTTCCAGTTCTGAATTTTTAATTGATAGATAATATGTAATTTCTTCATATAATATATTTTTATATACAATCCATATTGTATATGTGTATAACATAACAATGTAATGATGTATAATATAAAATTATTAATATGAACATAAAACTAAACTCCTCAGTCTGATTTTCAAGACCCTCCACTATTTGATTCCAATTCACTTATTCAGTAAATCTCACTGTTCCTTAATAGGCAGCCCCTTTCCTCGTCAGTCTGGTCTTTCACTGTCCCCTATGTATGCCTTCCTAATTCTCCCCTCCATGCTTTGGCTCACGTTAGGGTTAGGGTTGACCTAATTCCCATCTAATCCACCTTTATAGGCCCAATTCCAGTCTCTCCTCCTTCACTTAGACTCCCTTAGCTATCCTGTCTTATAACAAACTCTCCTTGTTCTGAATTCTGATGGCACTGAAAGTTTATACTTTTACTATTTAGCATTTGATTATATAGAGGCTTTTATTGTTCTTTTATATATTTTATTACATAGTACATTACATGTACATAGACTAAAATAAAAAGGAAATAAATCAATTGCTCTACCTCCAACCATCTCCTAAACCTCTTCCTAGTTGTCTCCCAAGATATGTGAGTGTGACCAGGGGGACTCTCAACCACATAAACCCACAGTTCATGGGAAGAGAATAAAAGAAGAGAAAGATATTTGTCTCCTCTCAGGCTCTCAAAGGAAAGCTGGAAAGACAGTAAAGAAAAAAAGAAAAATCATTTTTCTTTTAACCTCAAATTTATAATGGTTGGTCATCTCATGAACTCAGGATCTTCTTTCCTTGTAGAGCCCCAGTTTGTGTAGCACTGGTCATTCATCATCTCTGCTATTTTAGGGCAGCAATGGTGACGGCCTCTGTATGTCCTCCAGTGGTCTCAATCACTGGCCATTTTGTGTCTCTGGCAGCACTGAGCAATGCAGCCATAGCTCTGGCAATCTGATTACCCTCAAGGAAGTCCAGAAGTCCAAGTTAAATATCAAGGGAAGGAAGAGAGGAGACAAGCCCTTAATGCCTCAGAGTACAGATCATAGCCCCTACTTCTCAGAGGTCTTCCCATCTCAGAATGCATTCACATCATGTCCTCTCTTGGTTCCTGAAATCAGGGCAGTCTCACCTCTGGGGGTATATCACAAAGATTTTGGTCTGTTTTCCACTATGGAACCCCTTTAGGCCATAGGATGATCCACAGAAATGAAAAAGGTGATGTAGAAACACCATTCATACTACCAAACTCATAGAGTTGTGAGGAAAGTACTTTGAAAATCTTAAAGTACTTAAAGTACTATATTAAAATTTCATGCCTCTATAGTCTAGGTTAGTTTGATTTTGTTAGCTTGGCCAGTTATGCCATGATATAAATGAAGCCAAGATCACAAAATCCATTGCTCAAGACTATGTGTCTAACACACATCAACCACCATGCAAATATGTGCCCTTGGTTGGACTAGAGGTCCACTCGGAGTTCCTTTCCACTTGTAGATCTCCAATCCCATGACAGGGAGACCAGACAGGAAGTATTACTTAGTGAAATATATAATTAGTACTGGAAAAACTAATGTAGGTCATGTTCTACACTATTCTACTATAGGCAGTATAGACTCTCAGGGCCCTTATTCAACTCCTGCTGACATCCCTCAGATGGCTAGGTATCTCTACCCCTCAAAGTTCTAGGGTTACCCCTAAGAGGTTGGGATTCTTCTCTAATATTTGGGCTAAAGTCCCCTTTCCAGCACATTTTCCCCAATACTAATCTCTAGTTATAGTCATCATTGATTGAACCAATGATTTAAGAACTTCAATATCATTTAACCAATTACCATTCATTGTCTTTTATGATGGGATATTCACTTAGAAGACATAGCAAGAAAGAAATTACAAACATAATCTTCCTCCCCTAAGAGAGGGGCATACTCTTCCCTATGCTACCTGAGTGCCTAGGAAGAGTGAGTTTAAATTTAATCTGTTGCTCCAAAGCATTTGCCTCACCAAATTTACTTCTGAATACAGCATAGCCAATGGAAAAATTGTTCACTCTTTGCTGACTGATCCAGTGGTATGCTGGCTCAAGCAGGTAGGTCCTCCTAGGTTTGGCTGCCATCAAACTATGGTATAGACCCCAATCCCTGAACCCCTGGTACTCTCCCAACTTTTAGAAGCATAAGGTCAAAGCCTCATCTTCTCCATCTCCAGTAATGCTTCACTTCAGGCAGAAAAAAAACAGATAGGGACAGAAGCAACAAAGGTGATGGCTTCACACTAACCCTGGTGGGTAGAGTATGCTACTTGCACTCTGCCATCTTGGAAGTTTGTAGCAGTTTTTACCTCTTTACTTGAATACAACAAGGGAGAAAAAGAAACTGAGATTGAATGATTGAGGCCTTTGTATATACAACTAATTCTGGCTCAGAAACAAACCAAAAGAGCTGTCTCTGAGAAACAGCAAGTAAACAGCGATGCCTGTGTGCTCTGAAGTCCCTGGATGCATGTTGCACACATTCATAAGGGATTTTATTGACCAGCCTTCCACTGGCCATTCTACATGGATACAACTTTTCCCCACCATTGTACTTCTGTGAACTTTGAATCTCTACTGATACCACCTCTTGGCCTTATACTAATGACAGCCTCAAAAATGGATTTCTAGCCACTTCTATACTTATCTCTGCTCAATCTGCTCTCTTACGAGCCACAAATTCTGCCCACACTCTCTGCAGTTTCTGTCTCAGGTGGCTTACTCAATGTTACAGATACAACATTTAGGCTCTGTGAAGTCACATTCTTGGTATCATAAAACTGACTGAAAGAGATAGAGAATACAGAAGTAGAGAATGAGATCTGAGTTGTCCCCCAGGCAGTACTCAAGTTGAACCAAAAGACCAATGGTCTTGCCCGTTTTTCTCTAACACAGGATAGTCTTTCTAAGAGGTTACAGTAACCTTACTGGACTTCATAAGGCATTTGGCTGGCAAATGCCTACCATTCCGGAAGCAGCATGTCCTCCCCGCAAAACGCAATGGACTCCATTGTGCCCCTAGTTTGCTGAGCATAAAAAATAGTCAGTTTGGTAGAATAAAACACTGCCTTGGAGGCTCTCCTCCAACAAGATGTCTCCCATGCATAAGTCAAATTTATATAAGATTCTTTGAAAGATATAACAACAGAGAGAACCTTGTTCAAAGATTTAACAGAGAGAACCTTGTTCAAAGACCAAACCTTTTGATTATTAGTATTAAACAAAGCATAAAACAGGGAGCTGTATGTTCATGAAAGGTGTGTTTACCACTGTCATAGACGAGATCCAGTGCAGAATCCAAGTCAAAGCAGGATTCAAGATGAGGGGGAGGGGAAGAGAACAGAAGGGAACAGGCATTTGCTAGTCATTTACTATGTACCAGGCACTGTGTTAAGAACTTTACAAATATCTCATTTGATTCTTACAACATCCCTGAAAGGAGGTACCTACTATTATTCATTTTACAGTTGAGGAAACTGAGGCAGACAAAAGTGACTGACCCAGGGTCACATAGCTTCTAAGTGTCTGAAGTTGAATTTGAACTCAGGTCTTCCTGACTCCAGGTCCGATGCTGCATCCATCACACAACCTAGTTGTCTCAGATGGTAAAGTCCTTCAGATACTCTTATTCCCACATGACATTGTGGTGATTGCATCAAGGCCTAGAAAACTGTGGAGACTCCTAAATGAGACTCCTAATCACTCAAAAGCATTTGACTTAATTATCCACCCACATAATAATCAAACAGATGAAGAAGAATGCCTGCTGCCCAGGCTATGCTATGAACTGGATAGACAACCTATAGAGCATGTCCCTCAGTTTTATAGTTTGTCCAGTACATATGTGTATATGTGCATATATGGACAAATTGAAGGTTTTTTTTTAATGACCTCAAGTTTTTCCTTGAAGCTAAGACATGTTTTTTAAATACTTGTTGTGGGTAACATGTAAGAAGGTTGGAAATGGGGAAGCAGGTTATGAAGGGCTTTGACAGACAAACAGGAGATTCTATATTTGATTCCAGAGGTGAAAGGATTATTTTGGAAGCAATCATTTTGATGAAAAAATTGTCCTCATTGGTGGTATCTTTAATAAAGACATAATCTTCATGAAATTGGAAGGCAATCAAACAAAAGAGGAGGAAACAATTAGGAAAAGAGAAGAGCGAGGAAATACAATAGCATCAAGCTTAAGAATGTAGCTAGTGGCAGAGTGGATAGGGTGCTGTGCCTGGAGTCAAGAAGACCTGAATTCAAATCCAACTCAGACATTTACTAGCTGTGTGACCCTGGGAAAATCACTTAACCTCTGTTTCAGTCTTCTCAAGTATAAAATAGGGATAAGAAGAACACCTACCTCATAGGATTGTTGTGTGGATCAAATGAGATATTTGTAAAAAGCACTTAGTGCCTGGCATACAGTAGGTACTACGTAAATGCTTATTCCCTTTCCTTGAGAAGTAGGGGAGAGCCTAGGAAGAATAAAAGGCATAAAAGCAGGGGAAGAAGAGCCAATATATCAAGGACATAGTTCAGTCCTGTGTCTGCACCTTTGCTTGAGCTCATCCCTCACCTGAATACTTAGAATTGATGAGTTTCAGCTTGAGACAAGGTAAATCTTCCCAGGGCTTAGCTATTCAAAAGTGGGAGAGGCTGCCTCCCCTGGTAGTACAGTCACTGGTAGTATGGATAATTAAATGCTGGGAATGTTACAGGTTACAGAACAGATTCCTGCTCATGGACTTTAGGGACTAGGTAAATGCCTAAAGCTTCTTCCAACCCTGAGGCTTCCTCTCTCTACTCTCTCTGAATCCCATCTATCCTCCCAGGCCCACCTCAAATTCCACCTCCATTAAATTCCCATAAATTTTTCCCAACCACTCCAGTGCACAGTGATGTCTTCCCAAGCTGATTTCCATATTTACTGTCTGCACCATAGATCAAAACATAGAATATTTGAGCTGGAAGGGACCTTAGAGGTGACAGATATAGCGTGGCTACAGGTCCATGAAGGAGTCCTAGTCCCTAGAAATCTTTTGCAGTTGCACAAGACTTTTTACCATCAAAGGTCCTTCTAAAAACTTGTGAACTTAGAAAAGACTTAACTCTTCATCCTCCTTGCGTTCTATTGCTCTCACCTCCCAGGTCTCCAACTTCCAGTCTCTGAAGAGAGAAAGCTGAGACTTCAGCCCAGGTCTCCTGACTCCCTAGCTCATTACCCTACATTGCCTCTTAGAGTGCAGGATCTGGAGGAAGAAATCATCTGCTTTCAGACGATAATACCATTGTGACCAAAGGCAAGTTACTTAACTTTTGGGCCTCATCTATGGCAAAAGGTGGGTAATTCTTATACTTAAAAAGGTCTTCACTGAACTGAGAATCAAATCATTCTCAAATAATAATCTCAGATGATAATGGTAATCAAAATTAAGGTTTGCAAGGCATTTACAAATATTACCACATTTCACAACAACCTTGGGAGATAGGCACTATTTCTTTATTTACAGATGAGGAAACTGAGGCAGGCAGGGCTTAACTGAGTTATCCAGGGACACCCTGCTAAGTAAGCCTGATTTGAAGCTAGACCTTCCTAATTCCAGATTCCCAGCTTTATCCACTAAGCACCTGTTTGACAAGAATATATGTATATATATATACATATATAAAATATGATCTTAAAGTCCTATGTAAATATGTCATTAAAATTTCTTGTATTGTTTGCTGTTTCATACCTAAGTTTCTTGAGGAAGGGACCATGTTTTCCACCTCTATGGAAACATAGCACCTAACAATGCTAGGTCCTCAAAAAAAAAAACCCAAAAACTTGTTGATTTAAAAACTAAATCGATAATGAAGTAAGCCCACCACTAGACAATTTTCCTACATCTTTTCTCCCAACATCCCTATAAAAGTACTAAGGGTCTGGCTGATAGGTATTGGTCTGATGTGAGGTTTCATCATTAATAATTTAATCAACCACTCCTCAGGAGAGAATAAGAGGGCCATTCTGTGGGCAGATTACCCTTTGAGAAAGCCCTTTCTACTTTACACTTCTATAGTGTGTTTTCTCTTTCCAGGACTACTTAGTTTGTCTGCCTGCCTTGGTCCAATGGATAATCTATCATTATCTGCTGGAAATCTGTTTTTAAGGAGCAACTTTTGAGTCTTGAATTTTTTTCTGGCGATTGGAGGTATGTATCCTCAAAGAACTGTTCTTGGGGAGTCGTAAGAAGAAAGGGCTGTGGAATGCTCATTAACCCAGTGGCACCTTCCAGAAAGCTGCCTCAAGACAGCAAACTCCAGGAATGTTAGCCCCCTTGTTTTAAAATGACTGGGGAGTTAGTGGTGAGAAGCAAGAATTCTTTAAGGTCCATTCTACTACCTGCTCCCAAGAAGCTCAAGCATCAGAAGCAGCAATGCCTCTTACAACTGCTGGGAGTCAGCAAGGAGTTTTTAACCTTCACTGTACTTATCTGTTTCTGAAAGACACATCATCACTTCCCTGTCCTGGGAGACCTCACCCACAAACAGGGTTAAATTGTAGCAGCACTCCCTTCACCAGACACTTGCCTACACTAACTCATTAGTGGCTGGCTAGCGCTTTGAAAACAGTCTTAAAGGTAGCATATTTTTTTTAAACTGTTAAATGTTCTAAATACATGTTTGTCCCATAGGCATAAGCCTTGTTTGCAGAAAACAAAAACAAAACCTCCAGCTTTATTCTCTTAGAAGAGGTTTCTAAGACTTCCTCCTCTATCTCCACCCCTCTCTAGAGCCCAACCCTATTTTCCTCCTCCTTCCCATTTACAAAACCACATTAACTTTTCTTTCTATAGGATGCACAAAGCTTAACATCTCCCCAGGACTCTTTTCCCTCCCCAGGGCTGGCCCAGCTTTCTCGTCCCCCTGGCTTCCATTGTATGTATGGTGGCCACCAGGCCCTAAGTCCCCCAAACTCCAGTCACCCCATTTCTACCTAAGTCTCCTTACATAAAAATAGGTCTCCCTCTCCCCCACACTCCTCAGCTTCAGTTAAGTTTTGTTCCCTTTTTCTGCTCTGATGTTTAAAAAAAGAAGAAAAGAAAGAGGAAAAAAAAAGGCGTGACTTGATTTTCAAACGAAACTCCCACAGCAAACAAAACCCTTTTAAAGAAAAGAGAAAGGAGGAAGAAGGAAGAAAAGAGGGAAGAAAAAAAGGGGGGGAGCCCCCCTCCAGGCTTTCAATTAGAGTAGGAGAGTTGAACAGAAAGAAAGAAAGAAAAAGAAAGAAAAATCCTCTGTGGTGGAAAGAGAAAAGAAAACTTAGGCTGACCAGGGAGGGGGAGTATTGAGGGAGGGGGGAAAGGAAGTGAGAAAACAAAAGAGAGATAAAAGAGCTGCTTTTCTCTCTTCCTCTCAGAGCTGGCTTAGGAGGAGCTGTTTTGCATCCCTTCACGTCAGCCCTGCCTCGTTCCCTTCTTCCTGAGAGAGAAAGAGAGAAAGAGAGGGAGGAGAGAGAGGAGAGAGGGAGGGAGGGAGGGAAGGGGAGAGGGAGGGAGGGAGAGAGAGAAAGAGAAAGAGAGAGGGAGGGAGGGAGCGGGGCGGGCGTGCTCGGAGGAGAGCCGGCGGTACCAGCACCCACATCGGGCGGTGGACAGCCGCCCGCGAGCCCTCTTGCCGCCGCCCCCCTCCCCCGGGTCCGGCGCAGGGACCCCCGCCCGGGGCCCCGGAGGAGCCGCTCCAGAAGCCCAAGGGTGAGTCTCCAGCCGGAGCCCGCGGCTCCCCCCTCCCTCCTCCCGCGCGGAGCCGGACCGCGAGAGCCCGGGGAGGGGGGCGGCGGGGAGGGCGGCGGGGGAGGGGAGCCCGAGCCCAGCGCGCGGCCCGCCCCCCCGGGGGCTCCCCGGGGACCGGCGCCGCCGCAGGCCCGGCTGCGGGCGGCCAACATGTCGTCTCTGCCTTTCGCTTCCACATTCCCTCGTGCCGGGGAGAGAGGCGGAGAGGAGAGGGAGATGGCGTCCGGGGGGAGGAGGGCGGAGGGGGAAGGGAGGAGGGAGGGGGAGAAGAAAGGGAGGGAGGAGGAGGAGAAGAAAGGGGAGCGGAGCGGGCGGGGGAGGCGGCCGCCGAGGCCGGGCTGCGGCAGCTGTCGGCTGCCCCCGCACGTGGGTGTCCCCGGCAGCCCCGCGCGCTCCCTCGGTCCTCAGGCTGGGACTGGAAGTTTCTCCCCCCAGCACCGATGGTCGGTCACAAACTTTCTGCGTGTGTCTGTGCGCGCGTGTGTCTGTGTGTCCGCGCGTGTGTGTGTGTGTCCTCCCGCCGGCTGGACCCGGGCCAGGGCCGGCCGGAGCCGGGCCGAGGGGCAGCGGGAGGGGCGCCCGGCGTGCCCGCCGCGGGCCCTGGCACGGGCTCCCCGCCGCGCGTTTGCCCAGATGCACGGGGTCAGTTACCTGTTGAAAGGGCTGGCCCGGCTGCGGCCGCGGGGCCCGCGAGGCCGGCTGCTGCCCCGTCCGGCGGGGCCCCCTCCCCTGGCCCCCGGCCCTCCTCCCCGGGCCCCCCGCCCCCTCCCTCCCTCTGCCCCCCGCCCCCCTCCCTCCCTCTGCCCTCTTCTTTCCCCCTTGTCTGTCCGTCCTCTGCCCTCTTTTCTTCCCCTCCCCTGCCCCCTCTTCTTTCTTCCCTTCCCCCTCTCGTCTTCCTCCCCTCCCCCTCTTCTCTTTCTCGTCTTCCTCCCCTCCCCCTCTTTTCTTCCCTTTCTCATCTTCCTTCTTCCCTTCCCCCACTTCCTTCTCTCCCACCCTCTTTAACTTCTCCATCCTCATCATCCTTTCTTCTTCCTCTTTCTCCCCTCTCCCTCTTGTCTTCTCCCTCCTTTTTCACTCCTTTTCCCTCTTTCACGTTTCCTCCAATCCCTCCTTCTTCCTTTGTCACCCTTCTCCCTTCCTTCTCTCCCTTTCTCCCCCTCCTTATTTCTCCCTCCTGCTGGCATCTCATTCCTCCTCTTGTATCTCCTCTTTCTCCCCTGTCCCCCATTCCCTTCCCTCTCCTTTTCCCTCAGCTCTCTTTTCTTCCACCCTACACCTCCCCCATACTTTCCTCTGCTTTCTTCTCCCCCCCCCCCATTTCTCTCTGTTTTCTCTTTGAAACAGTTGGGGTATGTGTAAAAAGGGGTTGCAGAAGGAAGTCTGGGTGCCTGTAGGATGGGTGGGGAAAGTGGCAGGTCCTTTAAACTCCTGACTTGTTAACAAGTTTGTGTGGGCTTTTTTTTTCTTCCAATATGCCTTTTAAGATGACTTTTATGGTTGTTGCAACTGCATCCCTGTAGTCAGAGAGTAGTTTGGAAAGATTTAAGAGGCAAGGAGAGACTTCCGCGGATTGAAGCTAACCCAGAAAAGTAATTAATTCAGATACATCTGTTAAGTATTGAAATTGCTCAGTGGGGCAGTTTTAAAGAGATGGGGGCTGTGTGAAGTTGGGGGGGTCATTTAAAATGCTGCCTGAATGATTCCTGGTCAAACAGGAATAGCTTTTGAGTAATGAGAAAATTAATGAAAACATATCACTGAGATAGAACTGAAGAAGCTGCTCAGATCTTATCCTTGGGACTGTGGGAACTGGCACTGTTGTGTGGGCTGAATGGCTCCAGCAGTTTAGGGAAACAACATAAACATTCCCTGGCCAAGCCCTGGGGAGCCTGAACTGTCCAACTTAGTGAAGTTCTAAAATTCTCACATAGGTACAGTGGAGAAGGACTTTGTGCCCTTGGGAGTCAGACATCTGGCCTTGAAGTTGCTCACTCTTTTTCTTGTGCAGGTTTTGTACAGGTGTAGTTTAAAAAAAGTCAAAGGTCATTTCTTCAAAAGAGCAAGACTGTTGGACTCATCTCCACAGTGACTTTGCCATATTTTTCTGAAGCTCAGGACTTCAGGGTCAGTTGGAAGAGAAAGTATTCTTAAGAATGAGCAGGAATAATTTATACAGCTAATTCTAATGATCAAAGCAGCTGAATTGTTTCAGTTCCCACCTGGCCTGTGCATTTCTTTCTCACTGAAAATAAATGTCATTACTTTTAAGGATATGACCATAACCCTTTGACTCACTGCCCTATTCCAGTCACCTATAATTCTTGATCGGACCAACTAATTAGTAACTGAGTTATTAAAACCCTTCCCAACCTAGAGTAGACTGTACAATGTGAAATTCCACGATAAAATAGGGAAATGGGAGTCAGCACTGGGAGCCATGACAGTTGTTCACTTTAAGGGAAAGAAGGGCCAAGTGGATAATTTGGGTTGGTTATCTTTTGACTCATATTCCAAGCCAATGGTTCTGTTGCTTGAGACTCAATTTAAGATGTAGGGCTAAGCGCCTAGAGTCTCTGAAATACTTCTTTCTCCTGTGCAGATTCTTCGGGTGTCTCCTTTCATTTTGGTGTTACATGCTTATTATCGTCCTGGCATTACATGATCATTGCAAATGCTGGTGTTATTTCCATTCTGGATGCATTTTCTACTGGGGAGACTTATTTTAAGCATATTGTCTAGAGACATTGAGGTAACTAAATCTGAAATGGTTTTAAAATGGGGAGGAAGGGAGAGAGGGTAATAGGACCACCAGAGATTTTGCGGAACTTCTATTTTGGGTTTGCTTTGGGTTTGCTTAGAGATATTTCTAGTACTCTTTTGCCTGGGAAGCTTAAGTTTAAAAATCATACAGGATATTTAAGTGGCTCAATTTTAGTGTGTGTAAAAGGAAAGTGGTGGTGAGGAAGCAGGGGACCTGCTAAGTGATGCACATTGGCCTATCATACCTGGAGTTCCAGGCCTTATGCAACTTCCACATTTATCCCCTTGGTAAGTCTGGCACCATTGTGTTCATGCCCACATGTGGCCAGTGACTCAACCAATGGAGATCAGTTTTTTAGGGCATCTTATCAACCAATATCCTGTGTAGTCAGCCTAATCAGCTACTCATTGGCTCTAGGGTTGTTATCAAGATGTCCCAAAATGCCAGATTGATCATTTTTAAATCAAATGTTTTTAATCAAATAATTCATAATAATTAATAAATTTATTTAGTGCTTTAAGGTTTATAAAGCATTTTGTAAACATCATCTCCCTTGATCCTGTGACATATAGGGGCTTTTGTGACCTCAATTTTATAGATAACCTAAGTCACTGGTAAGTTCAGCGGTGGACTCGGAAAAAAGGAGTGCTAGGTATGATAAGGTGAACATCTCAGGATGAACTTTGTTCATGGAATCTTCCAGTTTTAGAAAGGTTCTTGGGCCTTTTCCCAGAAGAAACCCCTGAATGACAGAAGGCTACTAATAGGGGTCAGGTTAAGATTCAAAGAGGTACTAATCAGTAGTTCTACACACTTAAGTTCTAGTTCACCTTGAGGTAGAGTCCAGCAGGGCAGAACAACCCAGCAGACACTTCTGTAAAACTGTAGCATGAGTTTGAATTAGATTCAGAGCTGGCTAGGAAGTTAGTGAATATGGGAGCAGTTCTTTCTTCATCTCTGTACCCTGAAAATTATTTGGAACTTGGAATTTGGGGATTTATGAAGGTGAGAAGTTCCAGAGAAGATGCCCATGTGCATTATGAGTCAAGGGAATTCTTTCACCTAGGAGTTCCTTGTAACAGTTAAGTCACAAATCCAGTTCCTCTCTCTGTGATGCAGACCCGTAACCATAGAAAGTGTGGACATAGAGTGGAAAATGATAATGTATTGTGGAGAGTGTCACTCTGCAAAGGCTCCAGTGGTAATGTGGGGTGGATATAAACACATGAAGACTTGGAGTTACCTCTTCTGTTAGGTTGTATTTGCTGTGAGGGAAGGAGCTATGCCTTTATCATCTTTGCTTCCCCTGTGATGCCTTGCATGGAATAGATGCCTATAAATATCTATTGAATGAATAAAGAATATGAAGAAATGCCTAAAGTCAAGGATGGTGGAAATGATAGGACACATTATCTAAGTCACTTCCATTTTATTGGAAGGTAGGAGTGCCTCCTCTCAAATCAACTTGGTTCTTATTAATAAAACATAAAGGGTTCCATTTATCAATTTTTTAAAAATGGGGGACAGCTTATTGAAATATATTCAGAATTAGTGGGAATTTTAAAGTATCATTGTAGGAAATAAATATGCAGATATTACTGTTGTTACCCCTCCATACCCTAAAAAAGAATCTTTATAGGATGTTCATTATCTAAGCTCTGTCCATCATCCTTCAGGTCTCTTCTTTTGAAGTCCAGTTCACAAGGATTTTTCTGAATTCTTAGCACATAGTTTTACATGCCACTCATTGGGCAATTTAATCAGGTGCTCCCTTTTGACAGCCCTTGTGTTTTTGCCTTGTATAGTTGATGAGTGTTTATCCTGGGTCTTAATTTTCTTGTGTTTTACATGTTGCTTTTCCACCTGGCTTGTGAGGCCAAAGGAGATGTGTTATGCTTCAAAGTACATATTCTTCATACATCAAGAATAGTATCCTGCACATATTAGTAGCTAAATATATATTTTTGGTTTGAGTTCCCAATGACTTGGAAGTCTAAATCATTACAGAAGTTGGCAAGAACAATCAGAATTCAAATGGATATATATAATTATTCATTGCCCAAAGAAGCACTTTACCAAGATATATCATTTAGCACAGTGCCTAGCATGTAGTAGGTGCTTAATAAATGCTTGTTGACTTGAAATGGGATAGATTTAGCTTAGAACAAAAGAAAATGCCAAAGGTATTTTTTACTTTAAGGAAAAGTGATAATTTTTTGCCCATTAAAATACACAACTAATAGAGGATAAAATAATTTGTTGTTTCCCCAGCCTAGCAGACATCTCCCAATCCTTGTGATTTAGTAGTTAAGCTGTAGGAAGTTGTTTGAGGCACATGGAGATTAAGTGACACACAGCCAGTGTCAGAGACAGAAATTGAACTCAGCTCTTTTCAATGCTAAGAACTGTCCTATATTCACTATGCTAGACAGCTTTCACAAAGGGAGAAATTCACAAAGCTAATCAATGATGGACAGTACTCAACCAAGTTCTTGTACAGGCATTTATTACTCTAGGAGGCAAGTCTTAGTATGCTGACCTATGGTGCTGGCCATCTCTACCAAACAAACAAGTTACAATCCCAAATGTAGTATGCAAATTGGCTTTTTACAAGATGGAATGTGTTTTCTCATAAAAATGTTATGAAAAGTGTTTACATTCCTGTGTAACACACACACATACACACACACACACACACACACACACACAGGAGACAGTCTTGTTATGAGTTATCGTGGCAGAAGGAAGTTACCACCTGGTAATAATAATGATGCTGGCCTTTATTTAGTGCCTATTATATGCCAGGCACTTCACTAAGTGCTCTGTAGATACTGCCTCATTTGATCCTTACAACAACCTTGGGAAGCAGGTATTATGATTATTATAATTTTACATTTGAGGAAATTCAGATAAATAGAGGTTAAGTGACATGCCCCGGGTCATACAACTAGTGTTTGTGAGGCTGGATTTGAGCTAAGATCCTCGGAGTGCAGGCCAGTCCTTTCTCCACTGTGCCACCAAGCTGGTAGCCAAACTTCTGATGATGTGTTCCTCCAATCTTAGCTCAGCCTCTTTTCAAACTTTTCATAATGTGTTATTAAATCTGAACCAAAGTCTTTCTAATTTGAGAGGATCTACCAGAGATTGTATTTCTCTTTAAAAGTCCAAGGTTGTTTCCATGGTACTGTGAGGCATTACTTACAGTAGAACCTTACTAGAATCAGTCAGCTTACATTTATTAGGCACCTGCTATTTGCCCTGTGCTGAGCTAAGTGTGGCATAAAACAGTCCTTACTTTCAAGAAGCTCCTGGTCTAATGGGAGAGACAGTATGCAAACACTTGTATACAAATGATATATACATGATACATTGGAAGTAATATTAGAGGGAAAGTACTGAGATTAAAGAGGTTTGGACAAGATTCTTATAAAGAATGAGTCTTTAGCTGAGACTTGAAAAAAATTAGGAGGTGGAGATGAGAGAGAGTGAGCATTCCAGGCATGGAGCATAGGCCATTGAAAATACTACCAGTGAAAACATACAAGATTTGGAGTGTCTTGTTCAAAAAACATGCAGGAGGTCAGTGTCACTGGTTTCAGTTTGAATAGAAGGGATTAAGGTGCAAGAAGACTTGAAAAGGTTGCAAGGGATCAAATTATGAAGTATTTTTGAAAGCCAACAGGATTTTATCTTTGATGCTCCAAGGTAATAGGGAACCATGGAATTTGTTGAACAGGTGAAGTGGTAGGGTTAGACCTGTGTTTTGACAGCTAAATAGAAAAAATATAGGCACTCAATACTGTTGAACTAATTACCTTAAATTTCATAAATATGGATTTTATGTTTTACTTCAACATTTCTTTTTTAAATTTTGAGTCCCAAATTTTCTCCCTACCACCAGTCCCTCCCCCACTAAAAATTAATTTTATATAGAATGCTGGTGCTTAAGGAAAGGTAGCTTTAGTTAGAGAAGGAAGAGATGCTGGTGAAGGGCTTTAGTTGTCAATGGCACTGGTTCTAGATTATAACCTAATTCACTTCAGCATTGATAGCTTCCTTTTCCTTGCTACAGGTATATCTCTGGCACTTATCAACCATGTTTAAGGTCCTTTTTTGTCTGATAAATGGAGAGGGAGAGTTTTCTCCCACACCACTTGATGAGAGTTGAAAGAAAGTGGGGGAGGGGTGTAGGAAAGAAGAGGGTTATAGAGCTCTTGGGTATGTAGGTGAGAGAGGTTACCTGGAGTATCATTTGTGCGGTTTAGTCACTGCAGTTTTGTCCAACTCTTCATGAATCCATTTTGGGATTTCCTTGGCAAAGAAAGATACTAGAGTGGTTTGCCATTTCCTTCTCCAGTTCATTTTTACGAATGATGAACTGAGGCAAACAAGTTGAAGTGACTTGCTTAGAGTCACACAGTTAGTAAGTGTCTGAGGCCAGATTTGAACTAGGAGGAGGAGTCTTCCTGATTGCAAGCCAAATGCCCCATCTACTATACTACCTGGCTGCCCCATAAGTTATTTATAAGGTATCATAAATAACTTATTGATATGAGGGAGAAGGAAAGAGTGAGGCTACTCTGTAGACATAAAATAAAAAGTAAAGAAGGATTCTCCCTCACCAACTACTTGGTGATGTTGACCTAATACATTTTGGAGAAAGTAGAATGTAGTGGTGAAGACAAATGAGGCTTGCATGTATATATAGAATAATTACAAGTTATAAGTATCTACATAGAATTATTTGTAATGCCATCTTGGTTGAGAAGAAAGATAATGTATCTTATCCCCTGAATAGATAGATTATAGACTGCAGGAGGGCAGGGATCTTGTCTCATCTAAACTTGGTTTCTCCTACCATTCTGTTGTTTTCTTTGTATACAATCATTTAATAAATTTTTGTTACGCTGAGTGTGCGCTTTCATCACTTGAGGGATGATGGAGTATAGGAATATAAAGAGGATGTGGAGAAATATTGTGGTAGGGTAGACAATACATTAATTTGAGATCAGTAAATAGGAGTAGAGAAAACACAAATAATTTAACCCTGGGTAGAAGATGTTGTCTGTTCAAATGGGTCATTTTTGCAAAGTCTGGGCTTGTTTTTTCCTCTTTTGCTATGTATCTGATCTGCCTAAAAGAAAATCAGCTTCATTTGGTATTCTAGATGGTATTATTGCCAGAGTCTACACTCTGCAAAAACAATAAATACAAAGTTTAAAAAATTTCATCATCATCTAGCTGTTTGCCCATGTTTTTACATGTTCTGCTGTGCTCATGTTTCAAAACATATGCGGTAGGTAACATCAGGCACTGATCCCGGACCCCTGCCATACTCAGACACAATGAAGAGGATTAAGGATGGGATTTCAGTCTTACCTTTGAAGTTTTCAGCTTTTATCAGTCTGTGTCAGAACCTTAACATTATTTGGAAGGAGCTAATGTTACTGTTTGTGAACTGGTCTCAGCGTCATACCTGCCACCGTCAAGGTTCATGATAGAGCTTCATGGTACCCATGGGCTGGTGCCTGACTTTTTTATAGAAGGGTTTTCATGAGTGAAGTTTCTTTGCACTTTTGAAGTCTGTGGTTTTCTCCTGAGTGTGGAAAGAACTTGCCTCCTGCTCCTCCCAGGATGAATATGTGTCTAGATGTTCTTCAGGGAGGAATCTCATTGTAATTAAGAGTGTAAAAATTTGTCCCTCGAACTCTCTCCCCTTAAAAAAAAGTGCCACTAGCTGTGCTCTTCTATTTTTGTACCTTTTTATTTTATTTTTCAATTAATATAAATTCTCTCCCCCTCACCCACCTCTCCCATTGAGGAAAAAAACCCCCAAAACCCTTGCAACAAATAAGAGTCAAGCAAAAGAGATTCCCACATTAGCCATGTCCAAAAATGTATGGTTCATTCTGCACCTTGAGTCCCTCACCTCTGTCCAGAGGTAGCTTTCAAAATATGTTATCTATTTCCCCTCTTTGTTATATAGAGGAAGGGCAGCTAGGTGGTGTAGTGGATAGAGCACCAGTGCAAGAGTCAGGAGGACCTGAGTTCAAATCTCACCTCACTTGACACTCACTAGCTGTGTGACCTTGGGCAAGTCACTTAACCCCAATTGCCTCATCCTGGGTCATCTCTAGTCATCTTGATGAATATCTGGTCACTGGATTCAGATGGCTCTGGAGGAGAAGTGAGTCTAGTGAGCTACACAGCCCTCCCTCACTCAAAAAACAGTCAAGTGCAAGTCATGCCATCATTTCCCTGATGGCATGGTCTTCTTCAGCAATGAAATATGAACACACACATATGGAGAAGACTGGAGGTACTGGCCATACAAAATACCTGGCTGTAATTTATAGGATCTAAAACTCTGGATCCTGTAAAATACAGCCAGGTATAATATTATGACTTCTTCCCTGGGGAAGAATTTAATGTCTTTAAGAGATAGAAAATCATCCAGAACCACCTGCTCTTTCATGCCATGTCATATTTATTTCTTAAGTTGGAATCATTATTTCCTAAGTAAAAAGGAGAGAGGGAGTGTTTAGCACTGGGTTCCACTTACTCTAGAAATGAATGTTCAGACTGGTGAGGAAATCTCAAGATCTGTTGGGGTATACTTTTTATGTCCACACTATACTCAGAGGAGTGCTTGGTCTTTTTGTTAAAAAATATTTCCTCTCCACCCTCTTCCATTTTGGGGAGTGGGAGTAGATATAGGGAAAGGGATTAAAAAAAAAAACTCTGTAAAGCACACTGTTAACAATAAGATTTGTGCCCTTGTATAATAGAGTCACTCAGTATATGTTTCTTCAATTAATTGGCTAATTCACTAATTTTGAAATGTGTTAGGTTTTAAAAACTGTTTGCCTTTGACTATGAAGAAAACTGGATTAATTTATATCTCCTTCTTTCCTTCCTTCTCTTTTCTTGTTGGCTTGAATAATTAAGGTCCTGCCCAGTGGCATTTTTCTGTCAGTGGAGTACAGAGCATCTTTCTAACCAAAGTTGTATTTTTTTTAAATTGTATGATTTAAGTATTCTTAATGCCCTCCCCTAGTGTTCTACTCCATTATCTTATTGTGTTCTATCTCATTATCCTGAAAAATTTCTGGATAATAACAGCCAAGTTCTTTTGCTTCTGTTAAGAGTTTGTCAGCATTTCTCTTAGAAAAACCCCTATTTTCAAGCCTTTATACCTTGGCTGTAAAAAAAAAAAATCTTTCCAGACAGCCACTTAGATTACCAGATCTCAGCCCATGAGCTCAACTTCTTTTCCCCCCTGCTCTTCTTAATCCACTTCTTTCTTTTCTTTTCTTTCTTTTTTTCTTCAAAAGCACCACTGTTGTTCCATTCTAACATGACTATAAAGTTTCATTTTTGTTCCTAAGCACTGGGACACTTCTTTTGGTTCCCCACCTCCACAAATGACAGTTTGCTTTAGCCACTGGTTGACAAGCATGCACTGGAAAGATGTGTGTTACTTGGGTTTTTTGTGTTGTTGTTTCTTCAGTGGAAATTTCCTGAGGATTTGGCTCTCTGCAGGTGGGCTGCTAGACTGCCTCCCTCCTTCCGTGCCTATTCCTCCTCCACTCTCTTAGGTCCCTGGCCCTCACCCTCCTTACTCTGGCCACAGCCTTCCTCCTTGAATGCCCAGCTGCTGCACTGGGAATCCTCTTTTTAAGCCCCCTTTCATAGTCCTTTGATTCCTTTTGGCTGAAAACTAACTCCTAGTCTTAAAAATGTCCATGGATGTTTTTAGGGTGTATCTTTTCGATTGTGTCTTCTCCAAGAATAACTTTCAAGGGGCAGGGCAAAGAGACCCCAGCACAGGCTTGTGGGCCAAGCCCGACTCCTCAGGACTTTAAATCTCCAGAACCATCTCCAGATGGTACACCAAGGATTCCTCCAGGTTTGGTTTGGTCTGGCTTTGTTTTAATGGGTTGGCAATGGTGGGATAAAAGCCAGTTTTTCCCTCATTCCCTTTGCTCTAATTATGTCTCAGATCAGAGGGGCTGAATCAACATGCTTTTCCTTCCCTACCTGTTCAAACTTCGGGACAGTGTTGCTCTTGTTGTAGTTTTTCTCCATGTTCACCTGTGGAGGCCCATAGACATTGCCCACATTTGGCCCTCAGCTACAGCAAAGGGGAGAATAGTGATATCAGAACATTATAGGAAACTTGAGGTTCCAAATGTTTTTTGGTGTGAACACTTATAAAGCTAACATCAAACCCCTTGTCCTTCCTAAAAGACCATTAGAAATGCTTTTTGCTTTTCTCTATTAAGCTGGCCAGTGAGGTGGCCTGGATCACTTTGTGCTTGGGGAGAGGGATTTAATTCCTACTGTCCTCTAGCCTTAAAAGCTTTCTAGGCTGTGGCCCCCTCCCCCACCCCCCTCCTGTATTGGGGGAGACACTGTGCTCAGAATGAGGCATTGTGCCATATACCCCTTGCATCCTGTATTTCTAGTCAAGCTAAGTCAGAGGAGGGGAGGAAGGAGTGATAGAATTACCAAAGGAATAACACTTGCTTGTTCTAAATTTATCTTTCCTGTTCTTCGTTCTCTCCCTCTTCCTTTCCCTCCCTTCCGTCCACCCTTCCTCTTTTTTATCTCCCCTCATGAGAGAGTAGCCTTTCTTACTTGGCTGTTAGCAAAGGTTTTGAAGAGCCTCTTCCCCTTTTCTGGGCTCCACTATGACTTAGTTTACTCTCCCAATTGAGGCGATGGGTATTTCCCTCTTTTCATTAAACCCAGCTCATTTCTTTCTCTTTCAGTACTGGGGAGGGGGATGAGCAGGAATCCACCTTCCTTGTTGGTCACTCTTTCCACCTCCCCTGAATTTCCATTCAGGTTGCTTTTTCTCCTATCTCCTCACTCTATCTCTCATACCTGGGAGCTAGGGAGTTTGGTGCTTCTTTCCCTCCCTCTAGAGGTGGTGAGGTGACTCTTCTTGGGGGGAGCATTTCCATGTGAATAGTCTCCCCTCCAAAGACTCAGTATGCCAGCTGTTATATGGATAGTGGGTTGGTTTTTTTTAAACCCTTGAGATTAGGAACGTTTCATTTTATATGAACCTAACTAACAGCAGTGGAAATAAAAGGGGCAGGTTGGAGGAGGGAGGTTGGATGTTTTTTTCCCTTGGGGTGGTCTTTGTTTAAAATTTAATATGCTCTTCCTTTTTCTCAAAGAGCTAAAGATGGATTCTAACTCCTTTGTCATTTAGACACTTTATCTGTCTGGTCATTGAGCTCTGTTATCTTCTCATCTCTCCCTGTCTTTTCCCTAATGCATCGTTTCACCATGAACCCTCTCCCAAACATTTTCCCCCAATATTTGCGACAACCAATTTCTGCACCCCTATATTGTAAGCTTGTTGGTTTATCCCTTATCCAATCTGTAACTTGCACTGTCCAGTTGTGTCTCAAGGTGATCTAAGCCACAACCAGCTTCCAGGTCAGAGTTTTGATGTCTTTCAGTTTGGAGAAAGAATCAGGATGGGGAGGGTTGTGATCTCAGGGAGATGTTTTCAGCTTCTGAGCAGGCCAAGAGACTAATAGCTGTTCACTGCAGCGGAAATCGCCACTTCTGACCTATTGAATGAAGTCTTGGACTTCTGGAAATTTCTCATCAAAGAGGAACTTTCACAGCCATATCTTGAGTTTATGACACAAGACTCTGGCTCAAACAAAATAATATTTCCCATTCTCTCCTTCTCCTTTGTGGGTAGGAGCAAATTAAAAGCCTTGTTTATGCCCAGAATTTCTGGCCCTGACAAGTCATGTCTCTCCTTCAAGACATGGGCAAAGCATCTGTTGCTTCACCATTCAGTAAACTTCCAAAGGCCATCTAACTAAGGAGTGGTTGACTCTCAGTCTCAAATCATGAACTCCTTTTCTTCAGAAGTCTTTCTGCCATGCCGTAGAGTTGTATTTGCTGTGATTTCAAGCATGGAATCCAAACCCCTCATTTTACAGATGAGGGAACTTCCAAGAGACACTTGTAGACATGAGGGCTGGAGGAAACTTTAGAGTAGCAGATGTCAACTTCGTGGTTGATTTCCTTCTCATTTTACCTAACTCTTCTGATTAGAACCAGCTGTTTGCAGAGAAAATTTACGACAGTGCATTTTCTATGCTTGATTTTATTTCATAATAATCTCTGAGTTACAGCACCAAAATAATTATTTCCATGGTGTCACTTGTTCTAGATATGCATTTGATTTCCCGCTGTTGCCTGGACATTGTTAATATAGAGACTTCTCTTGAGATATTGCATTGTACCAAGTAGCCTCAGCAGTTAGATTCTCCCTCCAACAAGTAAAACTGCCTTTATAAAACCAGAAACATAATGCAGCAAAAGTAGTCAGATTTTTTAAAATTGTAAGTGAAAATGAGAATTAAAGATATACTGTCTTCACTAGTAAGGATGGACCAAATCATTTATTGGATAACTCCTTGCAAATAATTTTTTTTTTTCTACAGGCTGATAGAATAGTGCCTGGGCCTGGAGTCAGAATGACCTGAGTTTGAGTTTGACCTCAGACACATACCAGCTGTGTGACACTGGGCAAGTCACTTCTGTTTGCCCTAGTTTTCTCAACTACAAAATGGGGAGAATAACATCTACCCCGCAGGGTTATTGTAAAGATCAAATAACATACTAGTTGTAATAAAATGATTAGCATGATGCCTGGTACGTAGTAGGTGCTATATCAGTTCTTGTTCCCTTCTCCCTGCTGAATTACCCTCTAAATAATAGATCTGATGATTGGATCCTCTTGGATTCTTTTTCATTTCAGAGATGCAGTTGGGTGCTTATACACTGATTTCTTAGAGAAGGAAGGAAGACCTAACTTACAGGAGACAGCTGATTTGAAAGTAAAAATAATTGAATTTAGCTTCAGAATTCTTCAAGAGCAGCTGGGCAGCATTCTCACCAGATGTGCCTGTCCTGTGTTCTGTCCAAAGCCAGAGAGGCAAGTTTATACAGAATGTGATCATATATTGCCCTGGTTTCTCAGTATCATCAAAGAGTCAGCAAGTGGTCCTTGAAAGCGTTTTTGGTTTTGGAGTTGGGAATGGAGTTCAAATTCAGACTCTGCTATTTAGAACCCTCAGTTACATAAATTTGGGCAATCACTTCCTCTTTTTAGTTCTCATTTCCTTCTGTACTGAGGTAATTGGATCAGCTGACTTCTAAAGAGCCAGTTGCAAGTATGTAGTGCCTGTGTTATCCGTCTCCTCTGATAGATGTACCCACTTCATTACCATGTGGTATGTCAGAGTTGCATGATCTTTCGTATCCTGAGAAAGCACAGTATGCTTAAAAAATTTGAAAAATAATTTTCCCACCAACCAGACAAGTTCATTGCCTTCATGTGATGAGCATCTGACTTATTTCCTCTGACTGTGTGGTCTGGGGCCCTTTAATGGCTCAGAAGAGATTTTTGATGACCTGTATTATTCCCCTTCTCCCTTGCGTATCTATGTGTATGCTCTTCCTCTCTGATATTCAGAAATGAGCACTGTCAAAAGGACCTGAGTCACTGAGAAAGGGGGAGAGGACTCAGGGTAACGTCTCCTTTTTAGAAACTTGCCTCTAATAGTGATCAAATTCAAATGTAAAAAATTATCCAGTTGTATTTGCAAAGCCTGTGGATGTGTAAAGTATATGCAAATCATATGCAAATAAACTGATGATTCTCCCAAATACCATATTTCACATATCTATCTGAATATTATTCCTGAGAAAATTCTAGAAGAGACTTCTGGGCTAGAAATTCTGACTTGAATCTTGAAAATATTCCAGGGTGAAAATATGACAAATTATTAATATGTTTTGATCATGGTAGTTGATCTCTGACACTGGAACCACTGACTGGAATTTGAAGGAGCTAGTAGTGGCGCTCTGCTTCTCTCAACCACATTCTTTTTTCTTCCCTTTCATCCTACTTTTCTTTCTCTCCCTTATGTATGACTTCCTGGTACCCACTGATTAACCCTGCTGTTCTTAAGGTGAAGATCTTAAGGTGAAGCCCCTTTGCTAGATCATCTTTGGAGGATTGCTAAAATAGTCAGTTAATTGTCATAGATATTGGTAGCGTGACATTTTAAAAACATGACCATTTATATTAGCAGGTATATCCCTTAGCAGTTGTATTGATGACCCAAGGAACAATCTGTTAGCACACTGTCAGAACCAAAATTTAATAAACATGTTCAAGGTTCTCAAGGTTGAAGATGTAGGGCTTTGGTAGAGCTCCATTGGCAATGGTAGCATCTGGGGCCATCTCCAGTTATCTCGATCGGTATCTTGCCATTGGACCGAGATGGCTCCAGAGGAGAGAGTGAGGCTGGTGACTTTGCACAGCTCTCTCCATACATCCAGTTTATGTACAAGTCATGGCATCACCTTCCTGATGTCATGATCCCTTCAAGAAGGAAAGACAAACAACACCATTGGCACTGCAGACCCCAGATTGAAGGAAAAACTTCTTGAATGGTTTGTAGAAGATACATTAGGTTCATAGGCTTGTAAAATATATAAAGAGGAAGAAATACATAGCATAATTGGGTAGTTACAGTAGTTGAATCAGAACTAGAATGGAGTAATTTTTTTTTAAACTGACCATTTCTAATGCAACCGTTTGCTCTTCAATGGAAAACTAAGCTGCCTTCTTAGCAGAAATAATGCTTCTTTTAAGAGTATGATCTGCTAGTGAGAAAAGATAAGAGAAACTACTCTGGTTGTCTACAAAAGCTTTTCCAAGATACTTTTTTAGTAAAGGACCTTTCTTATTGCTATCCATGATCCCCAAGGAGCATATATTAAATAGAATGACTGTGTGGACGTTTGGGGTTTTATGTTTTTCATTTTTAAGTAAAGTCTTGGTTTTTATCCTTTTCTTCAAGTTCTGACACTGCCATTGGTCTCATTCTGTTGGCTTCCCTCTCTCTGTTTTCACATCCTTCCCAGTGGCAAGTAGAATGATGCAGGACCACATAGATCTTTTTAGAAATGATTCAGCAGGGCATCTTTAATGGTTGTCAAGTTGGCCAAACAGACAAGCTGAAAAAGACTTGAGCTGTCCTAAGTGAAAAGTGCGTTGAAAACATTTCTGTGGACCTTCATCAAAGTTTTCCATTTCCATTTGGAAAGCTCATACTATGGGAATGGTGGGACCTGTTGAAATCTGCAAAGAGTTTGGGTGTGCCAGACTACCCAATAAGAGACTTAGACGTTATTTGTTTTATGGCCTATTTGTATATGGGCCAGAGAATCACTTGGATCACCTTATTTGTGATCTGAGCAAAGGAAAATAAACAAATTCTTGCCCAAATGAGGACTTGTTTGGTGCTTTTCTTTGTTTTAATCATCAATGTAAAGTTCTCAAAGGCTAAATATCTCATAAGCACAAACATATTAAAGTCAGTTGATTTGACATTCGTTAGCCAGAGTGGAAAGAGCTGCCTGTGCTAAAGCTACTGGGTATTTTTGTCCCTCCTTGGACTCTAAATAACTGTGTGACCTTAGGCAAGTCACTTGACCCTTGCAGAATCCAGCCTCAGATCCTCATCTGTAAAATGAAAGGATTCCATATAATATCCAAAGTCTCAGCCCTCAGGTGATACAAATATTTATTCTAGCAGTCCTTGTTCAAATTGTGTAGACATTTGGATTGGTTGTAAATGACTTTGAAAGAGTTTTCACACTTGAATCCATCTGGCCATTCCCAGATAAAAGTATATAATGGCACATAGACACATTTCTGGATATTAATACGATAAACATTTTAGCCTAAAAGAAAAACAAACTGGTTATGTGGTATAATGCCATAAGCAGTTGATTTTAATTTCTACTTCCAAACTGGTGATTTTAGCCTTTTTACAGAGAGTTCAGTTTGAGGAGTTTGTTTGATGATGGCTTTGTTTTCTTGGGCTTGAAAAGAACTTTGACCATATGTTTACAGTATTATCTGTTTTAGAGTGCCTGGTTAGGGGAAAGTTACCTCTGGGGAAGAATTGATTAGAAAAAAAGGACATTTAAGCTGTTCATATAGTTTGACCTTTTCTTGGCTCTCTGAGCAAAAGTGAATACACCCTACTAATGTGTCTAATCATAACCTATCCATCTACATCTTCTCATCCTTTGTTTCTTGTCTTTGTCCTTCTATAAATCACCTATATAGGTTCCCCCCCACATGCTTGAGAACTTCCTGTTATTTTTTAATATGTCTATTTTATTGTGGAGACTAACATAGTAATACTTGTCCTCTCCCCTATGTTATTCTTTACATGTTTTGGGGCTGGCCCACCTCCTTTTCTCATCATCTGTATCCTTGACATCTTTTATAGAATTTGTCAGACCAAGCCTGGGTCTTGACCTCTTTTTTTTTTTAAATGTGACATGATTTTTGAGGGGAATGGGAACTCCCACTAAGGAAACTGCCTCTAGCAATGCCCATCAGCAACTGCTCTGAAATTTATAGTTTTTAGAGAGTTTCCTGGGTGAGGGGTATTGAGAATTTAGATTGAATGTCTTGCTGAGGGTCACACAGTCTATTTCAGAGGTAGAATTTGAACTCAAGGTTTTCGTGTCTCTGAGGTTAGTTCCCTTTCTACCACTTCATATTGCTACCTTTTGGGAATCCACAATAATAAGGACAGCCCATTTGAGGTCGGTCATTAAGAGAGGTAATTGTTGTGCTGGAGTACATCTTATGATCAAATCGAAACACTTAGGTAGCTTGATCACACTGGAAGTCACTTAGGTAGCTGCAAGGTCACACTAGAAGTCACTTAGGTAGCTGCAAGGTCACACTGGAAGTCACTTAGGTAGCTTCAAGGTCACACTGGAAGTCACTTAGGTAGCTTTAAGGTCACACTGGAAGTCAAGTTAATCAGTTAATCTGATTAATAGTAAGAGCTCAAATTTACTTTCAATCTGAAGAACTCACACAGTATTAATAAGTACTTAATGAGCGAAAAATATACACTAAGTCCAGTATTTGCAAATTCTTCATTTTAAAGAACTGCTTTGTGGAGCATAGCAAGCAAATGTGTAGCCAAATGTGAATTGAATTGATATATGGGAAAGATACAAATACAATTTTCCCCCCCTACTTTTATCTCTTTTGTAGGGGGCCAGGCAAAAAACTAAATGCAAAATTACATTTTGAAAATATTGGAAAATTACAAAATTAAGCCTCTCCTAGCTATTAATTAACACGTCAATTAACTAGAAATAGAAAATTCTTCATTAATGGTTCCTTAATTTATACACTATCATTTTAGGACTATAGTTCTCCTAATAACCTTATAGTTTCGGGATCTGAAGTTTGTTGGAAGCTTGCAAAAGTTGTAAAGATTAATGTGATTTAAAAAAAAAAAACCAACATAAAATGGACAGCAGTAGTAGTGGGAAAGGAAGACAGAAACTAACCCATCAATCAATGAGTGAAAACCCTAGTCAGGGAAAATTAGAGCTGAAAGGAGACTCCAGAGGTCATCTAGTTCATTCCCCTGCAACTAAGCAAACCTCAACTTTAATTACAGTGACCATATTTCTCAGCCAAAAATAGGGACACATAGTCTGATAAAAGAATATTCTTTTTAAAAAGCCTTATTAAGAGCACTTAAAAAAAAAAGAAAAAAGTACTGGCCTGGATTTTCTATCACATTAGCTTTAAAATTGTTATTACTGTAGTTAAATAGGTATAAGTCTAGGGTTTTTTTCCCTAATCTCTTCCTCATTGCCCTTTAGTTACATCGATCATATTTTCCTAACCTAAAATTGAGATCCAGGGCCAATTATCTTTGCTTCGTTGCCCAATTTGCATAGGCTTTTATTTTAGGTCATCCAGCTTGCTCTATGTAAGCTTTACAGCTAAAAAAAATACTTCATGACCAATTGTCTTCACAGCTGTGCGGCAAACGGTACATACACACATATTTTGCATATCGAAAGTGGATGAGAAGAGAGGGAAGGAACACAGAAGGGCATATATCCTTGGCTAATAGGTGCATGTTTTCATGCATAATCTTTGTGTTCCTTCAGTTAGTGACTCTTAATGGAGTTAGAGAATGAACAATTCTATCTATGTGATCTTGAGCCAGTCCCTTCACCTTGCTGGACTTTAACTTCCTCTAATAAAATAATTAGAGGTTGGACTAGTTGTCCTGTGGTATTCCTTCTGATTCAAAATATAGGATCCTGTAATCTTTAGAATTTCTTAATCTTTTGTGATTATGCATGTTTTTATTGTAGTGCATAATAAATGGATTCATCTGATTATCATTTACCAAAATATTGGAATTTCTAGGACATTTCAGTAGTTTATGGCAACAGTAGACTATGATTTAGGTCAGGACTATAGTTTTCCGTCTACATGTAGTTCATATAAGTAAAGACTGTAGATTAGGTGGGCAATATTGTGGTGGTGAGTTTACCTAGACTACTTGCCTCCATGATACTCTATGCCCTGAATTACTTGTCTCTCAGTGTTTGTCCTTTGTTTTCGAAGAAGACCATGACATCAGAGAAATGATGACATGACTTGCACTGGACTTTGTTTTGAGTAAGGGAGAGCTGTGCAAGGTCACCAGCCTCACTTTCCCTTCCTGAGCCATCTGGGTCCGGTGACCAGATATTCATTGGGATAACTGGAGAAGGCCCAGGATGCAATGGGTTTAATGAACGAAAGAAAAAATAAGTAAATCAAGCTAGAAGGGAATGAGCAACAGTTACCACTGATTATCACTCTGATGCCAGGAGCGTCCTGAAAAGAGACATGAAGGGAAGTTTGGGCAGGTGCCTATTTGACCTATATACAATTGCATAGCCATTGTGTTCCCTGCATTGTATACTGCCATGTGGGATATATTCGAAGGGGGACTTTGAAGAAATAGCCATAAGGTTCCCTACATTTTTTAACAAGAATTACTGTTGTTAACTTAATCATCTAGTTCATTTTCTGCACCTAGGCAAAAAAGAAACTAATTAGGTCTGAGTCTAAAGACATTGGAGAATTACCAAAATAATGAAACAAAGGAAAGCAGAAAAATGTAATGATAAGATTAAAAAAAGAAAGTAATAAAATGGGAAATGAGAAAAAAGTCCTAGTGATAAAATTAGAACTGGATTTTTGGAAAAATAAGCCATTGCCAAACTTTAACAAACAAAAAAGAACAAATAAGCAAATTATTAAAGAGCTGACTGTACATAGGAAAGGAATTAGAAGTAAATGGGATATTGAAGATAGCTGAATTCTAATAAAACAAGGAACTTGAAGATAATGGATGAATACTCAGAAAAATATAAAACACCCAAACTGGTACAGGAGATAATGAATTCAAAATAGACTAATTTTAGAAAAAAAAAATTAGGTAAGACATAAAAAAAAATAAAAGGAACCTCTTTCCTTCAGCTTCATAGGAGATGAAACTTTTCAAGATCAAATAATCACTATACTACATAGCCTACTTATGAATTTAGAAAAATAGGATATGCTACCAGTTTCCAGTTTCATTTACAAAGCAAATGTGTTCAGGTTTTAAAACCTGGTCAAGATAGTACCAAAAAGGAAAGTTATAGATGGATCTTACATCTGACAGGTACAAAAATATTTAATAAAATGTTAACAAATAGAACAGATGATGAATTTAAAAATTATTCATGACCAAGTTACATTTATACAAGGCTTTAATATTTGAAAAGTAACATAAAATAATAGCATGCCAGTGAGAAAAATATTAAAATTACATGATGATTTAAACATACACAGAAAAGGTGATTAATAAAATCTACTACCATTTTTAAAAAAACATTTAAAATAGCAATCGAGGATTTCAAGAGTTGACATTATGGACCTGTGCAGCTTGTCTTGGTAAGAACAGACCTCCTAACTCACTCAGGTTTCTCAAGGGAAAGGAAAAGGCTAAGGAGACATGGAAAGATGTAATTTCTCAGACCCTGGAGGAGTAACTGTTTCTTGCAAACAAACTTTCAGGAAAGGTTGTAGTCTACAACTCGGGAATGTCTAGTGTACTGTTTCCAAAAAATTAAGCTCAGTTTTTTAAAAACTGACATATATAATGGAGAAGTATTAGAAACCTTCCCACTAAAAATATGTACAAAATTAGAAGGGTGTCTTTTCCCACCATGGATTTTATTTTAGAACATAAAAGGAATAAATTTTGATAATAGGTTAATACAATTCTATTTCCAAATAGTTATATAAAATATAACCATTACTTATATATCAGGTATCTAGGAAATCCAGCAGACTCAAAACAATTAGACAAATAAGTTTAACAAGGTATCATATTTAAGATAAAGTCACCAAAATCATCCTCATTCTATACTTGTCAGTATGTAGGATGAGTTTATTTTTGAAAATACTTATTGCAACAATCAAATATTAAATGTTTGGTTCCTAATTTACCAGGAAATACAGGCAATTTTTACGTAAAGTAGTTACAAAGTTGTCATGACAAGAAAAGTGGAACAAATACAGTGATAGCTCTTGCAGAGGGATAAAACAAATGATGTCTATACTAAAATTAAAGATTTAATGTAATGTTATAATTATTATTATGAAAAATCAGGAGTAATGGCAGTAGAAGTAAGTAGATAGAGGGTGTGTCTTGAAGTTAAAGTTCTGCTTCTGTACTGACTGTGTGGTTGTGGCCAATCCGTTAACCTCTAAGAGCCAAAAGTAATTCTCTACAGTTAGAAATTCTAGAACAGTTGCAGATCTACTTCAAAAGGGGTTTCCTTGTAAAATTATATATCTAGGATACCCCACCCCTCCCCCAAAAGTATTATTATATAACTATAAAATGAAACTATTTATGTGAGGGGAAGTAGGTAAGAATATGAAAAAGTACTTTGGGGAAAAAAAGCTTTGTCAGACTTTGAAAGCATTCTACAGAATAGTAGTTATCAAAAGTATCTAATTTTGGCCATAAAAACCTTTTCTGATAGATAGATGTAGGAAAATAAAGATACTCAAACTAGGTCCATACAAAAGGTTTGTGTCTTAAAACTTACTAATAATTCTAAAACCTAGAAAAAGAACCATTATTTAATGAGTGTTGGTGGAAGAAATGGATTGAAATATGGCCAAATATAAGTTGAGATTAAATTCATACCTCATATATCCCTGAAAAATCTCCAAATGGATCTTGTTAAACATAAAGAGAAAAAAATCATTAAAATGTTAGAAGAAAAAAGGAGTAATATATTTATCACATGTGAAGAGGGAAATACATTCTAATAGCAAATAGAAGAAATTAAGAGACAAAATAGATGAATTTTGGTTAAAAAAAAGATTCTCTAGAACAAAAAACAAGAAAAGTGATTAGAAAGGAAAAATCTTCATAATAAATTTATCAGTCAAAAAACTTATATCCAGAATTTGCAAGGAGCTGATTCAAATTCAAAATGGCAATATCTGGTCAAGAGATTTGAATAGACAATTTACAAAAGAATAAATACAAATTGTAAATAATCATATGAAATAATGTTCAACTTCACTAACAAATGTAAATTAGAAAGATTTTGAGGTACCTATTAAATTGGCAAAAATAAAGGAAATTGACAGCTCATTTTAAGTAGAGTATCATTGAGCAAAACAGGTAGATTTATTCATTGCTGATGGCATTACAAATTAGAACACTGTTTTTAGGGAATGATTTAGCAGTTTAAAACGAGTTAGAATTAACTATAACCCAATTTTTATGGCTTTCAATACATGACACCAATAATCAATCCCCTTACCGGAATTCTACTTTAAGGTTACAGTTGTGTGTGTGTGTGTGTGTGTGTGTGTCTTTATGCAAATATATTTATAATGAAATTATTTGATAGTTTAAAAAAAAATCTAAAAATGCCCTAAATGTCCACGTGGTTAGACAGTGGTAAATAGTGACTGGTGGTGAGTCTGTTATTAATATAATGTAACACTGAAAACTATTATATATGAAGAATATAAAGAAATTATGCAAAACTGCGCTGTTCTGAGAACAACAGAGAAGAAGTGGTTCTTGGTGCTTAGTAATTCCCTAAGGCGTATGCTGAGAAAGGGTCTTGTCTTTAGGATAATTTCTTCCAGGCAGTTCAGATCCTATGTCTTTGCCCTTTAAATTATGACACAGGTGTCAGCTGTTTTGGGTTTAACACCCAGTGTATTTATTTCATTTGCTCTGGGGTTGACCACTTCAGTTGAGCACCTGTTCTTTATCTTTCTAGATTGCTCTAACATTGTCCCCCTGAGATGGACTAGGTGTCTATATCTATCTATACATCTCTCTCTCTCTCTCTTTACATAACTAAATAAAATTAAAACATGTAGGGATAAAAGTAGGTAAGGATATAAAGAAAAGGGGAATAATGTTATACAACTACACATATATGTAACTATATATACACATATGTCTCTGTGTGTGTGTATGTATGTATGTATATTTTGCTAGTTAGGATATACAAGTGTCCAGCAATTAAGCTGAGTTTGAAAATCAGTCAACAACCTTTGAGCAGTCTCAAAGAAAAGTATGTCTGGCAGGTGCTAGTCTTGTACAAACAAAGGCATCACTGACTGGAAGTTTCCAGGTTCAACAGAACTAAAGCAACTATTAATTACAAGCCATTTGGGCAATGGAAAGAATAAGTTTCAATAAGCTCCGTATCTCTGACGTTCCACAGTTTTGATTGCTGGTGATAGTGGAGTTCTTGTCAATAGCTAAAAATAGGAGACCTCAGAGGAAAACTCTCTAAAACAACACTTGCCCCCCCCCAGTATACACAACATATACTTTTGTTTCTCAAAGCTCATTTTTACTTACGCTTTTTTACACTACCATTTCCGAATCCCTTCCATACCCTGAGAGTCGTCCCTTGTAACAAAAATGAAAAAAAAAACTGTTTAGTAGAACCAACCAGTGTATTAGCAACTCTGACAGCATATAGGATGTTCTATACCTGCTAGTCCCTTTGCAAAGAAGAGAGGTAGGTTTATTCCTTCAGCTCTTCCCGGTGACTTGCTTATTACAGTTATAGAGTGTAGAGGGGTTTCTTGGTTATATTTCATTTATGTTGTTTTGTGTTGTCATATTTTCTTGTTTTGCTTCAATCTGCATCAGTTCATGTCTTCCATTTTTTAAAATGTTTTCTTAATGTGTTTATTGTATGATCACTCCCACCCCCAACCCTTCCTGCTCCCAGAGCACCATCTCATATAACAAATATCATTTTTCAGGCAAAGAGAAAAGAAAACTAGGGGAAAAAATGAGCAGAACTGACAGATACGCTAGAAAAAGTCTGAAAATATGTGCAATGTAATTGTGGCCCTTTCTCATCTGTAAAGGAGTGGACTCGGTATCTTTTCATATCTCTTCTTTTGAGCCATGCTTACTCTTTCTAATTTTGCAACATTCTCTTTTTTTGGTGGGTTTTTACCCCCCATTTACTTGTCGTCTTCTTTGTGCATATTATTTTCTTGGTTCTGCTGACATCATTCTGCATCAGTACATGCAAATCTTTTCATTCTTTTCTGTCATCCTCTCATTCATCAATTCTTACAGCCAGCATAATAATATTCCATTACATTCACAGAGCACAATTTGTTTAGCTATTCTGCAGTCAGTAGGCAGCTTTACTTTGCTTCGGGTCCTTTGATACCATCAGAAAATGCTGCTAAGAATCTTTTGGTGAAAATAGGACCTTTCTTTGTGTATCTAACCTCCTTAGAGGATGTGCTCAGCAGCGGGATTTCTGAGTCAAAGAATATAGACCTTTTTGTACCCCCTGCTTTTGTTGCACACAAAATTAGTAGATTTCCACTACAAAACTAGGTCCCATTACCGGATTCCCCCCTTCTGACAACAGCATCACCGGTTACTTGTTGTAGCCCTACTGTGACCCCTTGATTGATCTCTTTTGAGTCCCCTCAGTTTTCCTAGTCCCCAAACCATGTAGGCACAGGTGCAACTATATCTGTACCCTTTTGTAATTAACACTGAGTCCATGGATAAGCCCCTGCATCGGGGCATGGAGGAAGAAGCCGTGGGTTGGGCTTTGGGGCAGGCACCCACACCTTTCAGGTGTAGGCAACAAGTCTGTTGCTCGGGGGATTGGCAGAAACTACTGTAGCGATTCAAGTGGAGACCTGCCCCTGAAACAGGGGCGGGCTGGTGGTGAGGAGTGTGGGAGTCATTAGACTGTCTCCGTCCTGTGATCTAAACAGTCTGGCTCTCTCATTGTGTGGCCTGCAGTCCTCCCCCTGGGGGCTGAGTTGTGCCCAGGGTATAGCTTTGGAGCAGAACTGCTTGCCTCTCCACCTAGTGTGTGCCTCCTCTTCCTCCTCCGCCTGCCTGCCTTCCCCTTTTATCCTGTTAGTCTTAAACAGTATCACTTTGCTGCTTTTCACCTCATCAAGGCCTTTGTGGCCAAGTCCACTGGTTCCCCATTTAAAAATAAACAAAGGAACTATAAATTACCATTAATTCTTTCATTTACAGGTGGGGGAAGCTGGAGATAGGCAACCTCCCCTAAAAAAGACCCCAAAACATTTGATTACGTGTACCTGAACAAAGTGAAGCGTCAGAGCCGATGTGACTGGGGGGTGTGGGTGGGGAATCAGGGTGTTTTTTTTTCTTTAAACCTGAATCTGGATCATTAAGCCTAGCTTTAGTCAGAAGGCAGGGTGAAGGGCCTCCCATCGTTTTTAGGGAAGGCTTAGTAGAGAAAAAAAGGGGCAATGGGACAATTTCACAATTTCTAGCCTTGTGATTATTAGCATTGTCTCCATTTACCAGTCAAGCAGCAGGCATTTATTAAGCACCTCATGTGTCAGGTACTGTGCTGGGTGCTGTGCATACAAAGACAAAAACAAAACCCTTAATCTATCACTTTATTATTTTCAAGAGAGACTACCAATGGTGAGCTAGCCATGGAGCCAGGAAAGCTATGGTGTGCGTCTGGCTTTTGACACATCCTGTCTTTGTGATCCAACGCAAGTCACATCACTTCTCAGTGGCTGCAGTTAACTCTCCAAGGCTGCAAGTTACAAAATTCTTCTAGAGAATAGGGACTGTCTCCACATTCTTTGTATTTGTATCGCCAGTGCATGGCACATAGTAGGGACTTACCAACAAAGCTATTGTTGACCGATTGATAGAGATTTCCCTACAGTAATTTTAATCATAGGTCTAGATTTAAAAAAAAAAAGGCATTTTCCAAAGCCTTTTTTCTCACAAAAATCCAGTGAGGTAGGAAGTACAAATTATCAGCATTTTGCAGATGGGGAGACAGAGTCAGGGAGGGTAGGTGCCTTATCCAGGGAAAATTGAGACAGCCCAGGTGTTATGGTTCTCACTAGACTCTTGACACCTCTTGAGAATGCATTGACTTTGCTTATGTGTGACTTTTACTATGTGTGAGTAGCTTAAAAAACCCATATACAAGTCTTGACCCCACATGACATCAGAATTCTTGTTCATTACTAATCTCTGTGAAGACTAGCTGTTCCTTGTTTGTTATCCAAACAGCTCAGTTATACAAAGGGATGCTAGGTGTTTTTAAAATGAGTATACTTGAAAAGAAAATTTACTAGATTCCAAGGGCAAATTCCTTCATCCACCTACTCACCACTTCTAAGAAGTAGTTGACTCTGCATGGCTCTTCTCTACATGAACAGCTTACTTTGAGTATATGGGATGGGTGACGGGGAGTTTGTAGATAGACTGAAACTCAGCTTCAGTAAGTGACTCACACAAACTCACATAACTAGTTAATAACAGACCAGTAGCTAATACCCACCTCTCTTTACTCCGCAGCCCCCTGTAGAAAACATCCATATATTAATACCTGATTGCTGAATGAATATTATAACTGGATTCCATCAGCAAACAAAGTCAATGCCAAATCTGCTGTCTGTCTTCTCCCAAATTTTTGCCGGAAATGACTTTTGGAAATACCAGGCCCTTTGTCCTTAGTTTTTTAAATGGTCTCAAACCAGGATTCTCTTTGGTAAAGCAGGACATCTAAAGCAGATCAAAATATCTCCGAGAAGTATAGTTGCCTTCACTGTCCTGCCAACGCGCTCTTTCCCATGGGGCTTGAACGGCTTCTAGTCTGAAAAGAAAGAAATGTTTCTTTCTCCTCCCTTCGCCCATCCTGTTTTCCTCCCCTTTGCCTTTTCTTTCCTTCTAGAAGAAGAAAGCTCTGGAACTCCCTCTCTTTTATCTCTGGGCAATAACAGCACAGAAATGTGCTTCATGGGTTTGCTATTTAACATTCTCCACCCACAGGGTTTGGTGCTGCCTCTGTTCCCTGTCAGACTTAAAACCTTCTGTAGGATGACAGCCAGTGTGATTGGTTCATGGGTCCGTGGTTCTTTTCACTGAAGCTTCTTCTGCTCTGCTCCCTCCTCTCCACCCTCACATATCTCTTCGGGGACTTTTAGATGCCTCCTGCCTACAGGCAGCATGGAGTCTGTTTTCCTTTGTTTACATCTGGGTTGCTGGTCACTCCTTCCCCAGAACAGTGAACATTTTAAAAAGTGCTTCAAGAAGATTGCATAGTACTTTACACACATGACACACATGATCCTCACAACAGCCTCTGAAGTAGGTATGGTTATCATCTTTAGTTTGCAGAGGAGGAAACTGAGGCTGAGAGGGTCACACAGTAATTAAGTGTTTCGGGTGAGTTTAAGTTCAGTTTTTCTAGACTTTAAGTTCAATGTTATTTCTGCTACACCAAGCTGCCTCTCATATGGTTAAAGAGGCTGAAAGAAAGTAAGCCTTTCCCATCACTGTGTCCTGGGAAGAGGAATGGCTGGAGCCATGATGAGGATAAGCTCCTCTTGGAAAGGAAAAAACCAGGGGATGGGAATGTGTTCTGATCAGGAAGCAGAGGACTGGACTAGCAGTTAAGGTTCCTTTTATTCTTGTGGTTCTATATTTACCAATCAATTAATTAGTCAGCTAATACTTGAATGTGTTCTGTGTAATGTACTGTGTCAGACTCTCTTGGGGTTAAAAATCTAACTGAAGGAAAAAAAGCAAAAACACATAAAAAGTTAAATAGCAACACAAGGGTTAAATTACCAGATAACAATACATGAAGTCCCTGGGGGGACAGTCTGCATCATAAGGCAGTGCATGACTAATTGCCAATGAGTGGTATGGACAAGGGATGCCAGGAGTTCAGAAGCAGGAGAGATCACTGTGACCTGTAGTGCCTTGGGGAATCAGTCCTTTATGGAAGAGGAGGGGCTTGAGATGGCTCCTGAAGGATGCATAGGGTTTGAATTTGTAAAAGGAGGGTAGACATTAGAAGGAATGTTATGAATAAAGGTATGAAGGTAAGAAGATACATGATAGGGAATTAAGGACACTAGTTTGGTTAAATTTGAAATGAAGAAATAAATCCGTTAACTGGTGGTGTCAAACTAAGTAGAAATGGGGGCCACTAATCTGGCTGGGAGCATCCCTGCAGGCTGCATATTAACTTAGTTTTAAAATATATGTTGTTGTACATTTATTTTTAAAAATATTTCCCAATTACATTTTAACCTGATCTGGGCTGCACTCAGGACTGTTGTGAGCTGCCACTGAAGATTTTTGACTGGGAGGATGGCATGATGGGAATCAATGGTTAGGAGTATTAACTTGAGGACAATAGACCAGTTAAATTGGAACCAAACTGGGAGCCATCTGAGCGAGGCTTAGACCTCCAGCATCTCTGTTCTTCTCAAAGACTAAAGAATAATTTTCAGAGTCCCCAGGTATTAAAATGGAAGATTCTGAAATGGAGAGGGAGTAGAAGGGAAGCATGAAATTTTACAAATAGGTTGCACCTTACTGGTTACCTAAACCTGCCCCCTTTTTTTATGTGGGGTGTGTGTGTGTGTGTGTGTGTGTGTGTAAACATGATGAAGGAACTGAGGCATTGGACAGGTATGGCTTGACAGTGGAAGAACCAGGAGTAGAATTCTTGACTCTCAATCTTCTATCTCTGTAAGTATAGTATTTTAGTAAGGATAGTATTTTAGTATCTTCATTTTATAGAGGAGCCACTGAGAATTTAAGGGACTTGCCCAGAGTCACATTGCCAGGCAGTGGCAGTGGCAGTGGCAGAGCTAACCTCCAGCCAGATGCATTCTCCTCTACTCCATCACTGAGGGCATTGTAGCAGCCATAGCATGAAAGGATTGGGCAGACTCCCTGCTTCCACCCTTAGCTTGGCTAAGAAGTGACACAGCTGAGATTCCCATCTTTTCAGATGTGAGCCCAGGCAAGTCCCAGAAAACAACCAGAACAGGAAACAATAATAGTCATTGACATTTTCATAGTGCTAATTTAAAGTTTACAAAAGCATCTGCCATACTTTTTAGGGGTCATGGTACAATGGAAAGAGATTTGGAGTCAGAGTCTAGGTTGAAATCTTGGCTCTGTTATTTTTTACTACCTTTGTGATCTTTGACAAATCACTTAATCTTGCTTGACCTCAGTTTCCTAATTTGTAAAATGGGAACTAGATAGACCAGATGACTTTGAAGGACTCTTTCATCCTATGAACCTCACAAGTGAGGTGAGTACTAAATTCATTGTTGGTCCTGTTTTACAGATGAAGAAACTGAGGCCCATAGAGATTAAGTAATCTCAGGATCACATGTCTAGTAAGAGCCAAAGGTGGAATTCAAACCCAGGTCTGTCCTGACTATAGTGTCAGGACCCTTTCTCACTGCACCTTGCTTTGAGCAAATAGATACCTTCAAGGCGTAAGGCAATGATCAAGGTTAGAACCCAGAGTAAATCAATCGACAAAGATTTATTAAGCATTTACTATGTGCCAGGCACTGTGCTAAGCACTGAGGATACAAAGAAAAATCAAAAACAGAACCCTCCACCCAGAAGATGGTGATGGTGATGGTTCAGTCACTTGGGGTTGTCTTGGCAAAGACACTGGAATAGTTGGCCATTTCCTTCTCCACCTCATTCTACAGGTGAGGAACTGAGGCACATAGGGTTAAATGTTTTGCACACAATCACACAGCTACTAAACGTCTGAAGCCAGATCTGAACTCATGAAGATGAATCTTTCTGGCTCCAGGCCTGGCATGCTATCTAATATGCTGCCTAGTTGTCCAAAAGATGTTTATATTTTAATGGGTGTGATAACATGTACATAAGGAGATATACACAAGCTACATAGAGTAAGTGAAAGGTAACATTTTAGGAGAAAACAGTTGCAGGTGGGGAACAGAGAAAAGAGACCTCCTGAAGCAGCTAGCCTTTGAGCCAAAAGTTGAAGGAAGATGGATATGAAGAGAGAGAGAGAGGTATCCCAGGCATATTGGGGACGACCTGCACCAAGGCACTGAGATGAAGCAGTATGTATAAGCAACAGCAAGTAGGCTGGTATATCTGGACCGTAAAGTATGTGGAGACTGGGAAGACATGAAAGAACCAGGTTGTGAAGAGCTTTAAGTGACAAGCGGAAGTATTCTAGGGAGTTGATTGAGTAGGGGTTCACAGGGTGACAGGCTCAGATTCACACTTAAGGAGAGTAATTTTGAGGGGAATGGGGAGAGACTTGAGGCAAGGAGACCATTAGGAGGCCACTGCAGTAGTATAGCGGAGAGAGAGGTATTAAAAACCTATCCTGGGGTATTTGCTAGTTGAGTGGAAGAAGGAAGGTGAGGTGGGGGAGTAACAAGTCATGACGCTAGGCAGCGGTGAAGTGCGTGGCGAATAGTCAGATGAGGGACCAGAACAGTAGATGAAGCGTAGAAAAGGAAACAGGATCTAAAGTTAGAATCATAATTTTACAGACTCAGAGAGGTTGTGGCTTGAGCAAGGATGAGGTATCACAATAGTAACAGCAACAATAATAATTAATGATAATAAAGCAAATGGATACAGCACTTTAAGATTTGCAAAGTGCTTTATACGGATGTCTGTTAATTCTCAAATTAGCCCCGGGAGGTGAGTAGTAATGACACATGGAAAGCAGCTTTTGAATCCCCAAGGGTTCTCAGGCTCTCTGGTTCTCTTTCCATCAAGTAAGCCCGTGACTTACTCCATAGGCCTTATTAGGCCAGGGCCTGCATCTCATAGCCAAGCCTTGGCTACGTGGGAGCCACCTGGGCTGAGCGCAGGGGCCAGTCGGTGTGGGATGCTCTGTCCCTTTCTTCCCCTACCCCATCCTCTAAGCCTGAGTCATACACCGGTTCTGTGTTTTGTGCTCCTGTAGTCTTGCAGCACAAAAGGCTATGGGTCAGGTATTCACAGGGGATTGGGTTAGAGTATTCTGACCTCAGGAAGAGTTGGGGTCTTTTTCTTTGGTGCGTTTTCTTTTTTTGAGGGGGGATCGTGTGGGTGACTTGTTAACTAGTAGGGAGTAGGGAATGATTCATTCATGGATTCTTTTATCTTGCTAAAATGGTCCTAGGAGAGAAACATTCAAGGACCCTTGCTTTGGGTATCTCTGCTCTGCACCTGGCAAGTTTTCCTGAAAATATTACTGCTGATGATGAGATGATGAGTAGCAGCTACCTGAATTCTTTCTGGAAGGAAAATGCATTGTGCAACTAAGGAAACTTCATGAAGCTAACATGTAAAATAATATCTCATCTGTTTGGCATTAGGGGGGAAATGAGGTATCTACATGAAGTGGATTTTCCAGATAACTAATGTTAAGTGCCAAAACTTTTTTTTTCAATTTTGACTTTGTAATTTGGAAAAAGTTTTTATTTTAGAAAGACAACGATCTTTCTAAAATGTCACATGTAGTTCCTTATTCTTATAAATAAATTATTCTCCATATAATTTAACCCAGAGGTTCTTAATCTTCTTTGTATGGGCCCTTTTGTCAGCCTGGGGAAGTCAGTGGACCCTTTCTCAGAACAGTATTTTTGATGTATAAAATAAAATATATAAAACTACATGGGAAAACCAATTACTGTATATTGAGATGGTCACTTTTTTTTTTTTTAAGTTCACCAATTCTAAGCCAAGAACCTAGGTCAAGAAACTTGGTTTAACCTTTCTTTGATGACTTGGGGTCATTCTGAACATTAGTTATTTGTCCTGGGCAGTGAGAACGTTGGTGCTTTCAGGACCTGTTGAGGTGTGGAGATCTGTTTGCCCCTGTTGTAAGCAGCCCCAGACAGCTGTGCTTTTTGAGTTCTTGAGTTAGCCTGTCTATCTGTCATCCGTCCTTTCTTAATGCTACTATTTTACAGGCTCTTCTCTCTTCCTCTGCCTCTGGCCCTCCCAGGTTGCAAGCTCCTAATCCACTGTGGACTGAGTGCAGATAGGCAAATTTACTAGAATTTTGGACCCAACCAAATGAGCGAAGAAGCATCCTGGAACTTTCTTATAAAGAAATCCTATGATCTTCAGTCCAAGGACTTTGCAATAAATGCACCATTGACTCCACAGTCATTTTTTTCCTTGTTTTCTGTTTCTTAGCCCAGGTTCCTAAATAAAAGGTCTCTAGATAATTGAAGCCATATCCTAATATGTAAAAATCCAAAATGACAATAAAAATTAGAACAGATAGTAGAAATTGTTGTGTGTGGTAGGGGAAGGGCATATAGTTTTTTTAGTTCATGTTAGAGGCAGGAGAAAGGGTAGCTACAATACAGAGCAGCTGACAACTACTCTTTTTACTTGTGTGACCTAATAGCTGGGTCATGTACATCATCAATCAATTCTGCTGGCTCTGAGAATGTGGAAGAAAATGACTCCCAAGTTTAGAGCACTATGGAAGGCCAAATGGAGTGGTGGGTAGGGCATGCTCTAAGGGGTTTCTCCTTTATTCTTGAGTGATATGGATGGCAGTGAAATGACTTTAGGTGGTGTCTGCAAATGTCCTAGGGAGGAGGCTCTCCTGTGCATTAGATTTTGCCAGAAAAACATGCCAATATCCAGGTTTTCCCTTAGTACTTTTCTACTATCCCATCTTCTTTATAATTGTGTTACTGAACTTCTGTTCCTTCTTGAGGAGCTTTCTACCGTCAAATATTTGTAATGCTGCTACTTCCTTCTGTTTCTCTGCCGAATTTCTCCAAGCATCATTCCCAGCTTTGATTTCATTTGTTACACTCATGGCATCTCCCTTTGTCGCAAAAGGTATAGTGAAATTCTGCAAAGATTTTTCAGTAAAAAATTAATTTTAACTTATTTTAATTAAAAACAATTATTTTGCAGAAAAGAGGGTAGCTGTGCATAATTAAGTAATGGCAGAATATCAATACTCTGGAAGACTTGGGAAATATGATAATGATAATGGTTATATTTTCCTTCTGACTGGTTGTTTGACCAAGTTCTTTCCGAGTTCATACTCCTCCCCACCTCTCCCTTCTTTTTCCTTTCATTCCTTGCCCAGATTTTTGGTTACTTTAGTGGACCTTTTGGGTGTGTTTCAGTTTATCAACATCTTTTCCCAGGTAAGCATAACAAAGACTGAATTCTCTATTTTCCTTCCTCAAGAGCTCCATCTATTCATTTTTTTTGGTTTGCTTTTGGCGGACTTCACAGACTAGTCAAATTTGTCAAAAGGGCAAGAAGACATTTTGTCTGAAGGGACTAAATTTCAGATGTGACAATGAAAGAGAAAGAGTGAGCCTCTGACGAAGTGGTAAGAGCATGGGATTGGAAGTCAGAGGAATAGATTTCAATTCAGATTCCAACACTTATTAATTGTGGAACCTTAGACAAGTTATTTTACCTTTTTGGGACTCAGCTTCCTCATTTGTAAAATCAGGGGGTTATACTAGACCAGGTGACATCGGAGATTTCTGCTAGTGGTACCCTTGGTACTAGTTAACTTTGTATATGACTTTAAAGTTGTGAGGAGGGAAGAAAGAGGGTTGGTGTGGCAAATATAAGTGAAACCAGACAAGAGATGGTCATGGCTAGAGAGGGATAGACCAGTCAACTGTAAAATTCCCCTCCAAAGTAGAAATATAAGGCTTGTGGCTTAGGAAATGTGACTTGCTAAGTAATGCAAGATAGGAGACTGAAAGAGCAGAAGAAAAAGGAGAAAGCAAAGGTAAGCGGTAGTTTGGTAGTCTGCAGTCAGAAAAGACAAGTAGTCCATATCTCTGACTGGTCAGCTAAATGACTGTTGACTGGCTACCTTACTTTTTTTTTCTTCTGGCCACGAAAGGGAATCTAAGATATTCTCAAGTGCTTTTCTAAGATCACATTTCTTCTAAGGTCCTTTTTCAATTTGGAACAACAAACATTGACTTCAGTACCTACAATGTCAAAGACAACTGTGCTGGGCACTGAGGGGTCTAAAGGTTAAAAAATGAAATAGTCTTTGCCCTCAAGGACCTTCCGTTCTACTGAAGCATATTTAAGCCTTGCAAGGTACCAAGTGGTATGCTCTGCCCATTTTCTGTCAGATGCTAGAATGCATTTCTACTATCACTCAGAAGAAAGGATACCAGTTCTGGGATGAGCATCTGATGGAGAGAACTTCCCAGCTATGGTCAGGCAAGTGTAAAGGTCCAACCTAAGGACTAAGTCTTGATCATAGCTATCATTCTGATGGGTACCCACTCAGACCATTGCCCCTTCTAGAGTTTTGTAATCATTCAGATTCATTTCATTTCCCTACTTCAGAAGAACACTTGATAATACGCCTTTTTTGATTGGTAAACCCAAGAAATGAAGTTTGGACATCAGAACAGTAAAAACTCATAATATGAAACTACAAAGTATGCTTCAAATAATTTGGATACAACCAGTGGCTTCTTCCCCAGCACACCAAAATGGTGCTGGGATTGTTAAAGACCTGAAAAAAACCAGGAATTAGGGGTAGAGTCAGGGTGAGTGTATCAGCTCTGAAATGAGGCAGAATGACTACCTAGATAAGGACTGAGATAGGAAGAAAAGTCTACCCAGTTTTCATTTGGAAGCTGCCATTAAAGTTAAAGCAGGGATCCCAATGTGAACTTAACATATATATGCAGTACTCTTGTGCCGAAACATTTTAAAGAAGCAGCCAGGGCGTTTTGTTTCTCTGGCCCAACTGAATTTATTTTCTTCAGTTTTAAGAATGAACTGCCTTTTCTTGCCCTCTTCTCTCTTATGCTCCCTCTCTCTCTTTCTGTCCCTCTCATTCTCTCTCTCTAGAAAAGAGGAGAATGAAAAAAGAAGAAAGGATTTGCATTGTGATTGGCACATTCTGTGAATGAGAGGTCATTTCGTGGGGCTGTCTCTTTTCAAGCATTTTTTTTTTCATTCACACTGTATTCAAGCGGGAAACATTCTTTCTTTTCAAAGCTTCTCTGTCCGTCTCTTTTACTCCAGTCCACCCTCCCCTCCCTTTTATTTTTTCTTCCCTTTTCTTTCCTTTTGCTGTTCTGGCTTTCACCACCCCCTTGGGGCTCATACTCCTTCTCTCTCTTGCTCATTCTTTTCTTTCCTCTTTTCTCTATTCAGTCCCATTTTTTCCTTTTCCCTTTTTGAATAGCTCCTCTCTTTTCAGAGAAGAGGGAGTGTAAAGTAGAAAAGTCATTTCATTTTAGAGAAGAAGAATTTGAAAATTCTATTTTTTCTTTTTGTTTCACTTATCTGCAAAATCATTATGCAGCAAAGACTTTTTTTCTTCTCTTTTGACAGGAGAAGTTGTTTAGAAAGGAAGTGAGCCAAACAACAGGTGCCTGGTATCTAGCTGGCTTCATGTTTCAAATAAGATGCACAAAATCAGTCATCCCAGAATTGTTTACTAATAGACAAGATTCCTCAAGCAGGACCCAGTTGGTGTTGGGAGTTCATCTCTCCTCCATCAATAAGTGAAAGTTGCTTGACTTTATGATTGAATTCAAATATGAAGATATTTATCTGAAACAAATGCTCAATTCTCCTTTCATTCTCTGCATAATACCTTATTTCAGTCTCCCTTGAGCAGGACAGGTTTAGTAAAAAGGCAGTGAGAAAAAGAAGGGACTGGAAGCAAAAGAGGATATTTGACTGACATGGGTAATGAGGATGTCCTCTTGCGAATTCCACACATTGGAGAGCTTTCTGTAATGGTGTTTCTTGGCTGGCCCTACAACCCTGGGAAAATTGGCAATTATCTGATTTAATTCAAGCTGCATAGACAGCCAGAATGGGTATTGCAGGCCAAATAAAATTCCCCTTTGAGGCCTGAATTGTCTGAATTGGTTGTCTTTATTTGTTAAAATAACCAACTGATTGCTTATGCCATAAAGATACACAACTGGTGTGACTTGGAAACTTGGTATATAGGTCAGAGAAAGACGGTTAGACTTGTAGCTAGAAGACCCAAGTTTGAATATAGACTCTAATCATAAATAAGGCAAATTTCTCTGAACCTTAGCTTCCTCATCTCTAAAATGGGGTTCATAATACCTCATTACCTGTGTCGTTAGGTTGTTGTGAAGGCTCACAAATCAAACGCCGTATAAATGTGAGTTAGAATTTTGGAGAAAGCACCCAGACATGTCAACTCAGGGCTGCACCTTTCTGAAAAGTGTAGTTGTCTCCCAGAGCAGGTTTCTTAACCTGGGACCTGTGAACTTTTGTTGTTAATGCTTTTATAGCTGTATTTCAATAGAATTGATTTCTCTTGTAATCCTGTGTGTTTTAAGTTACACGTTTGAAAACTATCTTCTAAGAAGGGATCTATCCAAAGGCTTCAGACTGCCAGAAGGGTCCATCACATGCAAACAGGTAAAGAATCCCAGGCCTGGAGGGAGGATAAAGGCAAAAGGCTGTTTTGTATTAGGTTTCCTTATTTTTCTTTTAAGCGTCTAGTTAGTCTGGTGTTTGTAGGGACTCTCCCCCCTCCCCCGCATCATGAAAACAGAGTCCACCTCCATCCAGGCCTTCTTACTGTGTCTCATACATAACACCTCATCTCCCTGTGTCTTGGCCCGTGTCTGGTATGTACTCCATGCTTACCTCTGCCTTTTAGTATCTGTCCCTAGTTTCTTTTAGTTCAAATGCCATGTCTTCTACATGAGACCTTGCCTGACTTCTCCAGTTTCCAATGCCTTCACTCTCCCTCCACCCTCCCTTATTTTATATCACTTGTTTATATGGTAAAGCTCCTTGAGGCCAGAAGCTGTTTTCCTTTCTGTCTTTGTGTACTCAGCCCCTACCACAATACCTGGCACATAGTAGGTGCTTAAGAAAAATATCTGTTGATTGATTGGATATGCTAAACCCATGCCACAAAGTATAACTCACATAGACAGGTTTTGAGAAATAGTACACATTCTGACCGTCATGGTATTCTTTACTTAATGAAATATTTGAGGCTTCCCTTGAAAACGAGTGGTGTGATGTAGACGAAAGAGAATTAGGAGTGAGTCAGAAGACCTGGGTTCAAGTCAAACTCTGCTGCTTACTAGCGGGTTAAATTTTCTTCTTTATAAAATAGGGATAATAAATCCTGTACTACCCTCCTTATACAAGATGGTTCTTTTTTTGAAAAGTTAAATTATTTTGTTACATTTTAAGTTCCAAACTGTCTTCCCTGCCCACCCTGCAGTAAAGAAGGCCACCATTCGACACAGATTTATAAATATATGTAAAAACCATACTACATATACTTCTGTTTCTCAGTTCTTTCTCTAGGGTGGATAGCATCTCCCTTCATAGTCCTTTGTAGCTGATTTGCGTATTCGTCACATTCAGAATAACTTGGTTGTTGACAATTATTCTTTGACCAATATTGTTGTTACTGCATTCAGTGTTCTCTTGGTTCTACTTGTTTCACTTTCATTATTTCATGGAAGTCTTTCCATGTTTTTCTAAAATCAATCACAGTGGGGGGTCTGGCTCTAAAGTCATTGAATGCCTTGCTATTTTTCATCCTCAGAGCTTGAGAGTGATCTTACATGTGTCTGTCCAGCTTTCTAGGACTCAGGCACATGAAGTGCTTGGACTCTAAGGCCTCTGAAGGACTAGTCACGTTTATCCCTTGGACCCTTCTGACTGATCATACAATGGTCATTGGACTCACTAGGCCTCAGTTTCAGGAAGATACCTGGAAGAAGGGAGGTTTGTAGTCTAAATGATCTGGCTCAAAAACTCTTGAAATCCTTGACATTTTTAATCCTTGGATCTTATTAGTGATCTTAAACTGAGCTATTCAGCTTTCTAGGACTCCATTTCCTTTCAAATCATATAAAGGGTTTGGACTCTAAGACCTCTGAAGGACTTGTCACTTTTTGTCCTTGGACACTTGTGGGTGCACATACGATGTTCATGAGACACTCTAGGCCTCAGTTTTAGGACTTGTCATTTTTTGTCCTTGGACACTTGTGGGTGCACATACGATGTTCATTAGGCACTCTAGGCCTTAGTTTCAGGCAGAGGCCATGAGCGTCTAGTGAAAATGCTTTTCATTTTCAATGCCCAAGTTCCATGCAATGGCTGGCTTAGAGTGATTATCAATAGTAACAGTTTCTCTTTCCCTCCCACGTTCATTTAGTTATTTTTTTTCTTTTGCTTATTATAAGGGCCATTCCCTGACTACTTCTTAAAGAGGCCTATTCACTCAATGGGCATTACTTTCCTCTAAGTGAATACCTGAAAAGGCCAACGTCCCCCCTGCATCCTGGCCGTCTCCAGTCATCCTGATGAATATCTGGTCCCTGAACCCAGAAGGCTCAGGAGGAGAAAGTGAGGCTGGTGACCTTGCACAGCCCTTCACTCAAAACAAAGTCCAGTGCAAGTCATGTCATCATTTCTCTGATGTCATGGTCGTCTTCTAAAATGAAAGATGAACACGACAAAATGAATCAGCACATCATTTCTTGCCGTGAAGTAGCAGTCATCACAATCATATACCACAACTTGTTTAGCTGTTTCCTAGTCGATGGGTATCACCTCACTTTTCAGGTCTTTGGCACTACACAAAATTATTCCAAAAAGAAATTAAATACATGTAAATTACCCTCCAAACCTTATAGTGCTATATGAATATAAACTAGTAGTATTTTTTAGCTATTTTCTTTGAAATCAAGGACTGAGTGGTTTTGTTGCACTGGGGCATGAAGCCCCTGCACAGAGAAGGTTTTTGGGATACTACTTCTCTTCCTACCTGACTGCTCCATCTCTGTCTCTTTTGCTGGATTTTCTTCCAAGATCATACCTTCTAACCCACCCCTAGGTGTCCCTTGGGCTTCTGTCCTGGGCCCTCTTCTTGTCGTTTTCTATGCTGTTTTGCTTGATGATCTCATCAGCTCCCATGGATTTAATTACCTCCTCTGTGCTGATGATTCCCAAATCTACCTGTCTTGTTCCAAACTCTCTCCTGACCTCCAATCTCCTATCTCCAATTGCCTTTCGAACATCTTGAATTAGATGTCAGATAGATAGATAATATAATTCATTATCTTTCCCCTTAAGCCCTCCCCTGCTCCTATCTTCCCTATTACTGCAGAGGGCAACACTATCCTCCCAGTCCCTCAGGCTGGAAATTTAGTCATCCTGGTTTCCTCACTATCTCTCATGTCACGTCACAGCTCATATCCAATCTGTTGTCAAGGCCTACTGATTTCATCCTTGCACCATTTTCTCAAATACACCCCCTTTTCTCCTCTGACACTGCCACCACTCTAGTTCAGGCCCTTAATACCTCTCTGGCCCAGATTATTGCAAGTTACTAGTAGGCCTACCTGCCTCAAGTCTTTCTCCACTTTCATTCATCCTCTAGCCACAAAAGTGATTTTCCTTAAGTACAAGTCCAGTCATATCACACCCTCCCAAATTCCAGTGGCCCCCTTTTGCTTCCAGGATCAAATACAAAGTGCTCTGTTTGGTTTTCAGAGTCCCTTTGAAAGCCCCCTCCTACCTTTCCAGTCTTCTTACAACTTACTCCCCAACTATACTATTCAATCCAGTGACAATGGCCTCCTGGCTGTCACATGAACAAGACACTCCATTTCAGAGCTCCAGGTATTTTCTGTGGCTGTCCCCCGTGCCTAGAATGCTCTCCTTCCTCCACTCCTACTATTGATCTTTCTGGTTTCTTTTAAGTCCCACTTAAAGTCCCATCTTCTAGAAGAAAACTTGCTCCATCCATTCTTAATTCTAGTGTCTCCCTCACAACTATTTCTTATGCATCCGATATATAGTTTGCTTTGTGTATGTTTATTTGCAGAGTATCTCCTTTATTAGACTGTAAGGTCCTTGAGGGCAAGGGACTGCCTTTTGCCTCTTTTGTATCCCCAGGACCTATCCTTGCATGGTACATAGTAGGCACTTGAATATTTATGGATTGTTTGATTAGTCATAGATCATAGCAATATCTTTGTATCCACTTTAGTTATGCCAATCAATCAAACATCAAGGAAGCATAGAACTTTGAAATTTAAAATTACTTTAGAGATCATCAGGGCACAGACATAGAGATGGAGGGGACCTCAGTCAAGTCAACAGACATTTATTAAGCACCTATTTAGTAATCAGGCATCTTAGAAAGGCCTCAGGTGATTTAGTATGACCCTTCTCATTTTATAATCAGGTAAGCTGGGGCCCAGAGACATCAAATAGTCTAAATGAGTTCTCATGTCACACAGGTGATAAATAGGACCTCTGACTCCCAATCCAGGATTAGGATTAGGGCTCTCTCCACTGTACCAAGTCATCCAGTCCAACTCTCTGCTTAGTTCAGGAATTCCTTTCTATAGTGTCCCTGATATATGTTTAACCTCAATTAACTATCTCTTAGAACAGGAACCTCATTATCTTATAAGGCAGCATTATTAGCCAGTGGTACTTTCTAGAAGGTTCTTTCTTAGACTGAACCAAGTTCCATCCCCCTCTGATTTCCATTCATTGGTTCTAATAATTCTTTCTGTAATCAGTAACAAACTTTTTTTAATCAATGTTGCTTTCTGAAGCAACACAATAAACCTATTGCTTCTTTTACATGATAGCTCTTCAGATTTTGACGATTCCTATTCTGTCTCCCGTTAGCCTTCCCTTCTCCAGACTGATAAACATCCCCAATTCCTTGAAATGTTCCTCATGTAACATGGTTTGCAAACGCCTCCTCCCATCATTTTTTTCATCCTTCTCTGAATATACTTGGGTTTATCAGTGTTTCTTGAAATGTGTCATCAGTAACAATAACAATGACAGCTAATGACATTCTATGTGAAATAGTGAATCCAAAGCTGCCTTTGGAGTCAGAAAGCCCTGGGGTCGCATTCTGCCTGCCCTTTACACATACAAGAAGTGTGACCCAGGGCAGGCCACAGAGCTGTCACTGCCCTAGGCAGCTCTAAGATTCTAAGTGTAGAGGTGCTGGTCTGCATTGGTGCATCCCTCACTGGTAACTCCTGATACCAAAGGAATCACAGATCTGATAGAGATAGAAATAGCACTTTGCAAAGTTCTTAACTTATATTATCTCATTCATATTCCCCTAAAATGCAAATACCTGTGAAAGGGCCTGATGAAGGACCTGCCCCCAAACGAGAGCTCTTCTTGCCTGTCCCCAAGGGTATACAAATAGTTAGATTTCTCTGTCCTGAAGACCTAACTTTTGGTTTTAGCCTTCCTCTCTATTTTTTCTTCCTCAGCAGCTTTTCTGATTCTGTCTATTATAACTATTCTTATGGACAGTGATTCTTCCTTACCATATAAGAGAAAAATGAGAAATAGCCTGGTTTTAGTTTGGGAGGAAAGGACAAGATTTGGAAATACTAGCTCAAGAGTACCTTTTTGATCTTGACCATCTCATTTTACCTTTAAGAGCCTCAGTTTCTTCATCTATAAAGTGAGGAAATTTGAGTAGATGACCTTTAAAGTCCCTTCCAGCTCCAAATCTTTGATCCGATGAGCACAGACTATGAAGAATTAAGGCAAATCACAAGTACAATCTCATATTGCTCACTTCTTTGGCACAATTTTAAAGCTCCTAATAGTCGTCCCTTTTATTTTTTTATTTTATTTTATTTTATTTTTACTTTTCAGTTCTTTTTTTTATTTATTTAAGTTTTTACATTCATTTTCACAAAATTTTGGGTTCCAAATTTTCTCCCCATTTCTCCCCTCCCCCCACCCTAATACACTGAGCATTCTAATTTTCCCTATCACCAATCTGCCCTCTCTTCTATCCTCCCTCCCTTCTCTTGTCCCCATCTTCTCTTTTGTCCTGTAGGGCCAGATGACTTTCTATTCCCCATTGACTGTATTTCTTATTTCCTAGTAGCAACAACAATACTCGACAGTTGTTCCTAAAACTTTGAGTTCCAAATTCTCCCCATCCCTCCCTCCCCACCCATTCCCTTTGGGAAGGCAGGCAATTCAGTATAAGCCATATCTGTGTAGTTTTGCAAATGACTTCAATAATAGTCGTGTTGTGTAAGACTAACTGTATTTCCCTCCATCCTATCCTGCCCCCCATTGTTTCTATTCTGTCTTTTGATCCTGTCCCTCCCCAAGAGTGTTGACTTCAAATTGCTCCCTCCTCCCATTGCCCTCCCTTCCATCATCCCCGCCCACCCTGCTTATCTCCTTCTCCTCCACTTTCCTGTATTGTAAGATAGGTTTTCATACCAAAATGAGTGTGCATTTTATTCCTTCCTTTAGTTGAATGTGATGAGGGTAAACTTGATGGTTTTTTTTTCTCAGCTCTCCTCTTTTTCCCTCCACTAAAAAGTCTCCTGCTTGCCTCTTGAATGAGATATAATTTACCCCATTCCATTTCACCCTCTTTCCTCCCACTACATTTCTCTCTCACCATTTACCTTAATTTCTTTTAAGATATGGTCCCATCCTATTTAATTCACTCTGTGCTCTCCATCTCTGTATGTGCATGCACGTGTGTATGTGTGTGCATGCACGTGTGTACGTGTGTGTGTGTGTGTGTGTGTGTGTGTGTGTGTGTGTGTGGTCCCACCAACTACCCAGATACTGAAAAGTTTTAAGAGTTACAAATATTGTCTTTCCATGTAGGAATGTAAACAGTTCACCTTTGGTAAGTCCCTTATGACTTCTCTTTGCTGTTTACTTTTTCATGCTTCTTCTCATTCTTGTGTTTGAAAGTCCAATTTTCTTTTCAGCTCTGGTCTTTTCATCAAGAATGCTTGAAAGTCCTCTGCTTCATTGAAAGACCATATTTTCCCCTGAAGTATTATACTCAGTTTAGCTGGGTAGGTGATTCTTGGTTTGAGTCCTAGTTCTTTTGACTTCTGGCATATCCTATTCCATGCCCTTCGATCCCTTAATGTAGAAGCTGCTAGATCTTGAGTTATCCTGATTGTATTTCCACAGTACTGGAACTGTTTCTTTCTAGCTGCTTGCAATATTTTCTCCTTGACCTGGGAATTCTGGAATTTGGCCACAACATTCCTAGGAGTTTCTCTTTTTGGATCTCTTTCAGGCGGTGATGGATGGATTCCTTCAATACTTATTTTGCCCTCTGGTTCTAGAATCTCAGGGCAATTTTCCTTGATAATTTCATGAAAGAGGATGTCTAGGCTCTTTTTTGATCATGGCTTTCAGGTAGTCCCATAATTTTTAAATTGTCTCTCCTGGATCTATTTTCCAGGTCAGTTGTTTTTCCCATGAGATATTTCACATTCTCTTCCATTTTTTCATTCTTTTGGTTTTGTTTGGTGATTTCTTGGTTTCTCAGAAAGTCATTAGCCTCCATATTCTAATCTTGAGAGAACTACTTTCTTCAGTGAGCTTTTGAACCTCTTTTTCCATTTGGCTAATTCTGCTTTTGAAAGCATTCTTCTCCTCATTGGCTTCTTGAACCTCTTTTGCCAATTGAGTGAGCCTATTTTTCAAGGTGTTATTTTCTTCAGCATTTTTCTGGGTCTCCATTAGCAAGATATTGACCCATTTTTCATGCTTTTCTTGCATCTCTCTCATTTCTCTTCCCAGTTTTTCCTCCACCTAACTTGATTTTCAAAATCCTTTTTGAGGTCTTCCATGGCCTGAGCCCACCGGACATCCACCTCGAATGTCTAGGATAGAGAGGCCCTGACCTCCACGTCTTTCCCTGATGGTAAGAATTGTTCCTCGTCATCAGAATTGAAAGGGAGGAACATCTGTCCCCCAAGAAAGTAGCTGTCTATGGTCTTACTTTTCTTCCCTTTTCTGGGCATTTTCCCAGCCAGTTGCTTGACTTCTGAGATTCCTCTCCACCCCCGCCTAGATCCGCCCAGCTAGTGCTTGGGGTCTGAGATTCAAATGGGCTTTCCATGGCAGGTGCAGCTTCTATTCAATGTGAGCTTAAGTTCTGGTGTTTGGGTGGGGGCAGGGCTGCCTCCCAGGATCAGTTCCCTCATGTGCTTTATGCAGAGATCTTCAGTAATGGCCCTGAGCTCCTGCCTGCTGCTCCGGGAGTGCCGGCCACTGCTGCTGCCTCTGCCACTGCCTCCACCGCTGCCTCCCAATGGGGCCTGAGTCATGGAGACATCCCGCTCCCCTCTTGGCCAGCCCAGAAGTCTCTCTCACTGACCTGTAGCGCCTGTGGGTGGAGGGACCTTTGCGGCCACTGGAGATTCTGTCCCTGAAGCCTGCTCAGATCAGCTCCTCTGGGGCTGCACGGCCAGGGCAGCGCAGGGGTGGGCTCCGCTTTCCAGGGTGCGACGGACCCCTGGGGATGGCTTTCCAGTGCTCTCTGGAACGGAAATCTCTTCTACTGTGTTTCTGCACGCCTTGCAGCGCTCCAGAATTTGTGGGGAGTTCTTTTTACAGAAAATTTCTGGGCTGTGGATTCGGAGCTAAAATACGTGAGTCTTTCTACTCCGCCATCTTGGCTCCTCCTAATCATCCCTTTTAGATGTTCTCTACTGTCACTCTCCTGTCCTAAAGAGCATGGTCAGTGGATAATTCTGTTTGGCTAGAAACCAAAAAAAAAAAAAAAATGACTTGGAACAAAAAAAAAAAATCAAACATTGAGTATGGTTCAGAATTGAGAGTTTGCCCTTGGTCTCAGTTCAAGGTTGTAGAGAAGATAGCATTTGCAGTAGCTGAGTCAGGAGCCAAGGGTGGAGAAGGAGTCAGTTCAGTGAAGCCAGGAAGGGCCTAATGGTCTGCATGGAATGGGAGGGGATGAGTAAAATGTAAGTCTTGGTACAGTTCAGTAACTGTCCCCCAAACCTACAATGCTTTCTTTCTTCCACTCCAACTACTGATCTCCCTAGCTTCCTTTAAGTCCCAGCTGAGACCCCACCTTGTACAATAAACCTTCCTCCCATCACTTTTAATTCCAGTGCCTTTCTTCTGTTGATTATTTCCTGTTTATCCTAAATAGAGTTTGCTTTGTATATATTTGTTTACATGTTGTCTCCCCCATTAGACTGTAAGGTCCTTGAAGGCAGGGACTGTCTTTTTTCTCCCTTTGTGTTCCCCTTACTTAGCACAGTACCTGGCACACAGTAGGCACTTAATACATGTTTATTGATTATGGGCTGAGGTTATGGCAGTGTTGTTATGTAACTAATATTAAATAGAGACTTAGGAGAATGAAGTAAAAAAGACAAGAGATATCTAGAGAGTCATCAAATGTAAGTTTATTGTATATAGATATTGAGTCATTAAAGATATTGTCCAGAGACATGACAGAGAAGGAAAAATGTGATCCATGTGCTAAAATTATTCTTGGAAGGTAAGAAATATGTTTTGAAGGTGGTCAGCATCCATACATTTAACAAATATCTATTGGGTGCCCACTATGTACAAGATGAAAATGGTAATAAAGATGGATGTTATGGCCTTCTAATGATAAGTAGAAAAAAGCCTGGAATTTAATGAGAGGGGTGGAAGGTTGGCCCTTCCCCCTCTATTCTGGATCAGGTCTGACTTTAAAGTGCTATATAAATATGCTGATTATGTTATTAGTAGTAGTAGTTCAGGCTGGTCTGGTAGTTTTGGCTCTGATCTGGAATGAAACAAGACGACTTGTATACCACTTAACATTTTACAAATGTAAAGTTACTTAACAAAAGCATGGGAAGGATATTCAGCAAAGATACAGCATTGATTCAGTTGGGTGCAGCTCTCTTCATCTTTATTTAGAGACGCACCTGTCTCAAAAAGCAGCATGGAATCCATTAAGACTGAGGAGCTACTGCTCTTCCTAAATTGAGTTTTTTATGCCATAGACACCTGAAAAGCTACTACAACACTTCAGTCTGATTCCATTGGAGTAATTGTCTCAAGGATGATTTCTTTGCCTTTTTGGAGAAAAACTAACCTAGCCTGTGATGCTGGGTTGTACAGGTTGCAAAACTAGCCTACTCTACCCACATTCTCTTCTTTGTGAATCTAACTGAACAAGGCAATACCCTTCTTGAGAAAACAGTAGGAGATGAAAAAAATTGTCTGGGCAGATCCAGGTTTCCATTAAGGAGAGGATAGAAAAAAAGAAGTGACAAATGGGTCAAGAGCAAAAAGGAATTTCCTCACGGTGGAATAGGGTTTTGACAAGCCATTGAGGAAAAGTGTGGTGAATTGGTAATGGTCCAGGAGAAAAGGAGCAAAGTTGGATTGGTATATAATGATTCAAGCAGAAGATGTAGTGAAAGGTTTGGAGAGAGTGTAGAGAACAAGAATGAGAGAGAAACACTGACTTGGGGTATAGATGATACAGTTCTTTTCTCACACAGGCAGCAGAAGAATCCATGTGAAGAGTTCACTAACCTTCATAAACTGTCTGGTAGAAATGGGTGACATTGTTGCTGGTAATGGTTTTCTCATGGTAGCCTACTATGTATGGAAGCTTTTATGGGGGATAGATATACTTTCTGTCATTTCTGGAAATTATCTGCTTCTCAGATCTCCTGCAGCATCTCTCCTTGAAGTCTTTGTCTGTTATCCTATTTGTAGAAGAGGATATTCAGATGAGGGTGAAAGGGGACCATGGGGGAAGAAAAAGAGCAGATTCTAGTGGTATGGACTGTATTGCACCTTTAGAAAATGTAAATTTAAGAGAGAATAGTAAAGGAGATGAGCCTCTATTCATCCACCTTGACTCCCCTCCCCCCCCCCCAAAAAAACTGGAAAGGGTCCTAGAGGCCAGCAAGTCCAAAAAGCTTATACTTTTTGTGGGAAGTCTGAAAACTCAAAAGCTACCCTGGCAAGATTTAGCTAGCTCAGCCTGTCAGGTTTTTCTCGTTTTCAAAAGAATATCTCCTTGTACCTCATTAATGTAATAGAACAACACCATAAGATCGAATTGTCCGCAGAGTTTAAAGAGCTGTCAGGTCCTGCTTATTTCTTGAACCATACACGCCTTCCACAGGAAACTCAGTCATGGAATCAAGATGTCAAAGTTGGAAGAGGCTTGTCCAGCCTGATTCTTGAATGTCCTCTGCAGCATCCCCAGCCAAGAACTGACAGACAGAAAGTTTTTCGAGGGGGCTCTGAAGTAGTTCCCTCCCACTGCTTCTTTGTCTGTGCCCTGCCTGACTTGGTATATCTCAAAAATGACAGTGTCACTTTCTTGTGCTTGGGAATTTCAGAATAGTGGTCCTGTATAGAAACAACCGCATGCTCAAAATTAAGCCTGAAGTGATAGGAACATTCGATAAATTCACTCCAAATTCCAAGATGAGAGGAAAGAATAGATGAACTCTGAATGTTTAAGAAGCATTATGAATGTTATTATTGGTCATTGTTGGAGGCTAAACTGAAATGATCTATGGCCTGTAGGGTCTTTAGGGGTTGGAGTGGTGGTAAGAGTCTCATCAGAAAAGATTTGGACCTGAAAAGAATCTCAGATTGGAAATATAAAATCCAAAGCTAAACCAGAACTATTAGAAGCAAAAATAGAGCTGAGAAATTAGTGATCAACCCAAAAAACCAAAAATAGAATGGATCAGTGCAAGAGGCCAATTAGACAAGGTATTCAAGTGTAGAGGATATTATACAGTTGAACTGCTCAACTCTAGGGTTAGGGCTGTGAAGTCCAAAGGAGCATCAGGGAGGAGTGGATAAAGAATCTCAAATTTGGAGAGAAGTCCTGAAATCTAATCTCAGCTCTGCTACTTATTACAGGAGTGACTTTGGCAAGACATTTGACCCCTGGACCTTCATGTCTTCATCTATAAAACAAAGAAGTTGGAATAGATGACCCATGAGATCATTTCTGACTTTAATTCTGTGATCCTGTGAAGAAAGAAGTTTAGGGTGAGAATTTGAGAAGTTCAGATACAGTAATATACACTAAGTTGTACAACTGGCACTCGAACTCATTAGTATGTGTGCGTACATGTTAGTGTATATAACCCACGTTCTGTCCAGTATTGCATGTAAGGTGGTGAGGTGAGCTCCTTGAGCTATCTGCAGTGCTGCAGACTCTGTGGTTAGTTCATCAGTATCAGCTAGCTTGACATCCAGTTCTTCTTCCTCAAGCCTTTCTCCTTGAAGAGACTCAGAGGGAAGCAGCTTTCTGCATTCTTCTGATCCAGAAAGCACTGTCCTTGGGATTACAGGGCATCAGCACCTTCACCTCCCTACTTCATTGACTGACCAACTGGGCAGTGACTGGGGGAGGTGCCCGGTGAGGGAACAGAAAGCATCTCCACTAAATGGGGCTGAATTTTTTAAGAAAGAAAAAAAGAGGAGGCTTCTCTGTCTAAAAGTAGTTCGTAACTTTTCCTCCTTCCTCTTCATCACCAAGCCCCTTCACCAAGGCAAAGTCCAGGAGGATTATTCTATGCTTCCACACACATCTTCTGTGATTTCATTACTTTTGTAAGGCTGTCTTTGATGTCTGTGTTTATAACTTGATGTTGCCCATGTAAGATGTTGGTGATGAGTGGAATGAATCCAGCCCTGAACCCTATTCTTGGCTATACCATATCAACCTCCCAAAGCACCAGCTCCTCCTTAGAGCTTATCTGGAGTTCCTTACCCTTTGCCCAGGACTTTCAGCTAATTTCCGGACATTGGTGATCAGTGAAACTCAGCCACTTCATAGGCGGTGATAGACTCTCTGGCATTCCACCTCTTGCTTGGATCACTTTGGGTGCCAAGTTTTCCCTTCAAGAGTTTAGCAGTCTCTTCCCTGGAAAGGATAACCTCCTACCCTATCTCCCTTCCCTTCTCAGGGGATAGCCCTGGCTATGATACAGTCCTTGGAATTAAAGTGAGCTCTACAGGCCTCCAGGAGAAGAAGCCTAAGCCTAAGTGTGTGCTAGAAAATGGATATCAATTTACTTTTCTCTGGGGGGAAAGAGGTGACTCTCCCTAGGTCCATTGAAACATTTCTTTTGGACTTTGTAAAAATGTTTTTTCCACATTAGCCAACAAACTTAATTTGAGGAATTTTTGGTTTAAGTGCTCTCTAAGGAATCCAGAGAATAAACAATAGCAATAAATTCATTTTTGTGTCTTTTTGCCATTTGGGTATACTGGTAAGAGGCAGCAAAGTATACTGAAAGGAGAGTTAGCCTCACGGCCTGGATGATTTGGAGTCAAGTCATGTCTTTGACATATGCCAGCTATATGTCACTGGGCAAGTCACTTAATTTTCTCAGTGCTCTAGAAAACTTTCTTTCTAAGACTAAGTTGTCAATTGTCAATTTTTTGTCAATCTGTATTGGTAGCAGGAATTTTCCTTACCCAAGATTTCCATATACCAGTGGAATAATATGTACAATCCCTATTTCAATAGGATTAAGATAAACCATTTAGACTATATTTACATGAATTGTTTGTTTTGGGGGTAAATTTTTTCGGGGGGGGCATGATGCAGAGTAGCAGATTTTCCTCTATTAGTTAAGAGCCTATGATAGTTGATTAAATGCTCACCAAGTTACAGGTATATAAATGATATTGAAGACACCAACAGTCCTGGGAGAAAATAGATAGCTCCTTCTAGTTAAGAGACTTCAGCTGTTGATTGGTTGGGGAGGGAGGCTCTTTGTTTGTTTTTAAGCTATAAGGATGAATTTTGAAATTTGAGAAGAGACATCATTCCAGTTTCCAGAAACTAGTGCCAACAGGAACCCTGGGTGTGGGCTGGCTAATCATGTGAGGCTCATTGAGAAGCAGGTGTGACTGGAAAGCCAGGAAGGCGCAGTAGCAAGGGAAGTGCTCTGGCTTTTTACCAGGGTTTGGCGTGAGGCCTGCGTGGTAAAGGGTGTGGAATGGTATAACTAGGGCAGTATGCAGGCAGAGCAGTGTCACCCAGAAATGCTTGGATCAAGTACCTCAATATCCGTTGCATTCCATAGGCCCAGACCTGTAGTCTTCTCTGCAAGTTATATTTCTCCATATTTGTACTTTAGTGCCCAAACTTGGTTAATTTTCTTCTTAAATGTTAAAAAGTAAACCATACCTTTCTGATAGCCACTGTATTGTAAACAGCAGAGTTTCTTCAGTGAGCTGCCTATCACTTATCTTTGGGAGCAGTAAGTAATTCCTGATTTGAGCCTTTAATCCAAAAGAACCATAGGGTTGTAGAGTTGGAAAGAGCCTCAGAGACTGTCTCATCTAATCCAAATCATGAATCCTGTCTATGATGCTGGTGAATAAAAAGCAGTATAGGATTGGATAGGGACTGGTGTAGGGAATTCCCATTGAGGCACTCTACCAATGCAAGGTCAGCATTTTCTCTGCATCTTATAGTCTTACCACATGAATTTGATCATGTACCAGGTAATATCCATAGTAGGGAAAAAATAAAGTATTTTTCAAAGGTATGCACAAATAACCTATGTTTGCTACATGTTTCCTTACTACTTATTTACTCGACCCAATAATCTGGCTTCCTTCATCAGTATGTCAAAATTCTATTGGTAAACCTCTCCAGTGACCTTTTCATTGTCACATCTAATGGCATTTTCTCAGGCCTCTCATGTCTTCTCCCTGAATTCTTTGTATCATTGAATACTGCTAACCACATCCCTTCCTTTTTTTTTGGAATATACTACTTAGAGATAGAGTGATGGAGTGGATAGAACTTTAGACTTAAGAGTCATAAAGATTTGAGTTCAAGTCCTACCTTGGATTTGTGACTTTGGGCAAGTCATTTAACCTCTATGGGCTTTGGTTTCCTTGTCTATAAAATGAAAGGGGTCAATTCAAAGACCAGTAAGTTCTCATTCTGCTTTAAATATTTGTTCCTATGATCTGTGATCGTCCTACGTTGGCCTCATGATATTATACTCTCCTAATTCTTGTTCTTCCATTTTCTTCACTGGTTCCTTTTCTTTCTTTGTACCCTGACTGGCTGTCACTAAAAGTTCAATCTTTTTAGCCTTCTGCTGTTCTCCATTTTTTTCCTTCAGAGAATTCATTCAGTCTTAATTGAACTCTCACCTCTGAGCAGAAGACTCCCAAATGTCCATGGTCAGTCAAAGCTGCTTCTGTAACTCCATTTTGCTTCTCTCCAGGACCCTGAACATCTCTATTTGGGTTGTCAGTCATCGTATTCGATCTTAAAATGCTAAAATAAAAATCATTCCCTTTGCCTCAGAAACAGGTCTGCCTCCTGCCTTATTTTGATGAGTAATAAGGGTCTTCCTGAATTTGATTCTAGTATTCCCTCACTTTTTTTCTTTCTACAGTTGGTTAGAGAAAGGGAGAACTGGGCAGTAGAAGAGTAACGGAAGGAACGTGTATTCACGTGATCACCATTTGCCCAGCAAGGTATAGGGGAAGTGCACTGGATTGGAGTCACAGGACCCTGGAGTCTAATCCTGCCTCTGACCCCATGGGATCTTAAAAAAGTTACTTCACCGGTGCCCTGGGCTTCAGGTTCCTCAACTGTCGAATGAGAGAATTGGACTAGATCACCTCTGAGGTCCTTTCTAGCTCCAAATCTATATTCTTCTGCCCTTAAGAGGTTAACTTCTCCTTCCTCCACATCTCCTGTATCTAGGTACTAACTGCCATGTTCCATCTGGTCTTCCTTCTGCTGCACTTTTGCTGTCTGTTTCTTCCTTTCTCTATTCTCTGTTGAAGGAAAAAAAATGAGGGAAGACCACAACCACATTCTGGCTGGTCTTTTATCACTTTATGACAATAGTCTTCTTAACTGCCTTAGGCACCCCTCCCTCTAATCTGTCCCACACATTGCTGTCACGTTGACCCACCTAAAAACTCAGTGATCATGTCACTAGTAAAAAAAAAAATTCTGCCTTTGGGACAAAGTTCAGGCCCTCAGGCTTGACCTTCAGAGGTTACTGCCTGATATTCATCCTGCATCTCTACTACAAGAAACCTCTCCTTAACCTGTTCTATTCATTGTGCCCCAGATGTGACTGACAGAATTCTGCATCTCCACCTTCCATAAAAAATGCTTCTTACCTATTTTCAACCTAAGCCCTAACCATCTTTTACAGACACTAAGCCTCCACTTAAGCTTCCTGCCTTCTCTACAAAGACTTGTTATGCTATTCCAGCACCTAGGGATCTCTCTTTTTAGACCTCCTGTTTTATTACATGGATTCCAGGAATTGGAAGGGCCCACAGAAGTCACATGGGCCAGACGATCCCTGACTCCCTTCTCCAGGCAAGGAGTCATCTATCTGCCTTCTGCTTTAAGATGTCCAGGGAGGAGGAATCCACTTCTAGCAGAGGCAGACCATCCTGTAGATAACTTTAATTATTAAGGAAGTTTTTTCTTGACCTTGATCCTAAAATCTGCCTTGCTATCAGTGCCACATGTTGTTCCTAATTCTGACCTCTTGGACCAGGCAGACAACATATTACTTCTTCTCTTACATTGTATGAAAATCTATCTGATTCTCTGAATCTATCTGATCTGGCATATTTTTTTATGTTCCCAGTACATCACTTTACATCACCCATCTTTATGCCTTTGTGCTTATCTCACCCCACCCCTGTGCCAGGAATGCTCACCTTCTTGTAATGTCTGCTTCTTAGAATCAATGGCTTCTTTCAAGGCTCAGATCTAGTGTGCCACATCCTATGAGAGACCTCTCCTCATTTGTACAAGGACTATTACATTTTTCCATAGTTGCCTCTGTATCTTCCCCCTCTCCAAATCCTTCACATTCATTTTATATGTCTTGCATTTAAATAGTTGGAAGTAGCTTGTTTTCCTTCCAGTGGAATATGAGCTCCTTGAGGACAGGGATCAAATGAAGGACTTTTTGGTTTGGTTTTGTTTTAAGGCATGGAGAACTGAATGTGTTTCTAGGCAGCATAGAGGGAACCTTTGGATAAGGAGAGATTGAAAGTGAAAGAAAGAGGGAGGGGGGAGGAGCCAAGATGGCAGAGTAGAAAGACTCACGTATGCTAGTTCTGAACCTACAGCCCATAAATTTTCTGTAAAAAGAACTCCCCACAAATTCTGGAGCAGTGCAAGCCATGCAGAAACGCAGTGGAGGAGATTTCCATTCCAGAGAGCCCTGAAAAACCGACCCCAAAGGTCCATCGCGCACCGGACAGCGGAGCCCACCCCAGCCCTGCCTTAGCCGCGTGGCCCGAGAGGAGCAGATCCAAGCAGGCTTCAGGGATGGAACCTTCGGCAGCTGTGAAGGTCCCTCCACCCACAGGTGCTACAGGTCAGTGAGAGAGACTTCTGGGCTGGCTGAGAGGGGAGCGGGGTGTCTCTGTGACTCAGGCCCCCTTGGGAGGCAGTGGCAGAGGCAGCAGCGCTCCTGGAGCAGGCGGGAGCTCCGCTCCTTTGCTGAAGGTCTCCGCATAAAGCCCCTGAGGGAACTGAGCCTGGGAGGCTGCCCTGCCCCCATCCGAGCCCCAGAACTTAAGCTCACACTGAACAGCAGCCCTGCCAGCTGTTGAAAGCCCTGAGGCTGGGGAGCAGCATTTGAATCTCAGACCCCAAGCACTAGCTGGGCGGATCTAGGCGGGGGTGGAGAGGAATCTCAGAAGTCAAGCAACTGGCTGGGAAAATGCCCAGAAAAGGGAAGAAAAATAAGACCATAGACAGCTACTTTCTTGGGGGACAGATGTTCCCCCCTTTCATTTCTGATGACGAGGAACAATTCTTACCATCAGGGAAAGACATGGAGGTCGGGGCCTCTCTATCCCAGACATCCGAGGTGGATGTCCGGTGGGCTCAGGCCATGGAAGACCTCAAAAAGGATTTTGAAAATCAAGTTAGACAGGTGGAGCAAAAACTGGGAAGAGAAATGAGAGAGATGCAAGAAAAGCATGAAAAACAGGTCAATACCTTGCTAAAGGAGACCCAGAAAAATGCTGAAGAAAATAACATCTTGAAAAATAGGCTCACTCAATTGGCAAAAGAGGTTCAAAAAGCCAATGAGGAGAAGAATGCTTTCAAAAGCAGAATTAGCCAAATGGAAAAAGATGTTCAAAAACTCACTGAAGAAAGTAGTTCTCTCAAGATTAGAATGGAACAGATGGAGGCTAATGACTTTCTGAGAAACCAAGAAATCACAAAACAAAACCAAAAGAATGAAAAAATGGAAGAGAATGTGAAATATCTCATTGGTAAACAACTGACCTGGAAAATAGATCCAGGAGAGACAATTTAAAAATTATGGGACTACCTGAAAGCCATGATCCAAAAAAGAGCCTAGACATCCTCTTTCATGAAATTATCAAGGAAAACTGCCCTGAGATTCTAGAACCAGAGGGCAAAATAAGTATTGAAGGAATCTATCGATCACTGCCTGAAAGAGATCCAAAAAGAGAAACTCCTAGGAATGTTGTGGCCAAATTCCAGAATTCTCAGGTCAAGGAGAAGATATTGCAAGCAGCTAGAAAGAAACAATTCCAGTATTGTGGAAATACAATCAGGATAACTCAAGATCTAGCAGCTTCTATATTAAGGGATCGAAGGGTGTGGAATAGGATATTCCAGAAGTCAAAGGAACTAGGACTCAAACCATGAATCACCTACCCAGAAAAACTGAGTATAATACTTCAGGGAAAATATGGTCTTTCAATGAAGCAGAGGACTTTCAAGCATTCTTGATGAAAAGACCAGAGCTGAAAAGAAAATGTGACTTTCAAACACAAGAATGAGAAGAAGCATGAAAAAGTAAACAGCAAAGAGAAGTCATAAGGGACTTACCAAAGGTGAACTGTTTACATTCCTACATGGAAAGACAATATTTGCAACTCTTAAAACTTTTCAGTATCTGGGTAGTTGTAGGATCACACACACACATACACACACACACATATGTACACACATGAGTGCGCGCACACACATATACACACATGCATGCACATACAGAGACAGAGAGCACAGAGTGAATTGAACAGGATGGGATCATATCTTAAAAGAATTAAGGTAAATGGTGAGAGAGAAATGTAGTGGGAGGAGAGAGGGTGAAATGGAATGGGGTAAATTATCTCTCATTCAAGAGGCAAGCAGGAGACTTTTTAGTGGAGGGAAAAAGAGGAGAGCTGAGAAAAAAAACCATGAAGAAATGCACACATTTTGGTATGAAAACCTATCTTACAATACAGGAAAGTGGGGGAGAAGGAGATAAGCAGGGTGGGGGGATGATGGAAGGGAGGGCAATTGGAGGAGGGAGCAATTTGAAGTCAACGCTCGGGGAGGGACAGGATCAAAAGACAGAATAGAAACAATGGAGGGGCAGGATAGGATGGAGGGAAATACAGTTAGTCTTACACAACATGAATATTATGGAAGTCATGTGCAAAACTACACAGATATGTCCTATATTGAATTGCCTGCCTTCCCAAAGGGAAATGGATGGGGAAGGAGGGATGGGGAGAATTTGGAACTTAAAGTTTTAGGAACAACTGTTTAGTATTGTTCTTGCTACTAGGAAATAAGACATACAGTTAATGAGGAATAGAAGGTCATCTGGCCCTACAGGACAAAAGAGAAGATGGGGACAAGAGAAGGGAGGGATGATAGAAGAGAGGGCAGATTGGTGATAGGGAAAATTAGAATGCTCAGTGTATTGGGGTGGGGGGAGGGGATAAATGGGGAAAAATTTGGAACCCAAAATTTTGTGAAAATGAATGTAAAAAGTTCAATAAATAAATTTATATTAAAAAAAAGAAAGAAAGAGGGAATGACGGGAATAGGAGTGGAGGGAGAAGGTAAATGTACAAGCTCTTGGAGGAGATAGGATAGGATCAAAGGTACATATAGAGAATTGGTCTTGGCAAGGTGATGGGCTACCCTGTCCTCAAAGATTGGAGCAAAGAAGTGGAGAATGGGAATGGGAAAATATCCGAAAGAGTTTGAAATGTGCAGGAAAGAAGAGAGATCTCAAAGAGGCTAAGTTTTCTTAGAAAAGGAGGGGGTAAGGTCCTCTTGGAGATAAAAGGGGTAGGGATGAAATAGGGAGGAGACTTGAGGAAAGAAGGGAAGTTTTGGAACTACTGCTGTTGTGAGGAACAAGATGGTTAATCTGGGGAAGAGAAAAGGCTTTTTCTGTGCAGCAGTGAGAGCCCAGGTGGCCAAGAAGCTCTGAGCTTGGAAACTTTGAGATTAAACCCTGCCTTAGACACTTGTCTAGCTCTTTTATCTTAGGCAATCAGACAATCTCGCTCAGCCTTTCTTTCCTTGTCTGTAAAATTATGGGGTTGGACTCTGGCTTCTAAAGGCCCTTCCAGTAATAAATCTGTGAGCTTTTGATTTCAGATAGCATAAATTTGTAGTGGACCCACTTGACATAGTTACATAATTTCCTCCAGTAATATGTAAACAGGAGCAAAGAAGTTGGATCCTTGGGAGAACCCAGAGCTGAGGTTTGGCAAGATGTAAGCTGCAACAGGGTAAGTGGGCAAGAGATTCAAGAACCCTAGGGTCAAGATGATGAAGAAAGGAATGGGAGTGATGGAAAAATGAAGGATGGGTGGCAGGTCTAAAGGTCATGATGAGGATAAAGACAAGGAATGTAAAAAGGAGAGACATGGAAGACTGGAAAGTTGTTCATCAGAGTTATGGATCATGGAAATAACACAGTCATGAAAGAGGATGAGATCTAAAAATTCTGCTATCTGTATGAGTCAGGTCAAGTTCATGGGAATTGAGGAAATTGAATTGGGAAGTCAGGATGTTCTGGGTAACACAAGTGTGGATTGTACCCTTGAGAGACATCACTCAGCCCTGTGGACCTGGTCACTTATTATCTCTAATATGCATTTATTTTAATTTCATCATGCTTTATATTGAAAACTTTTCATGTAGCTATAATGCCTGTCTGGATAGATGACAAGCACTTCAAGGGCATAGAATGTCTTATGTTGCTTTGGATTCTAATAAGCATTGATGCAATGGAGTGAGAAAAGGAAGGAGCAGCTAGAGTTTTTCTGTTGCCATGAGGAGGTGTTTTTAATCTTTGTTTGTGTGTTAGAGAGAGACACAGAGTGCATTATGAAATACCAACCCTCTTTACCCTTGATTCCCCACCTAAACCCACTAGGAAATCTACTCGGAACTAATTTTTTAAAAAAGATCTTCCTTACTACTCTGCTGACAAAATCATTACTTTGAGTGAGTGATTTGAAAAGAAATATTCCTTATTTTGTTAACCTCATCTCTCATAACATGTGTTGGGATAGGGTAAGTAATGTCCAATGTTCAGATAAAATGTTTTTTTTAACTCTGAGAAGTTATACCCTCAGGCTCAAAACCTTGGCATCATCTTTGATACATCATTCTCCTTCATCCTCCAAATACAATCAACCCCCAAATTCTGTCAGTCTTTCTTTTGAAATGCCTTTCCATTCTTGTACCCACCATTCCTAATCTATCAATGCCTTTAACCACCTCATATCAGTATTACTGCAACAAACCTCTTAATCCCATTCCCTGACTCCAATCTCCTTTTTTCATCCCTCTTGCATACCCCTACCCAGCTGCTTCTAAAACCCAGGAATCCTCCCTATTTGTGTATTTCCACTTGTACATCAAACCCTTCCCCATCACCTCCTTCTGTTTTCCATCTTTTTCCTTCTCCCCCAAATCTTCTCAGATTGCTTAACAAAGCCTCTCCATTCCTCTGCTCATCATTATCCTCTATTTTCACCTCATACCTGGCTTACTACTACTGCCTCCTTAACTGCTCTCCCAGACTCCACTCTCCTTTTCTCATCTCTCTTGTATTCCTCTGCCCAACTAAAGCTCCTTAAACCTGGTTTTCATTGTATCATTCCTCCACTCAAACACCTTCCCTAGTTCCCTACTGCATCAATACTGCGTTCTTCTGCCTGCCTTTTAAAAGCTCTCTGCCAGGGATTCCTAACCTGGGGCATGTGACCTTGTTTTTAAAGTATTTTGATGACTGCATTTCAGTATTTTCCCTTGTAATTCTATGTCTTTACTGTCTGTGTTTAAAAATATGATTCAGAGAAGCACAACACATCCAGCCAGTCATAGACTTGAAGGCCAAGCTCCAGCATACCATGAAGAATGTCAGCAAAAGGATATTAGACACTGGAAGGAAAAGCACGTTAGTGCGTCAGTTGATGCAAGAATTTAAGTCCTTTCCTATGGCTCTACTTCTCATTAATTTCTCCCTTTTCTGAATTGATAGCTTTTACCATATAAATTGACTGCAAATTAGACATAACTTTGTTTAATTATTTGCCTTGTTGTTATTATTTTTTTTATTTTCCAAGTTAAATCATAAGCTTCTTGAGGGCAGGAATCATATGTAAGACTTCTTTTATATCTTCCTGTCAGTGGACTGTCAGCTACTGGAGGACAGGGAGGACTGGTTCATTTTTATCTTTTTGTCCTTAGCAGTACCTGGCATTGTGCCTTACACCAGGTGCTGCTGGGTATATAGTAATCACTCAATAAATATTTCTTGATTGATGGAAAGGTACTCAAGAACATCTTCCCCATCTGCATATTTCCACCTGTACTTCAGATACTTCTTCATCATCTCTTTCTGTTTTTCATGTCTTCCTTACCCAGTGTCCTGGAACTGCTTAGCAAGCAGTTTGTGCGGGATTCCTATCCTGTAAGGGAGAAGTCCTCTCTTTGTTGGCTCAGCAGTCCCTCATGTTAGAACTTGCTGAGCTCAGGAAGTTTGATTTTGCTAGCTGCACATAAAATGGAAGTCCTAACAGCACAGATCAACTCAAGTCCTGGAGCCCCTCAAACTCAAGTGGGCTCACATAGAGCCGTTGTCTCCAGTAGGCCCATCATTTTCACCACCCCATCCTTGGAATAGACATTACAGCAGTCATGTAGCATTATCCTTTGATTTCAACTAAAGAGAGAGATTGGGAAGGAGGAGATTAGAAGCAGGGAATTTGCCCAAGTGGTAATTTCACTTTTTGGATTATGAAAAAATGGTGTTCTGTGTGAAGTAGATCCCAAGCATACAACCAGTCATAGACTTGGAGGCCAAACTCTGACATACCTTAAAGAGGTTTTAACACTAGAAGGATCAAGCACATCAATGCATCAGTTGATGCAAGAATTTTAAAATAAATTTTATCATAATTTAGTATAATATCTCCTATTTATGCAAACTTACTTTAATACTAATAATTACAAGCAGATATAATTTTACTTTGAAAATAAAAAAATTTTCAGCCTCCGTATACATAAAGACATGACACCAGTGGATACAGCTTGGTCCTAAATTCAGGTCCTTCTTTAACTTCCCCCTCCCTTGGCAAAATACAACAATATCCATCCCAGGATCACCTACACATTTCCACTCTGTGGTTATATCACTTTGTTGAGGCACAGGTCCTTCCGTGCTTTTGAGCAAATGCAAAGAATTGAAGTATGATGTTGTATGTAAAAGGAGAGAATCTTTCCCTTCATGTCCACTTACATTTATTTGCCAGTTGTCTATTCCTTGTAGCCAGATACAAACCAAGATGTCTCTTGCTCCTTGTGATCTATATGGTGTGGTCAAAAGAGAGACTGAACTCTTCAGACAAACATGATTCAGAAGCCAGGAAAAATTCTCATAGATGTATGTATCAGCATCGTCTGTGATGCCTGTAACCTGGGCAAAGCACTTTTCTGCTCTGGTTGATGCCTTCAGTGATGATGAATCTGCTTTAGTGACCTTCCCCTTGTCCTCTTGAGCCTGTACTCAGGCTTAAATCAGACCCATATTGTCTCCTTTTGGGGGGAATTTTTTTTTTCTGAAGATATTTTCCATCAGAAGCTTGTTTTCTTGCAGTCACTTTGAAACTTGTGTGCCTCAAACATATTCTCTTTTGTTTACTTCCAGTGGCAGTTCATTGGGTTTAAGGAGCTTTGTTTGTCCTGCAATTTCTGATCACTCTAGATTAAAAAGAGAAATCTAGTAGAAACCAGTGAGGAGATAGAGTAGGGCTAGGATTTTGGGGGTTAGAATTACTGCCTCTCTCAGTAAGAGAGAGAAAAGGGCTTCAAACCCGGAAATCTAGCATAATCCTTTCACCTCTGAAAATTAGGGAAACACAGAGAAAACAAGTTTTAGGTTTGTTTCCTTTTCTTAAAAGAAGTTTGGGAGAACAGGGAGAGACAACAGGATTAGAGTCTTCTCCACTTTTTCTTTTGTGGTTTTCTGGTGATTATTTTATTTGTTTTAATGTTGTTTATCTGGGGTCTGTGAGTTTGTTTAAAAATATTTTGATAACTATTTCAATATAGTTGGCTTTGATCAATGTATCTTATCCTGTATATTGAAAAATGTTCTTCTGAGAAAGGATTCATAGGCTTCTCCATGTTGCCAGAGATGTCCGTGACATAAAAAGGGTTAAGGACCCCTCATCTAAGGCGAAGTGGAAACAGTAATCACAGGAAAAAGAACATGGAGTCTTGTGCACAGCTTAAGATTTCAGGCTTTACTGGACAAACCAGTGAATTCAATTCCTACCATGTGAAATACTGGTTCCCATGTTCCTAGAATGAGCCATCCAGCTTTTATACAGGATTTTGACTTCCTCATGATATGGGTGGCATAAGGTTTTCAGAGAAGTCTTCACTCTGGGGTCACTGAATGAGATGAAGCCCCCTGGGACTACCTCCAAAGGAGGACTCAAACCATTAAGCCCTTTCCTCCTAGAAATTTTGCACCAGTCCCTTTTCAGTTTCCTTTTTTTAGGTGGGGAGTAAAGAAACTTTCATTCTCTCAGGCAGGAGGTCCAGATTGGAAAATGGATACAGTAGATTCATCCCCTTCCTTGTAACATCAGTGGGGAGCCTGAACCTTAGAGGTGACCTGCAGAAAGGACTGGCATTGAACTGGAGAAACTGTGGCTAATGAAATAGATTTTTTTAAAAGCAAGAGACAAATAAATGTAGCCCCAAGATGGCAAGAGAACATTGGAGGAGATGAAAGGAAAGAAGAAGGGAGTGAGAGAGCCCAAAAGCAAAGGGAGAGAGAAAGGTTTGGAATATACATAGAGATGAGGAGATAGATGAAAGAGAAAAGAGAAAGATAAGAGAGAAAAGAGAGAAACACAGGACAGATCCACTGAGCAGAGAGAGGTGTTGCCAGGGAAACAAAGAATGAGAGAGAGGAGAAATAGAGAGAGTGGGGAAAAAAAAATCCAAGGATGGAAAATGCTAAAGGATGGGGGTGGGGAGGAGAGGAGGAAAGAAAAGGAGGAGGCGGTGTCTGTGAGAGTGGGTTCAGAATTTGAGGACTGGGTGCTCCAGGAAGAGAATGAGGAGAAAAACTATGAATTCTAAATTAGAAGCTAGGAATTAGAGGAAAAGGTAGAAGGGGAATAAAAAACTCACAGCAGCCATCCAGGAATACAATCCTCCCTGCCATCTCTCTCCCCTCCCCCAAAGCAAACAAAATTCTTAACTGATACCTTTGGGGTTCTTAACTTGTAAGGTCAGGGAACAAAGATCAATTTACAACTGTGGGATGTTCCCCCTTGCCCCAAGAAACCCCCTACCCTCACCACCTCAAGAAAACACAAACTCATGGTCTTTACTATCTTTCCCAGTTTAACAGTTTGAGAAATCTAGGTGAGTTTTACCTATAGATCTATGAGTCAATAACTTACATTTATAGTACTTTAAAGAGCGCAAAGCACTTTGCATACATTATTTCCTTTGAGTCTACCCTGTAAGATAAACACAGTCTATCAGCAAGCATTTTTATTAGGTACCTACTATGTGCCAGCACTGTCCTAGGTGAAGAAGATATAAACATGAAATCATTCTTTCCCTGAAGGAGCCTTTGTGTTCTGCAAACATGCATATATAAGGATGTATGATGTGATTTCAGGGATGGGGGTAGATAAAGAAAGGCCTCCCTTAGGAGGTACTGCTTAAATTGAGCTCTAAAGGAAAGTAGAACTCTAAGTAAGGTAGGTCGGGGAGAGGGGAGTATATCTATGAATCAGAGGCATTCTGTACAAAAAGCCTAGAAAAGGGAGATGGAATAACGTGTGAAAAATAGCAAGAACGTCAGTTTGGCTTAACCATAGTGTGCAGGAAGACATTTTAAACCTGAAAAGGAGGGTTGGATCCCGCTTATGAAGGATTTAAATGCCAAACAGAGTTAATATTTCATTCTAGAGACAGTTGGGAGCAGGGGAGTAACATGACTAGACCCTTGCTTTAGAATTGATACCAGTAGGATATCAAGTATGGATAGGAACGAGGACAGACTGCAGACAGCCAGATCCTAGTTGGGAAGCTATTGCAGTAGTCCAGAAAAAAGTGTTATCTCCTTCTTTACTTAAGTGTTATCATAGGCATTTTACACATGAGGAAACCAAGGCCCAGATAAGTGATTTGTTTATGATTACACAACTAGTGAGCATAACTTTTCCAGATCCTTCCTTTAACAGATTGGATAGCCAAGTTAGGTGGTTTGTCCAAGGTCATGTAGCTTGTTGGTGGCAGAATCAGAGACAGAATATAGGCTTCTGAAGTTCCAGTCCAAGGCTCTTTCCCTGTTTTCCTGTGGTTAGCCACTGTCAATATTTTAGAAATTTGGGGGTAATAGGGTAGTTAGGGCAGCTAGGTGGCATAGTAGATAGAGCACTGGACTTGGAATCAGGAAGATTCATCTTTATGAATTCAAAGCTATTCTCTGACACTTAACTAGCTGTATGACCTTGGGCAAGTCACTTGACCCTGTTTGTCTCAGTTCCTCATTTATAAAAGGAACTAGAGAAGAAAATGGCAAATCATTGCAGTATCTTTGCCAAGAAAGTTCTAAATGATGTCCGCAAAGAGTCAGTCACGACTGAACAACACCAAAAAGGCAGTCCCTAGAACAAAACCCCTGGGCCTGTTAAGTATACCTAGCATTTTGGAATTGGAGGGATACACAAAATATTAAGCAAGGAAGCAAAAGAAAGAACTCTTTCTTCCACTCTCCTAGACATGCCCTTATAATGTCAAAGAAACTGAAAGGAGAGCTCTTAGTCCAGGGAGGGAGGTGGGACCCTACTCCTTGTTAGGCCTGTCTTATTAAGAGAGGAGTGTGAATTTTGATTTTTAATATTTGTTATTGTTTTATGATGCTGATATTTTACTATATTTGCTTATTTTTACAATATTTTAAAACTATTTGAAGGTGAAGAGAGCATCCTAGGTCAGTGGGAAAAAATCCTATACTGGGAAGATTTGAGTTCTGATCCAACTCTGCCGTTAACTAGGTATTGTGACTTTGAACAAAGACATTTACACTCAGTTAACTCATGTAAAAGGAGAGTGATGGACTTGAATGATCTTTGAGATACCTTTTTCTGTCCCTCCTATTTTGAGTTTAAGATGATGTTTCTGTCAAAGGCTAAACCAGAAAAGGCTCAAGGTGGAATCTGAAGTCAGCACAGGCATTTTGCTAGCTTACTAAACCTGCGGTAAACTTTCTCCTCCTGTAGTCAAAAAATAGATTGATTAGGCTAGTGTGTGTATATATGTTTGCTCATGTATGTGTATGCATTTATTCAGGTATGTGGGCATAGGATATAAAAGTACTCATAAAGCAGTAGCTTTGAGGCTCTCAGATAAAAGGTATTATGTCAACACAATTACAGTGGGTGTTGTGACTCAAACCAAATTATCCACACTGGTTTTTTACAAGAGGACCTGAGAGGTAGGCTATATGGGATAAGGTAGAAAGAATGCTGGGTGTGGAGACTTTCTCAAGTCTCCAGTCTTTGTGATCTTGGTCAAATCACTTAACCTCTGTGAGCCCTGGGGTTTTTCATCTATAAAGGGGAAAGTAAGGTTGGACTAGTTCATTTCTAAGGTTCTTTAAAACTGAAAACCTATGAGTCCATGAATCTGGACTTCCTGAATGTTAAGTCTGATCATTTGGACTTTAGACTTTGTATGTTGGGTTTCTTAAACTTCAGTCTCTTTACCTTTCTGTAACTCATTTTGAAAAGCTTGTATCCTTAGAAAGCCAGCATCATCCATTAGGATCTGATAGATGAATGATTAAATCAGTATGTATGACATGACATTGAACAAGGCACCCCACAAAACACAAGGTGCCTTCCCTTTGAAAGGGCTCAGTCTAAAAGAGCTCAAAGCAACCAAACTCCTCTGTGTATTTTTTTCATATGTTTCTGCTTTGTTGGACTCATCTGGGACTTGTTTCCTTGGGTTAAAGGATAATTTTGAAGCTGTCAGATTATGACTGTTACTTAGACTTTTATTTTTTCTTTTAAACATTTTTATTGATATCTTTTGTCTTCATGTTACTTTCATTTCTGAATATATACTTCCTCTCACTCCCCTGCCCAGAGAACCATCCATTGTAAAGGAATAAAAAAGAGAAAGGGGGAGAAAAAAGCAGTTCAACAAAACCAACCAACCCATCAACTGAGTCTGACAGTCCGTATCCCGCAGCCGTTGTCCTTCTCCCTCTGCAAAGTGTTTTGTCATCTCTCCGTTAGGGCCAGCTTTGTTCATTATCATTATAGAGGTTCGGTATCATTTATTTTGTTCCTTCCATTTATGTTATTGTATGTTTTGTTTTCCTGATTAGGTTTCATTTGTCTTTGAGTCTAGTCCTGTAAATGTCTTTGTATTTTTCATACTTATCATTTCTTACAACACAACAGTATTCCATTCCATTCATCATTTTTCAACCCATTCCATTGACTTGGGAGGAAGATGAAACCTCTTAAGTTGTTTTGGTTTACAATTATCTTATTAATGATTTGGAGCATTGTTTCCTGTGGTTATTAACTGTTAGCAGTTCTTTTAAGAACTGCTTATTCTTATCCTCCCAGCCCTGATCTATTGGGGGAATGGTTCTTAGCTTTATACATTTGTTTGTTCCTTCTACATCTTATATATCAGATTATCAGAAATGTTGACAGAAAGATTTCCTCCCCAGTGGACAGCATCTCTTATATTATTCATGGTTTTTATTAGTGCAAAAGCTTTTCGATTTCATGTGAGCAAAGTTATCTCTTTCATCTTTTGTGATCACCTCAGACCTTCATGGGTAAAGAATTCTTGGAATCTTAGAAACGCTTGGAGAAGTTAATATTTTTCTCTAGAGTAAGATTGGATGTGCCATTTGGATGGTAGCCCATGATTTCATCAAACCCCCCACTCCCCAAGAGTGTCTTTTGTGACTCCCCAGTGTAAGCTGAGGAAAACCATCAGCTGTTTCATGTTATGAAGGCTTTACTGAAGTCCTAGTTTTGTGTTGTTTGAGGCACTGGGGATTAGCCACCCACAGCTGGTGAATGGGAGAGAGTGTAGAGGGGTCTTGACTACAGAGGCAGGACCATTGCTTTAAAAGCAGGAAAGGATCCTTCTTGGAAACACTTTGTACCAGAAGAGAACAAGGAAGAGGAAATGAAAGCCAGACCCAAGTTCCCCAGGAGAGGAAGAAACAATGCTGGAGAAACTCACACTCCCAGTAGAACAGGAGAGCCGGAAACCAGGGACTGAGAACTGCCGGATTCCAGCACCAAGGGAGGCCCACCTCAGACTTTAGTGTAAAGAGACTAAGGAAAAAGATTTGATGGCCTTTTGGATAGCGGTGGAGGTACTAGTGGCCCAAAGGAAACAGTATGAGCTTAACTGGCCTAAGATTCTAGGCATGTTTGTTCACAGTCCATCCAGTCTTAGGGGGAGGAGGGGAGGGGATCAGGAAGGGCCCATCACAGAGAAAATCAGGAAACAGCGACAATTATCTTATTGTTGCTAAAGAGGAAGTAGGGCAGAGAGCTTCCTGAAGAGTAAGTGATTTATGCTATAGCACTAAACCTGAGACTCATCTGTGAAGGAAGTGTGGGATAAAAGTTATCTTGAGTCAGCAGAGAAGTGGCACCCATATTGTGTAGACTGAAAAAACCAAGGGTGGGCGGTGGGAGATCCCTGGAGCTGTGCCATCCAGGGGCAGTTAATGCGGGGTCTTTAAGCCCAGGGTGTTTAGGAGTACAGGAGGTTGAGGAGTACTGAGTCCCTCCCATCTTCCTGAAAAATCCTGTGAGACTCACTTCCCTTTCAGTGGTTCCATTTCTTTTTATGTAAGGAGGAGGATGTGAGTAATGGATGTGAGTTAGAAAATCTGGGTTGGAGTTCTGGCACTTCCATTCCTTACCCATGTGACCTTGTATAATTAACTTTTTTTTCTTTTTTTGGAGGGGGGAGAATCTCAGTTTCTCTATCTGTAAACTAATGGGGTTGTGCTGTATTGCCAAGGACCCTTCCAACTTTAACATTCTGTGATTCTGACCTTTATGCTGCTAAGGTACAGTGTTAAAATATAGCATAGAGCCCTGCTGGAAAGCAGGATTCCTAGTGAAGCACTGCCCATTTATTTCAGGTAGGAAAGAGATGGGGAAAGGAGGCTCCTTTTTAAATTGCCTTCTGATCAGATTAGACAAGAACCACTCATTTGCATACAGGTGCTACATTAACTCCCCAGGACTGCTAATCAGTTGGCTATGTGAGATGGCAACAGATGTTCCTGGGTGAAGGTAAAGTGAACTGAAGAGCCTTAGCCTCTGTCTGCAGGTTGGTTTGTTTGCAGGCTCAGGATGTGGGTCTGAACCATCAGCTCCTGAGCAGTAGCCACCCTGAGTCCCCTGATTGTCCTGTCTCTGCATGGACTTTAGTGAGTCAGGTTTTTCACTCAGTAATAAGATTGTAGTGGGGAGCTGGTCTGCTGCTTCTCTTTTCTTTCATCACAGAGGTGGGATAAAAGGGGGTGGGAAAAGCTGGGAGCCAGAAAGCAGAAATAGCACTAGGAAGAGGTGACTTCAGGTCCAAAGAACAAGCCATTTTTACACTTTTTTTGGTGGGAGGGGAGAGTGGAGCCTGGCAAGCCAGACTGCCTCCTAAAACAGCCCCAGGATGGCACCACCAGCTGGCTAATGTGTCTGAAGGAGGGGTGGGAGGAGCACCGGGAAATCCCAACCTTTCCCCTACCTGCTCCCAGCTTGCCCTCCTATAGTGTAGGAGGAAATCTCAGGCATCCTGCCACTACCATGAGAGTGTGGAATATTCAGTTGTCCCTTGCCCATTGAAAGAAAGAGCCCTGGATATAATGACCAAGGGCAACCCTGAAGAAGCAATGAGAAATCTGTCCTTTCTTTCGTTGAAGAGATGAGGGACTGTAGGTATGGAATGCTCTATGTGCCCTCAGACACGGTGGAGTGTTGGGTTTGCTGAACTGGGTATGTGTTTGTTTGTTTGCAGTGTCCATTAGAAGGGAAGCTACTAGTGTGGAGGAGGGAGTTGGTAAGAAGGGGTATCTTCTGAAATGAATGTGATTTAAAAGCACAAGGCTTCAATAGAACTTTAAAATCCGCTTTTAAAAAGTAGTGCACTTGGCTCTGAACTAGGGTGCCCAAGTTTGAGTTTTGACTCTGTTACCATCTAGCTGTGCAGCCCTATGCCAGGCACCAGGGCACTCAAATGTGGAAGCAGTCCCAACTCTTCCTCTTACTGCCTGTGCCACTTGGGCTCCTCACCTGTTAAATGACAGGATTGCAGCCAGGGCCTCCAGGGTCCCTTCCAGCTCTGTGTCTGTCTATTATCCCATGATGTGAGGATTTCTGAATTTTCTGCCGTTTGGCCAGAACTGACTGAGCCATCCACCTAGGACCAGAGTACTCCCCCAAGGAGGCAGGGCTGTTGTTGTCAGTCTCCAGAAACAGAATGTTCTTTGTGTATCTGCTGGGAAAAAGGAGAAGTTAAAACAAAGAGAGAATCCTGAAAGGAAGAGAAATGCATACTTCCCCTTCTCACCCTGGAAAGCTACATGGTGGGCTTTCTGGATCACCACAGCACAGGCTCCTTTATAAAGAACCCGGCCCTCCCCAGTGAGAAGGCAGAAGTGAAAATGTGGCAAAAAGCCATGAGTTTTTCACAACAGACTGGGGTTTCACTTCCTTTTTCTCACTGGGGATAATGTTTTCCTTCTAGTCTAATATAAGAGCACTGGAAGAATTTATGTTCTGGGGTATATTTTTTGAGGTCCATGAATTTTACATATACCTGGGTCTCTATTTTTCCTTCTCTTACTTAACAGGCAGGGCTTAGGGAGGTACAAAGGTAGGTAAGACATGGTTCCTTTCCGCAAGTGGCTTACAGTCAGTCTCCTAGAGAAGGCTAATCCACAGGCTCACCCTTTGCAGGGTAACAGGGACCCTACATTTATGAAAGGAGCTGAGAATATGAGCATAAGATCTTTCATTCCCATGACCCAGTGGACTCTGCTAATTCCTATTTTCATAGAGGCATAGATTGAGAGCTGAATGAAACCTTAGAAAATCTTTGAGACGGACCATCTCATTTTACTGATACAAGAAGACAGGCATAGGTTGTGTAAGTGCTGGGTTACATAGCTATTGCCTCAGGTGAGATTTGAACTCAGATCTTCCTGACTCCAGGGCCACTGTTCTATTCACTACACCATGCTGTCCTATTTTCGTAGCCTTGGATCTCTTTAACATGAGCTATTATCTAGTTACTCTGTCCCATCCTTTGCTGGTGAAGCTGATTTTTTTGAACCTCATTGTAGAATCTTACATTTCTCCTTATTAAGTATCATCTGATTATTCAGACCTATCAAATTTTTCCCCCCTTTCCTCCTTCTTACATCAAGAACAACAGTAGTGATATCAAATAATAACATGTATCAAGGACACACAGAGTAAGATATAATGGCAGCTCACATGTAAGTACTGTCCTTTATCATTTGTATGCGTATGATTCGCCAGTAAGAATTTGCAGCCTCCTTCTTTCTTTTAAACTCCAGATAT
>JAJHZJ010000381.1:3171655-3424368 GCA_023548195.1 Bettongia penicillata ogilbyi | reverse complement strand
TTCTCTCCTTTGACTCTCACAATAACTCTGGGAGGTAGGTACTACAGGTGTTATTATCCCTATTTTACCAGATGAGGAAACTGAGGCACAGAGAGGTTAAGGGGTGTGATACATAGATATACATACATATACACACACACATACTTTTTTGTCTCATGGCCTCACATTTAATAAGAACCAAGAGAGAGGATTTAGGAATATCCTGAATTCGTAGAAGTTAGACATGGAAAAAAACGAACTCTCTTACTTTCAGATAAGGAAATCTTTTTCTTGATTTTTTTCCTCTTGCTGAAAATGAATAAAGGAAAATTCCTTAATTTTAAAAAAAATGTAGTAAGATATTCTGTTGCCAACACAAATTTGAGAGCTGGACCACTCCATTTCACCTGATGAAATGAAGAGAAAACCTCCAAAGGGGAGAGAATAAATTTGAAAAAGTATAGCTTTGAAAACTAAATAACATGCTTTCCTCACAAGTGTATTAACAATACTTGCTATTTTACAGATTAGAAAAAGGAGGTTTAGAAAGTTTTAGCGTGTCCACATTTACACAGCCAAGGATTGGGTTGCAGGGTAGGAGCTCAACGCAGGAATGTCTGCCTCCAAACCTAGCCCTGTTCTTGCCACCCAGTCTGCCTAGAAACAGAGGCTTAACTCCTTTAGCTAGCCTAGCACACAGATTAGGGTCCTTGAGTATTGACAAACAATAAATCAAACCTTGACTTGTAGAGTTTGACAATTTTGGAGGTGGAAATACGCATGCTGAGAATGTAATGGTCAGCTCTCCTTTATAAGCTGGCCCCAGATCTCCATTAAGTCACATAGCTGAAATTCTAGAAACAGTCTTACAGTGGAACCAAGAAAAAGTCATAATTCATTTTACTAAGGAAACTTCAGAGAGAGGTCTGGCTCTCATTCAAGGACACAGCAGGAGAGAAAAGGTTAGATAGAGGCTATTCCAAAAGCTTTGGGGAATTCTAAGTCACTCAAGTTTTGTGTCCCAAAGTCTTAGTGCTAAGTGCCTCAAGTTTCTGTGTCCCAAAAGTCTTAGTAGAGTTTTAAGCTATTAGTGCCTTAAAGCTTTAGGACCTCTGTGTCCCCCAAAATTAAAGCTTTAGTGGCTCCTTGTGTCCCCAGAGTCGTAGTCCTTGCAGTTTTCAGGTATTTACGTTTAACCTTCAGTAGCTTAAAAATTCAGTAAGACTTTTGGGCCAGCCTGTGTGGTGTGAAGTGCCATAGCCTGATGTGAATCACGTGCCTTCTGATTTGGTCTTGCCTTTTCCCCAAACCCCAATCCAAGTGCAGGGTTTCGCACATAGCAAGTACTTAATAAATGTTTTTATATTCATTCATCCCACAGAGCCATCCATTTCATTCCCAGTTTGAGGGCCGAGAGAAAGTAGCCTGCGGGTCAAAGTTTCTTCCCAGCCAGGTCCCGCACCTATCCCGGGACAGCTGTCATCTGGGGCCATTTCCTCATTCCCCCAGAAATCACTGCAAGAGAGGCTGGCCTTCAGAACCCACCAAACGAGCAGTTGTGAAACCTTCCCAGGCTGCGCTCCAGCCAGCTGCCCCTCCTCCCAGCGGCTTGCTGCCCCGGACACTTAAAGCAGCTGCCCAAGCAGCCCGAGCAGCACAAGCAGCCGCCGCCGCCGCGTCGCCATTGCCAGGGCACAGGCTAGGGCAGTGCCCAGCTTCCGGGGCCCCAGTACCCGTCAAGATGCGCTGTGCGCTGCTGCTGCTCCTCGCGGCCGGGGCTTTCTTTCTAGCCCCCGAGGTTTCCAGCTTGCCCACTGTTTCCGCAGAAGGTAAGGAGATGGGATGGAAAAGTCTGGGCATCCCCCAAGTGCGCTTCTTGGCTACTCCGCCTTAACTTAGCGAAGGAGCGGCCGCGGAGCAGAGCCCGGGCGGACGGAGCGGGGTCCAGGGGCAGAGGAAGGAGGAGGACTTGGCGGTCCCCCCAAGGAGGGTCCCAGATGCTCTAGGGACGCAATCTCCACGGAGCCCACACTCATAGCACATAGCCCCCCCACACACATCCCAACACACACGCGCACACGAGCACACATACGCACACACACACGCACACGAGCACACACACACGCACACGAGCATACACACGCACACACACGCACATAGACGCACATACATACACCCCCCACACAACCCAACAGACACACACACATGCACACACGCACACGAGCACACACACGCACACACACACGCACACACGCATCTAGTTCCTTTCTGGGAAAAGTATGGAAAATGAAAGTGAATCATGGAACTAAACCACAGAAGAAACTTGGCAGGAAAAAAACCCCGAAGTAACTAAAAGAGAGCGCCTTGGGACCCGGGGTTTTTGTGCAGAACCGAGGCGGCTCCGTGCCTTGGGAGAGGCGCATCTTTCCTCTTCTCCCATCCCTGAATGCTAAGAGCGTTTTATATTTTCCCTTTAATGCTAGGAGTTTTCTTTCCACTTCTGTTAAATGAGTGCACCACTTAAATCCTGGCCCACCACTCCATCCAGAACGAATTACCCAGCAAGTTCTTGGCAAATCCCGAGCTCAGGACTGCTGCTGAGCAGTTGGTTCAGTAAAGGTTGGAAGGGAGCTGTGGAAACCGAGTCTAGGGGCTGAAACTAAGCCCCCACAGACACCTGTGCTGCCTGTAATTGGAGTCCCTGGTTCTCGAATGAGCCAGCCCTTTTGGGTGCATGAATTAAGTGGAATAAAATTAGACAAACATCAAAACCATAGACCCTTGAGTTTGGGGAGCTGGAAGGGACTCCTAGAGATTTAGTCCTACCTTTTCCTTTGGCAGAATGGGAAGCACTTGAGGCCAAGAAAGATGAAAGGGCTTAGCCATGGTCACAGAACCAGTTTGTGACAGTCAGAACCAGGCAGGCTTAGACCAGATAGAAACATGAAATCTGAGATCTAGAACTCAAAGGAACCTCAGGGTTAGTGGATCCAACCCCTCATATACAGATGGAATAATTGAGGCCAGAGAGGATAAAGCAGTGACTTCTCCAAAGACAATTTAAACCCAAGCCCTCTGACTTCCCCACCAGTACTCCTTTATACTATGCCAAAATCTCCAGAGGTTTTGCAGTGCTTTTGGGACCTGAAAAAATAAATCACAACTATAGTAAGTTTGGCATTACAATCAAGAATTTTGAAACTGAAAATGTAACCCGGAGAACTGATGTCTTTTCTCTAGGAGGCAAATAAATCTCACTTAAATACCTGTATCCTACTTCTAAGTGACATCCAGGAAAACCTTGCCCCACATTTTGGAGGCTTAGAGTGGATTGGATGTTAGTATTTTTTTCTTTATTCCTTCTATCTAGCTAAGAATTAATTCATGTTGCCTCACTGCTCTCCCTTTATTCTGGAATCCTTTTTCTAGCCTTGTCTCCCGATCATTGAATGAATGCAGTAGATCATTTATATATGGAGTTGTTTAGTTGTGACACATGCACTGTCCATGCTAGTACTGTCCACAGGGGTTTCCTGGCCAATATACTGGAGTTTTCTTTTACAGTGGCATAAGTTCAACAGTGGTTAAGTGATTTGCTCAGGGTCACATGGCTAGTGAGTGTCTGAGGCCAGATTTGAACTTAGTTCTTCCTAATTCCATGTCCAGCTCACTATGTAGCTGCCTAGCTATAGATAGTAGCTTCCTAACTGATCCCATCGGAAGCCATAGAACTAAATTCAACTACTCCTACTTTTGGAGTTAGCCTAGAAACTTGCATTAGAGAGTATCATAAAATCTAGTTCTTAGAAATTTCCATTTTGTAAAGTGCCATATAAGTTTATACTTTACTAGATAACTAAAGCAGTAATTGGTCCTTAATAATAAAAATTAATTTATTAACTAGTTTTCTTGATTGTAGACCAAACATGTCTGTTTTATACCAATTCTAAAATGTGCTTTTGCCTTGACAGAGGAGTCTCTGTTTCAGTCATGGATGAAACAGGTCAGTGATTACTTCTTCTTCTTTTTGTGAGGCAGTTGGTGTTGTGACTTGCCCAAGGTCACATAGCTAGTAAGTGTCAAGCGTCTGAGGCAACATTTGAACTCAGGTCCTCTGGACTCCAGGGCTGGTGCTCTATTCACTGCCCCAGAGATTACTTCTTTTGTGAGCTTTTAAAATCTTACAAATTTCCTGCTAAAAAATGAAGTGAATTGTGATAACAGATGTAAAGAGAAGGGTCCAACTCATCACCAGAGTCTTTATAAAATAATATTTACCAAATAAAATGTCAATTAATCAAAACTAAGTGACTATAATTATATGACATATGTTTTCATTATAATTGCCTACAGTAGTGAATTTGGGCCTAGGGTCTGCTGCTTTTAATTCTATGATCACTCTATTATGTTAATGAATGATTGAGTTACCATTTCTCTTTAAGGGTGTTAACCCAGGGAAAACCCCACAAAATGTAGTGGAGTCCAAGCTGAGTTGAAAGAAGAAAAGTTTTATAGGGAGGAAAATCAGACACTGGTACTGGGGCCCTCTAGTACAAAGTTCAAAGGAACCTAGAGCCAAGGAGGGGCAGGAACAATTTATACTTGAAAAATACAAAGGGAGCAATTAGGGTAAAGCATGGACAATCTTTCCAAGGAACAGATGGGACAGAGAAGCAGGATGTTTTGCAGAACAGTTGACTGAAAAGTTGATTTAAGCCTATTTGGGGCGTGATCAGCAGGGACAGACAGTGAATACCAGCTAAAGCATCTGAGAGTGAGTTCACTGCGGGCACTGGACAGTCATTAAACAAAACAAAGCAAAACTGGTGCAGGTAGGTGGCTCAGTGGATAGAGCAAATCTAGCTGTGTGACCCTGGGCAAATTGGTTAACCCCAACTGCCTTTACAAACACCTCCCCACACCCATTTTGGAGATCGCCTAAGTTTGATTGTCTAATAAAATAAGTTAGCAGGAAAGGTCATCTCTTTTTAACCTACAAAAAAATATTTTGTTAACCTATTGCTGCTTTCTTAATTTAGGTTTCTTATGCTGCTTTTTTTTTTCCAGTACAACAAGACATATGATTCATCAGAGTATTATCGAAGACTACAAATTTTTCTCGAAAATAAGAGAATGATTGATAAACACAATGCTGGGAACCACTCATACCAAAGTACTGCAGTAAAATTATTCCAAATACTTCTCTGGGAACTGGGGATGGTAAAATGTCAGAAAATAGCAGGAGAATATAAGCCAAAGAGTATTAATTAACCAGGATATTGTTTCTTGTGCCTTTATATCAATGTTCAACCAGTCAACAAGTTTTTATTAAGTACCTACTATGTGCCAGATTAAGGGGATATAATACAATGTATGTGTTTATATGTAGGTATGATAAATGATCATGTATTACCATGGTATGAAATAAGATGTAATTAGGAATTTTTATGCTTGAATCAAATTCACTTTTCAGAGGTCTGCAGAGTTGACTGAGCCAGTTAAAGTAGCTAGATACCTCCAAGATACGGACTGACCTGTCCTCTAGAGAGTTCCCTACACTCAGATGCATCCTAGGTGTTGTGCTGTGTCTGTCCATTGCTGAAGCAGACCATACCATCAGAAAAATGATGACATGACTTACACTTGACTTTGTTTTGAGTGAGGGATGGCTGTGCAAAGTCACCAGCCTCACTTCTCCTCCAGAACCATCTGAATCCAGTGACAAGATATTCATCAGGATGACTGGAGATGGTCCAGGATGCAATGGGAGACCTTGGCCCCTTTAGGCCAAGGTCTATTCAGGTCTTACTTAGAGTAAGGTAACATCCATTCAGTGAATAGGCCTGTTTAAGAAGTAGTCAGGGAATGACCCCTTTAATGAGGCAAAGAAAAATAACTGAATCAGGCTGGGAGGGAAACAGCAACAGTCAGTTACTATTGATAATCACTCTTGAGCCAGGAAGGAGGGTCCAGAAAACAGCCCTTAAGGAGCTTGGGCAGGGGCCTAGTGTTGTCCAATCTATGGGCTTCAGAGTTCAGTAAGGTTTAAAGTTTTGGGAAAGGAGAGGAGAGGAGAAGAGGGAGGAGGAGAGGAAAGGGAAAAGAAGGGAAGTGATGGGAAGGGAAGTGAAAGTAAGAAATCTAGCCAATAAATCCCAAGTTTGGCATCCTCTGACCTTCAAATTTACCTTCTCTTGAAGAGGAGAAGGAAGGGGAGGGGGAGACAGACAGGAGAGGAGGAGCTGAGCTACCCAGCTAGCTGGGTCCCCATGCAGGCAGCTGAGTCCACTCACAGATTATTGTGTTCCTCCTTCATTGCCAAAGACCATGCCATCAGAGAAATGATGGCATGACTTGCACTTGAAGTTGTTTTGCATGAGGGAGAGTTTATGAATGGAAGGAAGTTAGGTCCTCTTACTGTGAGAGGTGCCTTGGAGGTAAGAGGGATGCTGACTTGTGGGCAATTGCTGCACATGGTAGCCCAATGGGCCATAGGCTAGGAGGTGAAGGTAGGGTAGGGAGTCAGCAGGCATGGGTGGGGAGTGGGGAAGCATAGTAAATATTTATTCTATGCTGGGCATTGTACTCAGTGCCAGTGATAAAAAGACAAATGGAAAAACAGCCTCTGCCTTCAAGAAGCTTATATTCTAGTTGGGGGAGGAATGCAACATATTTACTAACAAGCAGGAGGAACAAACAACAAAGGCTTCTGCAGGAGCTAATTTTATTCAGGTCTTGCAGCAAGCCAAAGATTCTAAGAAAGGACTGGACACATTTCAGGCATGAGTAGTAACTGTGGAAAGGTAGAGAGGGAAGAGATGAAAAGCTGAGCTCAGAAAGCATGACTGCAATGTTAACTGAGAGAAAGGGACCCACCAAATATGGGGAAGAGTGAGGTGATGGACTGAAGGGCCTGAGATGGCAAGGGGAGGATTTTGTATTTCATCCCAGAGACAACAAGATGACACTGAAAAGTCTTGAGCAAGTGAGTGATACAGTCAGAGCTGTGCTTTAAGAGGATTATTTTGTCATCTGTGGAGGTTGGCCTGGGAGGAAAAAACCAGAAGCCAGAAATCCAATTAGGAGACTGTTTGAAAAGTTCAAGAAAAAAGGTGATGAGCACCCTGGATGTGGAGAGGAACAAATGTGAGAAATGTAGAGGTCAAGTTGGCAGCTCGATGGTGCAGTGGGTAGAGCACTGGGCCTTGAGGCAGCAAGAGCTGAGGTCAGTTCTGTCCTCAGATACTTACTAGCAGGGTGACCCTGAGCAAGTCCCTTAACCTCAGTTTCCTCATCTTTAAAGTGGGAATAATAATCTCACCTATCTCCCAGAACTGTTGTGAGGATCAGATGAGATAATGATAATTGCTTAATGATTAAAAAGCACTTTGGACAGTGCCTGGCACAGAGTAAACACTATAAAAACATACTTATTATTATTATTCATTGACAAAACTTGGTGACTGATTGGATAGAATGGAGTGTCAAGGGTGACAGCTATAGAGAAATGTGGAGGAAGGTCATGTTTAGGTGGGGAAGACCATGAATTCCAGTCCAGACATTTTTGGTTGTAGAGGGCATCCAGGTGGAGAAAAATGTCCATCATGGAGTCAATGATAGAGAACTGGAGCTCAAGAGAGACTGGTGCTGAACATAAAGATTAGGGAATAATCCAGACAGAAATGATGGCTGAGCTGAGAGAAACTGGTGGGTGGATCCATACAAAGCCTTGTGGGAAATCCAGAGTCAAGGAAGTAGGGCATGGATAGTGAATCCAGTAAAGGAGACTGAAAAGAAGAATCATGGGAGAGCAATCTCAGGACAGCTAGGTGAGGAGATGAGAAGGGAATGGTCAACCAAGTCAGAAACTGCCAAGAGATCCAGAATGAGGAGGAATGGGAATAGGTAATTCGATTTAGTCATTGAAATCACAGCCTTGGATGGAACAATTCCCCAGTGGTGACTCCTAAAGGCACCTCAAAAGGAAGGGATGAAAGGGTAAGAAGAGGAGGCAGCAAGTATGAGCAGCTTTTTCTGGGAGCTGGGCTGTGAAATGTCAGATGACATGGGACTATATACAGCTTGAGAGAGTGGCTAGTCAAGTGCAGGTTCTATACCTATGGGAGGACTTCAGCATGCCTCCAGGCTGCAGGGAAAGAGGCAGCAGATAAGGAGGGATTGAAGAGAAGAGAAAGGGCATGAGGAGCATTTAGAGGTTTGGCCTTAGTTGGCAAAGAGAAAAGTCACCTGTTCCTTAGAGGCTGGAACAAAGGAAGAACGGTGGGTGACACAGAGAGATTTTCTGAGATGTGGAAGAGGGGATCACTGATCACAAGCATTGATTTTCTCAGTGAAGTGTGAGCAGGAGGCCCTGTGCTGAAAAGGACTGGAGAGGGTGGGATAGGAGGGTTAAGAAGAGATCTGTAATGACATGTAGGGAATGTTGCTGGGCCAATCAGTATTCTTCCAAGGTATACCCAGCAGCAGTGAGGACCCAGTCAAGTTTAGATAACATACACTTGTAGTGGATGCAGTCAGTAGAGTTGTATGACTTCTTCCACAGTGCTTGCAGCCAATGATGGAGAGAAGAGAAAGCAGGTGATGGCAAAAACCGAGGGAATGGACTTGGCAAAGTATGAGAAATGAGAGGAGAAAGAGACAAGGGAGTCAAGACTTTGTGTGCCCGTTTCTTTGGGGTACATAGTACGTATGCCTGGCACATAGTAATATAATGTGCTTAATCAATGTTTGTGGACTGATTTGCTCTGTGGTCAAGGCTGCAAAAGAAAGGGAGTGAAGCCAAAACAAGTAGAACTTGAAAGATCAAAGATTGGGATGAGGAATAAAAATAGGTTTAGGAGGAATGAAGTAGAAGGACAGATGTTAGGAGCATGTGGTCCAAGGAGAAGAAATTCAGAATTCTGGGTAATAAACACAAAAAATGGTGATGGTGAAATCAAGTGTGTGTGTGATCATAAGCATGTGAGACTGAGAAGGAATGAAAAGTGTAGATCATGGGCATTAATGAACTAGAAGCTTGAAAGAATGTCAGTTTGTGTATAATAGTGCTTACCTTGTGTTGACTTTATATCTGTATGTGGTATCTATTTATATACATATACATTGTTTCTCCTTGCAGTAGAAACTAGTGAAGTTCTACTACTATAGTAGTTCATACTATAAGGAGAAACAATGTATATATTGCTATCTATAAACCAGACTGATTTCTCTCTAAAAGGGCAGAGTGGGATTTAATTGGCCAGGTGGCTTTTGAAGTGTTCCTTTGCCTTTCTATGCCCCTGAAGCACACAAGACTCAGCCTGTGGGGAACTGCTGCTTTGGGTTTATAGCAAAATTCCCATTGTCCTGTAGGAACATATTCCTTACTAAGTGTTGCTAATGGCTCAGGTGGATGTGGAAGTGGGGCATTTTATTTGAATTTAATTAAGAATTGTATCCTTTTAAATTTTATTTAATCTATTAAAGAGTTTTTAATTATCATTTTATGGTTCACAGGTATATTATTGCATTCTAATATCAAACTTCAAAGAACTGGACTAGCCTAAACTGGATTTGGTCACAAACATTTGGTATTAGTTGGGGGAGAGGGAACATTTTGCAAAGATTTTTAAAAATTATCTTCCTTGTTAAAATATTGGAAGAGTGATACGCAAAAAGGGGGGGATTTGGGTGAACAGACAGCCAGATACAGTATTCTGGTACAGTTAGGCTAGAGAGTTTTAGTAAAATTGTATCTGGTACTAGAACACTAAAGGGCCTTCTACTTTGCTCAAATTTAAGATGTCCCCAAAGCTCTTACCCTATTTGGTCACTTGTAACAGTCGTCCAAGCCTCGTCCAGGCTGTTGTAACTGTAAACCCACAGGGGTACCAGAGGCTATATGCCTGAGTTAATAGGACTTGGAAAGGAGGGAGAAGAGATGCCACTGTATTAGGGGAGGCTAGTAAGATGGGCAACCAAGTTTCTCTTATGTAAATCCAGGTTATTCTCATGCAAATTAAAGGAAATGCGTATACAACTAACAGAGAAAAGGCTTCAAAAGTTCAGAAAAAGACTAAAGAAATAGAGAAAGGTCATGTGAATAAAACTTTTTATTGTTCCTTCCCTGCTACTTGCTTACTGGATTTTTTAAAACTTCTTTCAGTGGGACTGAACCAATTTTCAGATATGTCCTTTGATGAATTCAAAAAGACTTATCTTATGAGAATGCCTCAAGTAAGTGCTGTTCATTCTAACAAAATTGGAATTTTAAGAATGTAAACCTTTTGAATTATTTTACAGTGTGGTCTGTCTCCTCTCATCTACCTTCCATTTTCTCTCTCTTCTGTTCTGGGCTTCTGTTCAGAATCATTCTGGGAGCCAGAAAAGTTGGAACTCATCTTTATCTCCAGGGAACTTGGAAATTTAGAACCTTTTGTTTTAAACTGTAACTCACGTGTCATCAAAGACATTTTGTTAAGTCATACTTTAAGAGAAATGTTAGAATCAAAGAAGGAACCAAAGAGAGGCACCAAAGTTGACAGCTGGGAAACCAGCATGTGAGAATGGGACTGAATCAAATCAGCTCTTCCCACCTCTCTTAAAATGAGAAGAAATTATGCCCTAATGCTTTTGTCAGGTGAGATAATCAATAAAGTAGGTTGGATCAAGGCTGAGATATCTCTGCTGAATCCATAATAAGTTGTAGACTAAATTCAACAAGCCCATGAGCAGTTTAGAAGTCCTTGAAAGCTGCTGAATGAATGAGTGTAATGTTGCACGGGAAGTGAATCGGTATTGGCCAAGGAAACTTGTTCCCATCCAGTGGGTCATCTATAAAATAGCAAGCACATCTGGAACTTGGGCCATCAAGCATATGGCAGCTGAGTGGTGGAAGCCTCTAGCCAAGCCTCTGAGACAGAAAGACTTCGAAGGAAGACAGAAGAGCACCTTGGCTTCTCCCTCCTCCCTTTGATCAGAAGAGAACCTTGCAAGGCCAGCAGATTTCAGACTTCCTGCTGATCCCAGCATCATCGCAGAATGTTGATGAAGTGTTGGCCTCAGGAACATAGGAAAAGCAGGTTCAAGCCTTTACGAGGAGCACAGCAGAGAAGCTGTGCTGAACCCAAGGAGAATATTAGGAGGACTGCAGGAAAGCTGTTACTCCTCCACTTTCCTTTGGACTGCATGTGTGCTAGGAGGAGAGTGTGTCACAAACTTGAGGGGGATATTTTGTATCCGTTGTTCTTATACCTCAGTGCAGTGTAGGGGGTATATAGGCTGTGTTCAGGGAAGACTAACAGCTCTGGTGTGAGGGCTGTTTTGCACCTTTGGTGTCCACCTGACCTACCTGTCACCTGTGACTTCAAGAAGCTGTAGCATGGGCAGCAGCCACACCCAGGTAAACCATTTCCAGAGATGGGCTAAACCACGTTAAGGATAATGGAGGAGTCCCAAACCCTTTGGTGAGTTGGCAGGGAGGGAGTGGGGTGTCTATCCCCAGCATGTGACCCCTTCCCCTGCTGGAATGGGAGACTGACAACAATTTGTTCCAGTGGCCATGAAGACAGCTGAAGCTGACACTGTAGAGCTCAGAGCTTGGTTAAACATCAGAGATATCTAGGTCATCCACTGTATCTCAAGCCATCTCCAGTCATCTTGAATCTGTTCTACCACTGGACTGTGAAGACTCTGAAAGAGAAAGGCTGAAAAGTTAATGCAGCTCTGCCTTACTTAGATCCAATTTATGCATGAATCAAAAGACATCACCCATACCATTTTACTATTTTTACCTATCTCAAAGTCTTGTGATGACAGCTAAGTGACAAAGCAGTAGGTGAAGATATACTGGGACCTGTAATCACAAGCCTCTGCACACAGGCTTTCTGTAAGCAAGCCGAGGCCATAGGATTTTTTTCTCACTGGAAATAACAGTGGGATTCAGCAGGCCCTTAGGTGTCTGAGCAGCGTTTTAAGAACTACACTGCTCACCTCCTGTTGTGAGGAAGGTGCTAGAAAAGGTGCCCTAAAAATGGCCTGCTTCCCCAACCGTGGCCTGTTAACATGGCAGGCAAGGACCCCAACCTATGGTCAAAACAAAAAAAAATGCACAAAATCTTCTGCAAAGATGATCATCTGACCATTAATACATGGAATGTGCAGACACTTATGGACAACACAAAATCCAGTAGACCTGAAAGACAAACAGCTCTTGTGAGAGAACTGGAGAAGTTCCTCAGTGTTGTATATTAATTTCACCCTCAATGTTGTACATCAATTTCATGATGGCATGCTTGGCCCTATTCTGGATAATGCATGATCGTGGTCTCATACTTTCCCAGTCACCAGCAGAGTGCAACAAGGCAGTCTGCTTGCTCTCATGCTTTTTAACATGATGTTTTCAGCAATTTTGTCAGACCTTTTCAGTGAGGACAAACACAGCATCAAGGTCAACTACCTCACTGATGGTGAATTATTTAACTTGGAAAGGTACAAGCCAAGACCAAAGTCAAGGGAGAGTTGGTGCATGATGTTTTGTTCACAGATGACTATGCATCTGACATGCAACCCTGTATGGATCAATTCTCTGCTGCTTGTGCTAATTTTGGTCTAACAACACTAAGAAAACACAGGTGCTCCAAAGAATTGAAGTAGCTCAAAAGAAACATGAGATACACAAATTTAGAGAATTCATCCCAAATGCTCACATGTCCTTTTTGTGTCTGACCTGTGGTAGAGCATTCTGAGCTTGCATTGGTCTGGTCAGCCACAGTCAGACACACTGACTTGACTCTAACATAGTGACGTTATTGTGGTTCTCTCTGAGACAGAAGTCCAGCAGCCAAACAGTAAATATCCCTTTTCAAAAGCTAATTAGGTCTGACTGACTGTTTGTTATCAAGCAGTAATCATCTAGGTGGGGGCTCATGAGCTATATATAGTATTAGAGAATGACACCCATCCCCTCCAAACTACCTCTAGATCCCTGAGCAGAGATGAGTAGCCTCCCTCACTGTCTGACCTGACAGTGTAAGTGAAGATTGGGAGAGTATCTCCAGAGCATGTGCCACAGGAATAGTGAGAGTCTTAAATGCCCTATGCGTCTGAGTCTGGAAAAGAGATTACTGAGGAACATTTGTGAGTCACCCAACATAAAATGCATTTACTCAGTTTCAGTGAGTCTGTGATCTTATTGCTGTAGAGAATGCTTCCACTGGTGCAGATTATAACCCACCTGTGCTCTCTCATTCTTTGTGTCTGGAGCATGGTTGCTCCAGAAGGGCTTTCCAACCACAGTGACTGAAACCTTCCTTTAAGTTTTTCTACATTTAGTAATTACAAAGGAAGCAATCTAGTCATATGACCCCTCCTACCTGCTTCCACTCATATGGCCTCAGGGATGTACTTAAATTGAATTCTTATCTATAAGGCCCCCAAAATGAAGTAGCTCTGGGATAATCCTGGAATAGGTCTAGTCCTGACACTCATGAGTGGTTTGACTTTGAGCAAGTCATTTCATCTCCATGGACCTCAGTTTACTCACCTGTAAAATGGGAGTAAACATACTCTGCCTGCTTCACAGTGGTGTGGAGATCAAATAAGAGAAATAAATGCAGATGAAAGAGCTTTAGAAGCTACAAAATGCTGAGTGCTATTACTATTCTTCTAGGATATTTTTATTTGAGTGCTAGAGCAGAGCAGCCTGAGGATGACCTGAGCTTTACTGCCAGAGAGCAGGGCTAGGTGTCAAGTTCCACTTGGCAAAGGAAATCTGTTTCAGGATCTGACAAGGCTTTGAGCGCCTATTTTCCTGGGCCTGATTTCCTAGTCAGATAGCTTACCTGGTTATGAAAATGTTTCCTAGAGGCATGGAGCCTCAGAGCTTGGAAGGAGTGTCAGAGGTCATCTGATTGAAACTAATAAGGTTGATGATGATAGCTAACATTTAAATAGGGCAGCTCAGGGGCACAGTGAGTAGAGCTCTATGCCTGGAGTCACAAGACTGATATTCCTGAGTTCCAATGGGGTGTCAGACACATGGTAAGTCATTTAACCCTGTTTGTCTTAGTTTGTCCTCTGTACATTGAGCTGGAAAAGGAAATGGCAAACCAATCCAGTATCTTTGCCAAGAAAATCCCAAATGGGGTCATGAAAAGTTGCTTAGCAGCAACATCCTTTAATAAATTCTCCATAATACTAAGCACTGTGATAAGTGCTTTCTTATTTGATCCTTACAACCATGGGAGGTAGGTACTATAATTATCCCCATTTTGCAGTTGAGGAAACTGAGGCAGAAGTGAAGTGACTTGCCCAGGCTCACACAGTTAGTATGTTTTTGAGGTCAGATTTTAAACTTGCGTCTTCCTGGCTCTAGAACCAACACTATTATCTGTACCACCTAGTTGCCTCTGATAATCCTCTCAACTATATAAAAAAGCAACAAAATGATTTCAAGATTATTGATATATTTTACTTTTACACAACAGATGCTTCTCAAAACTAGCTAGGCAGGATAGCAATTGCTTGCAGTCTCTGTTACTGGGGAGACTATGGCTGGTGTATCTCTTGAGCTTTGGAGTTCTGAATTGCAGTGGTCTAAGTCTATATAGGTAGGTGATGCAGTGGAGAGTGTGCCAGGCCTGGAGTCAGGAAGGCTCATCTTTCTGGGTTCAAATCTGACCTCAGACACCTACTAACTGGGAAAATCACCCTGCTTGCCTCAGTTTCCTCATCTGTAAAATGAGCTGGAGAAAGAAATGGCGACTCGCTCCAGTATCTTTGCCAAGAAGACCCCAAATGGTGTTATGGACCCCGTGGAATCTGACACAACTGAAAAGTGACAGAACAACAACTGAATTTGGTTGCTCCCCTTGCCTTATCTCTCCTCAGTCCAGTCCACTCTCCATTCAGGTGTCAAAGTAATCATTCTAAAGCATATGTCTTAACTAGTCACTCTCCTATTCAATGAAATACCTTCAGGACAAAATTCAAAATCCTTTATTTGGCTTTTAAAACCCTTCATTACTTAGATAACTTCCTACCTTTCCAATCTTTTTATACTTTCTCACCTCCATCAACCTTATGATCTGGTGACTGGTCTCCTTGCTGTTCCTTGCACAAGACCTTTCATTTCCAGAATGCATTTCATTGACTATTCCCTCTCTCCTCACCTCTGCCTCTTATTTTCCCTTGCTTCCTTCATGTCTCAGCTAAAATTTAACCTCCTGCAAGATGCCTTTTCTGATTCCCTGATGCTGATTACTTCTCTTTGAATTTACCTAAATTTGATATATGTATATTCATACATATGTGCACATACATATATCCATACATGTATGTGTCTATCATTTATCTATCTATCTATCTATCTATCTATCTATCTATCTATCTATCTATCTGTCTGTCTGTCTGTCTGTCTGTCTGTCTGTCTGTCTGTCTGTCTATCTATCTATCTATCTATCTATCTATCTGTCTGTCTGTCTGTCTGTCTGTCTTGTTTTGTTTCCATGTTGTCTCCCTCCATTAGGCTGTGATACCTTGAAGACAGTTCACCTTTGCCTTTCATTGTATCTTCAGGGCTTAGTACAATGCCTGGCATGTAGAAAGTGCTTAAAAGAACCTTGTTGACTGTGATGTTGCGGTCACATTATCATTGTCAGAGAAAATGATTTGTTTTAGAAATCTTGATAGATTTTTTTTTTTTTTTGCATTTTTCATCTATTTGTTTTCCTTCTTCTAGTTTTATCCTTAAATGCTCTCAGGATGATCTTGCTCAGCTGAGTCTCTCACTAAGTTTTCTATAAATTCATGTTTTCTTCTTCCCTTCTGTTTATGAGAAGACTTTGCTCATAATCTTTCACTATCCTCTTCTATAAGATTTTGCAAAGGAATTTTTAGTTTAAACTTGTATTGTCCTTGGCTGTCAAACACTCCACTTGGCAAGGGGATCAAGTCAGTTAGTCACCAAACATTTATTAAGCACTTATTATGTGACAGACATTCTGCTAAGCACTAGGAATTGCAATACAAGCAGAAAGAAAGAAAATCCCCACACTTTAAGGAGTATATTTTCTAATGAGAGAAAGTCCCTAATACAGCCTGGAGAGGAATGAGACAGAGTTGGTCTGGACACCTTCTTTAAATGGAGGTTCTGGAAGGAATCATTCATTCAGAGGGACAGGCCAAAGAGGGCTGAGAGTATTTCCAATATATCATTTCCAGGGTTGGAGTGAGCTTCGAGGATGAAAAGTTTTCTGGATTGCAATCTGGAGAGGATCAAATATTTGCTGGTTGAGACAAAATTTCTTGGTTCTTCTGGCCTTGTGATAACTCTTTTCTATATAAATTTTACTTTCTTTGGAAATGGAGATAGTCTACATTGATATGTATTTCTTTATCCATTTCTCATTTTTCTGCATCAATAGTTTATTTTAGTAGATCAAATTAGAGATATTTTTACTGCATGTTATAGCTTCTTATTCGAGTTGTTTGATCTTTTCTCTTACAGGGCAAAAAGAAAACATCCCCACAGAAATGACCAGTTATTTCCTATCTGTGAAGATAAAGTAACTTTCATTTATTATGATGTTTTAAGTGTTCACCACAAGATCATAATGAGATAAGAAAAACGAGCATGCAAAATGAAGAATCCAATTATACATATATCTCTAAACTTCTATTTCTAAAAAATATAATTTGTCAAAAATTAATATTGAAAACCAATACTACTAATTAAATTTACTTTGCAAGTACTTATGTTTAATTAATTTATTTCACTGTTTAAAATATCTTAATGATGTTTAAATGATTGTCTTTTCTGACTCCAGGAGCCTTCTCACTCTGATAACCTGGAAATATCAAAATTTTTGAGTCACTCAGAGTGAGACTCATAGTAATGACCCAAAGCCCCCTTTTCCATCGCCTGGGAGTTTGAATGTCAGCTAGCTGCCAATTTCAAAGCAGTCTTCTGTTCCTTCAAAAACATGAATCAGCACTAGTCCCTAGGGTCAGACATCTTGTTCTCTTTCCCCAGTGCTTGGTCCTGTTAGATTTGGATAAGAAGCTTTTCCCTCCAAAACACAACAAAACCAAACTCTACCATACTTTATTGATTTGAGGGACAAGGTGCTCATTTATTCTATGACTCCAGTGGGGCACCTGACACTATTTAGGGTCCCAGCATACTTCCCTTTACCAACCCTCCTTGACAGTCCCTCCATTTTGTGAGTATCTCCTTTCAATAAAGCTGGCTTGATTTGGTGGCTTACAGTGAGCTCCAGGTTTCCTTGTACTGAGATTTGGGTCTTCTGAACTTTCCCAAGTCTGTATTAAGACAAACCTCCAAGTCCTGATGAAGAGCCTCAGGCCGCTCTCATTCACTTTTCCTCATATATGCTTAAATTATTGTGTTTCTTTCAATTTGTATTTGTATTTCTAGGGCTTAGCACAGTGCCTAGCACATGAGAAGAGCTTAATAAAAGCTTGTTCACTGACACATAGCTAGTTAAGTGTCTGAGGCTGAATTTAAACTCATCCTCTTGACACCACTATCTCCTGAATGGGTTGGGTGTGTCAATTTGCTCCTCTAGGACTTCACTTCCTATCCTGGTACTTTGGGGACCAACGTGCCCCTCCCTAGATGTGTTGTTTTTCACATTACAGTGTAAGCTTGTGAAGGCAGTTACTTCATTTGCTTTTATAGTTATATCCCTAGCGTATAACATATACCAAGTACTTAATAAATGCTTAGTATATTCATAAACTTGTATCATATGAAATGTTAATGAAAATACTTTCTTTGTAGGACTTGGTAAGTAATATACAATTTTGATGTATAGTTGAGAAAAGTAGCAGTTAAATAGAATCAGTTCTAGCCTTGGAGACAGGAAACACCTGGTTGGGTTCACATTTCTCTCTCTCTCTCTCTCTCTCTCTCTCTCTCTCTCTCTCTCTCTCTCTCTCTCTCTCTCTCTCTCTCTCTCCCTCTCTCTCTCTCCCTCTCTCTCTCTCTCTCCCCATATATACAAAACACACACACACACACACATATACACACATACATCATCCCTCACCCAGGGAGTGGATCAACACTCTCACTTCAACTTCTATTTACCCTGGCAAGTCTAGATTTCCAGAAATAGATCATCATTACACAGTTACATTCAAGCTCTCTCAGGTCGCAAAGGGTGACCCCAGTGAAGGTTTATTATTTTTGTGCTTACCACTCTAGTTCTTACAATGTGCTTTTTATTTACTAAACCAACTATTCACAAAGTAATATACCTACTATGTGTGATATTTATATAACTAGTAACAACCATAAAAAGATAATAAGGTGAGAAATGAGCCCATCTAACAAGCCCCCAACTGTGAGAAACATGCTCACCTTAAACAAAGAATAATTGTGAAATCAGGAAAGCTTTTATTAATCTTTATGTCCATTCCCCCTTAATGGATGGGTAGCCTCCCCAGTAAGGTTATAGGATGACTGTAACATGTTCAGAAAAAGGGAGCTGCTTTTTTTCTTTTTGAACTTTGGATCTCCTGCAACCTGGTTCCTGGCCATGTGACTTTATGTTCTCCTCTCTGATAGGCTTTCCCTCAAACAGCTCATTGAGCCTGCATAGTTTCTGACCTTTACCTGACACTGCTAAATCATGACTCTGTGGAAACAGAACTTCCTTGCTTCCCACAATAACAACAAGCAAACCTTTATTAAGAGTTTACCATGTGGCACATGTTGTGATAAGTGCTAGAAGTATAAATATAAGCAGAAAGAAAGACAATTATTACAACTATATAAGGGAAAAATGAATGAAAATGAGAGTACCTGCCCTCAATGATCTTACATTCTAATAGTGCTTGGTTGGTTGTTGTCCTTCTTTCTCCAAAAGGACCAAAATGAATCACTGTCTTGGGACTGAGACACAGCATGTCTGACTATGGCTGATCAGAGCAATGTGAGGTTGCAACCTCTACTATAGGTTGGGTACAAATAGTTTATATGAACATTTACATGAACGTCTCTCAATTTGTATATCTTATGTTTCTTTTGACCTACTGCAATTCTGCTTCGCTCATAGAATATAGTACCTTCTTTGGTGTGGGTGCACCATGCTGGGTGATTCTTTGCCAAAATCTCCCATATCACATAATGAATTTCAAAGTTCTTCAGAGAGACCTTGAGAGTGTCCTTGTATCACTTCTTCTGGTCACCTTGCTTGAGTTCTCCATAAAACAGTCTTTTAGGCAAATGTACGTTTGTCATTTGAACAACGTGGCCAGCACATTGGAGTTGCCCTCTCTGCAGTAGAGTTTGAATCGCTGGCAATTTAGCTTGACAAAGGACCACAGTGTCTGGTACCTTATGCTGCCAGGTGATCGTAATCTTCCCAAGACAATTCAAATAGAAGGGATTCAGTTTCTTGGCATGGCACTCATAGATTGTCCAGATTTTGGAGGCATAGAACGAGGTCAGTACAATGGCTCTATAGCCCTTCAGTTTGGTAGGCAGTCTAATACCTCTTCTCTCCCACACTTTCTGGAGTCTCCCAAACACTAAGCTAGCTCAGACAATGCATGGGCCAGCCTCATCATCTGCTGCAAGATAAGTGAACTTATCCACAGTATTCAAAACTTCCCCATTTGCTCTAACCAATGGTTCAATGTATGGATGGTGTGGTGTTGACTGGAGGAGAACCTCTGTTTTCTTGGTGTTAATTATTAGGCCCAAAGTAGCACAAACAGCAGAGAATTGATCCATACTTTGCTACACTGAGTGCACAATCATCTGCAACAAAAAAGCTATGTTGCAACTCTCCTTCCACTTTAGTCTTAGCTTATAACCTTTTCAAGTTAAATAATTTACAAAACATTACTGAAAACATCTTGCTAAAAAGCATAGGAGCAAGCACACAACCTTGCTTCATTCCATTGGTGACTGGGAAAATGCAAGAACATCGTTCATTATCCAGAACCTGGACAATCACGCCATTGTGAAATTGACATACAATCTTGACGAACTTCTCTGGGCAATCAAATCTTGACATAATTTTCCATAAGCCATCACAACTGATAGCATCAAAGACCTTGGTCAAATCGATGAATGTTGTGAACAGATGTCTGTTCTTCATGACCAGTCCTCTTATTATTCTCTATCCCCACCCATTGCAGAGGGAAAAACCTCTAGATATCCCTGACTGACAGGACATATATAGTTCACAAGATGGCAGATAAGGGACCTCCTTTCATTGAGATGATTCCCTTTTGTTACCATTTCTGCTGATCTCTGGCCTTACAAAGGCCTACCCAGGAAGCAGGATCATAGTTACCAACACCATATTGGGTTATGGTGAATGTGGGAAACCCCAAATTCTGTTTCCACAGGTCTGGTTGATTGGGGTTATGACCTAGTATAGTAAGGAAGGTCAGAAAACTACTGCACATGCTCAATAAGTTGTTTGAGGGAAAGCCTATCAGAGGAGAACATGAATTCACATGGCCAGGAGACAGCAGCCCTCAAGGTTCTTCAACCTGAGCTGGTCGTAAACTTCTAGTGACCATGCTAGAAGCTACCTGTTCTTTCAGGGTAAGGAACGTAGAAGACCTTCCCTCCTTTGAACTCCACTTTTAATAAATGTTCCTTGACACCTTTTTTGCATGTCAAATTCATCTCTAATAAACATGGCACACAATGTGGGGCACCCCAAAACAGGGGCACCTGACTCGCTGCCTTGGAGGAAGTCAGATTAAATTTATGGGATGAGTGCTCCTGTAAAAAAAGTTGTTTTTTTACAGTCCCTGTAAGTTAGATTTTCCCAGTCCAAGCACACAACTTTGGACCACAGGCAGGGAGTTCAGATGAACTGGGGAGCAAAATTTGCTGACAGGCCATGGCAGTTAGTATACTAAGCAAAGATTAGGTCACTCCTGGGAACTTCCACTCTGGATCAGTCTTTTACTGAGGAAGTGGAAGTTTGAGCACATGGCAAACTTTGTTGGTCCCTTTTCCTGTCTGAAAATTTCTTGCTGGCCGTAAGCAAATGGAGAACTTGGACAGAATCCTGAGAATTTGAGCCATGGTGGGAAGGAGAGTCCCTGGGGATATGGGGAGGATGTGAACTGCTCCCAGGTCAAAAGGACTATGATGGTTGCTGGGGCCCATGGAGGTTAGTCCCAGTACCAACTGACTGGCATTTCCTTAAGCCATGTGGTGTCAGGAGTTCTAGGTGCTTATTTGTCTCTGAAGCTGTAGTGAACTTATTAGGGAAGAATTTAATCCAGAAACCACAAGTTTTTGACCAGGCCTGATTGCAAATTCGAATTGATGTGCACAATGTTTTGTTAAATGCCTTGTTTGTGAAGTATTTCATGTTTGTGGGGTAAAGCTGTAAATGCAGTCAGTAGCAAGGCTTCCCCATTATCTTCCCTTTCTCCCACCTCCATCTGGAGCAGTTTCAGAGGAGCAAGTGGGGCGGGAAAGAGAGAGAGAGAAGAGAAAGAAAAAAAAAGAACTTTCTATATTCTTAACTCTGGCTTTTGAATGTGAAAAGAAATATAAGGAAAAATGAGTCCAGATAGTCTGCATTGAAAAGCTGAGTCTTGATTTGATGAGATCTCAAAGCTAAAATCTGTACTTGAAGTTTGAATTGGGTCAATGTATCTGATACTGGACAGTGTGTTTAAAATTGCAATTTCACTTTGGAATTTCAGTGATTTCTTTTGGAGGTACTGACTTTCTCCAGATTGTGAAGGATGAAGACAAGGAAGGTAAGTATTTAGGGAAGGCAATTACCTAATCTTTTGAAACTATGAAAACTTCTGTCTGGAGAGACTGGCATATTTTGAATTAACCTGAGGAGAACAAGTGGGACTTGAAAGTCTTTGTAGAGCCTGAAATTCCCAGGGGAGAAAGATATAGGTGGAAAAGCAGTACTCATGTGCTTGGATCATCTGCACAAGGGGGAGGTTACCTTTTCCCCCCCAATCTGATTTAAAAGTTGGAATGAGACTGGGAGAGCTCCTTGTCTGGTGAGCCTGGGAGGGGGAAAGGGGAGCCAGAAGATGGAGTTTCAGCTCTTTAAGGAAGTAGAATAAAAAAAAATAAGGAAAAAGCCTTTTCAGAGCTGAAAATGGCCAGCTACATGTTTCTTCAAGGGAAGTTTTCTTTTAAGTACCAAAAGTATTTGACTTAAGGAAAAAAAAGGCTAAAATGTTTATCATTAGTGATTATAAATCCAGGTTTGAGATGATTCAAGTTAAAATTTGTCCTGAAGGAATACAGAAGAGCATCTGAGCATGCTCTTCTTAAGATTAAGCAGAAAAAGATATTTGGCATTTATGATTGTAAAGTGCTTAACACAAGGATGGCCATGTGTTAGGTGCAACATTAATCTAATGTAACTGTTACACAATTTTCAGATTTGAATTTTGTTGTATGTAGATTGGGATTTTAAAAGGGTGTGATAGAAATTTGGTAATTTGAAACTTACATTTGATTACAAATAAGCAGTGATAAATGATTAACTTGATTTATTAGTTAATAGCGCAATCAAATTTGAGATGACTCTATCTGATCAGGTGATAGAGTGTGCCCATGTGATGAAAAGGAGATGAATTACTGTGCAAGGAGATGTGGAGACGCATTCCCTTGAATGGGTAATGGCTTGCTTTAAGTTTTAAGTGAACTTAAGTAGTTTAAATTTTTAGGTAAGCCGTCTCATGTTGTTATATTAGGGACTGCATTTTTAAATTAATAATGAATTAGTTAAGAAGCTGTTATGAATTCTGTGTAAGAATTTCTTTATTGTAGAATTCTTATTGAGAAAATGAGAATCCTTAAGAAAATACATTTATTTTATATATGGGTGTGATTTTCAAGTCTGTTTCATCTAAGGATATATTACGTATGTTAAAAAGTTTATTTCTGCTATTAAGAAGGAAGTTTTAACTAAGATTATTTTTGTTATAAATCAAGCATTTACAAGAGTATGTTGGTGATGTGATAAATTGTAAACTGTTCTTAAGAGAGGGAAATATATGATGTATGAAGAAATGCTTTGTAAAAGCTTTTGTATGATTTTTGGAAGGCCTACCCAATTTGTATTTGTAAGTTAATTTGTTATATAAAGGTTTTATGGGGGTTGGAAAATTAGAGACAAGGAACTACAGCTTCTCTCCAGTCAAGACTGGAAGGTATGGAAGTTCCTGCTTCTCCCTCTCCAAGTACCTTGGAAGTGTTTTTTTTTTTCCGGATCTGACCTCTCAGATCTCTGTAGGTTAGGCATCTCAGAGGCTTTCTAGCACAGATTTTCAGTCCAGTGATTATGTTGGAAGCCATAGACCTGGGCTCACTTCCTGAAGTATGGAGGACAGGGACACAGGCCCTGTTTGGAAGTGTATTCCACATTCTTTCAATTCTCTCTAAATATGAAATTGGGAAAGCTTCAGGTACCTTTTTGCATCTTTTTTTTTTTACATTGGTTTGTTCTGTTTGTTTTTTGAGGCTTACTCTTACATATTCCTTTATGGAGGAAGGAAATTCCAGCCCTATGCCTATAAGGGGTCACTCCTTTGCAATTCCCAAAAGTATACCTTTGTCTTTTGCAGAAATTGGGAAAAATTTAGTTTCTCTAGTGAACTTAAAAAGAAAAAACTTGTGCTTTTTAGCAACACTGCTTGACCTCAGTATTGCCATGACCTGTTTTTGGGAGTTTTAAAATGAATACTCTCTTACATTTAGAATTATACTGTTGCTGAGAAGGAAAACATATAGAAGTTTCCTGCATAATAGCCTTTGTTGAACTCTCTCAGAACCCTGTTCTCAGGAAAAATTGTGAGAAGCTTGTAGTTAGAACTACCCTTCAAAGGAGAAATGGGGGTCAACTGGACATTTTTGGTGATCCCATTCTTATGGCACTTAGGGCTTTGGATGTCTCCCCCTCCTCTGACCTCAGCCAGGGGTCTTGTTGAGGTGTGGTCCTCTGCAGACCCTCTCCCTCACTCAGGCCTCAGGTTCCACCCTCATAGTAGTACCTGGGGTATCTCCCCCTCTGACCCCTTCCCCTCCTCAGGTGCCAGCTGATCTTTCCCCTTGCCAGCCAGATGCCCCAGCCTTGCAGCCTAATCCAGTTCAGGCAGCAATCCCCAGTCCCTCCCTCACAAGAAGTGGGACTTCCTATTACTCTAACAAGCCCTGTTCCTACTGGGCCATCAGGGCTTTCTCCCTTGAGGGAAGTGCCTGCCTCCTAGTGGGACAATTAGAGTGCATGTTCCGTTCTCCATCTCAGACCTCATTCAGTCTATAGAAAAACTGGGGAGATACTTGGAAGACCCCACTAAGTTTACTGAGAGTTTTAGGGACATATTCCTACAATTTGAACTTTCTTGGAGTGATTTGCATATCCTCTTCGCTACCTGTCATATCACTGAGAAGAGGAGAATCTGGGAACAAGCCCAAAAATTTGGGTATCATTTGGCTAGCGATAACCCTACAAAATATCCCCCAGGAGCAGCTACTATTCCCACTAGGAACCCAGGAAGGAATTATTGGAGGAGTGAGAATAAGGGAAAGAAAGATCATATGATAATTCATCTGTTGGAAAGCCTAGGGACTGCATTTCAAAAGCAAATAAATTTTCAAAAAACGTTAGGGAAATTACTTAGGGAGAAAAGGAAAACCCTGCCCCTTTTCAGGACTGGCTGGTAGAAGCTATTGGAAAATATTACAAATTTGGATCCTGAATTTGTTGAAGGGGTAGTAGCTCCAGGCTGGAGATATTCAGGTTCAGCACATAGCCATAGCTGTGGGTGGAGGGAGAGGGGGGATGGATCAGGATGGACAAGTCAGCCAATCGCTGTCTGCATTTGGTAAGACAGCCCATCCTTCTGTCAATAATTTTTATATGATATGAAAATGCAATTGATGTCATCTGAAGTTTATTGTTTGTGTTTACAGCTAAAACAATTTGGATATCACTTATGAAAATTGTAAGTTTGCTGTTTGCAGTTTTAACACTAAAAACAAAAGCTGGTACACTGTGTGTGTATGTGTGGAAAGGAGCAGTTCTCAGGCTAGTCAAAAAGTACTGCCCTAGCAGCTCTAAGGAGATTGTTTGAATCATGGAGTTCCTAAAGGAGGAATTTGCTTTGTTAAGAATTTGAAAATGTATAGAAATTATCTCTAGTGATTGGCTTTTAGGACAAATTTAAGATCTAACATGTAAGTCTTCATAATATTCTTGATTAGTGAAACCTGCTGTCAAATGCAAAGCTTTTGGGACCATTACAATTTGTGTTCTATTACTCAGAGAGGAATGTGACTGTTACAGCCAGAAGTTTGCCTCAAGGGACAATTATGTCCTCAGTCTGGGATGGAAGCCTTCTGACTCAGTTGCCCCATTGTGTTCCTCTGAAAAGGAATATTTTACCCCTTGGTTCTGAGTCTAGTTATAAGGTGGAGATAATACCTAATTAGGTCCTTGCTTTTTATCTACATGGCATGTTTCCATAATCAAAGCAGAGAGTTTAAGATGTAAGTGCAATGCAAATAGTGGAATCTTGCTGTTTTCAATTAATTGGGTAAATGGCACTCTGGTGTGAAAGATAAAATTCCTAAAATAAAACACTCTTTCTGAATGTTATGGGAATGATTAGGTAAAGAAAAGGAAATCGAAGTATAAATGTGATGTCGAATCATTGTTCCATAGAACAAGATTGGGATTTAAAGTTAACTGTAATGGTATGGAATTGTTGAGGTTAGGGGTCCTGCTCAAATTAATTCAATCCAAGCCTTCTTTCAACCAAAGAAGGTCAAAGTTTGTTGAGATTTCTCGATATTGGGTGGACTTTTAAGGAATCTGAGCATTTGTAATGCTAAAACAAGATATATCATACCTATAGAGGGCCTTTGGGGAAGGAGTCTGGAGTGGCCCCAGGTGGTCTGGGGGTTACAGGGGTGGTCTTGATGGGAGAGGCCAGTAGCCTGGAGAATTGGATTGATAGGACATAGTGATAGGGAAAAGTTTATGGGCCTCTGGAGAGCCAGATCAAGTGGGGAAGAGCAAGGAGTTTTCAAGGTGAGGTTTTCCAAGGCCCTATTAGACAAATGGGACTAAATCTCTTTTGGGGTGAGGGACAAAGGTCCTGACTTGGAATAAGGTCTTTGTATGTTACCAAGACCAATTGGGTGAATACAATTGACTGAATTATTACTGAGACTAAATTGGAGACATTTTCAGTCTGGGGAAAAGAACTTTAGTCTAAGTTTCTTAGAGGCATTGATTAAGTATTTACTAAAAACAAAGATGCTGAGAAAAAATATGAAATAGTCTCTGATCTTAAGGAGTTTATGTTCACATAATTTATTAGTACTTTAAGCAACTGTCTAAGACTCTGAGTGCCAACCTGTGTTAGTAGACTGAATGTTTTCATCTGGGAGGTCCCTATATCAATGAAATCACAGGTGCATGTCCCTTTTAGTTGTCTGGTGCCTGGCACCTTGTAGGTACTTAATAAATGCTTGTCCAACTGAATTGGAGACAATTTGAGAAGGGGAAAAATAGTAAAATTGGGGGAGAGTGGGTTCAGGAGAGTTTTTATAAAAGGGTTGGTATCAAAACTGAACCTTGAAGGAAGCTAGGGATTCTAAGTGGTAGAGATTAAGGTGAGAGTAAATGGAAATACATCGGAGGCACTGGTTGGTTGGTTGTTGTCCTTCATCTTCAAAGAGGATCAAAATGACATCACCATGATAAAGTGAAGTTGTAGTGTGTCCGATTGTGGCTGATCAGACCAATACAAGCTCAGAATGCTCTACCACAGGTTGGGCACAGTTAGTCCATTTGGAGTGGATACTCCAAATTTGTGCATTGTACATTTACTTTATGCTGTCTCAATTCTGTTTTGCTCATAGAGCACAGCACCCTTTCTGAAGTGGGCATACCATGCTGAGCAGTCCTGTGTCAGCATCTCCCATGTTGCACAGTGAAATCCAAAGTATCTTGAGAGAGACCTTGAGAGTGTCCTTGTATTGCTTCTTCTGACCACCCTGTGATCGCCTGCCCCATGTGAGTTCTTATAAAATAGTCTTTTTGGCAAGTGTACATTTTGCATTAGAACAACATGGCCAGCCCATCAGAGTTGTGCTCTCTGAAGCATAGTTTGAATGCTTGGCAGTGCAGCTCAAGCAAGGACTTCAGTGTCTGGTACCTTATCCTGCCAGGTGATCCTCAGGATCTTCCTAAGACAGTTCAGATTGAAGCGATTCAGTTTCCTGGCATGGTACTGGTAAACTGTCCTTGTTTCACAGGCATACAACAATGAGGTCAGCACAATGGCTCTGTAGATCTTCAGTTTGGTAGTCAGTCTAATACCTCTTCTCTCCCAACCTTTTCTTTGGGACCTCCCAAACACTGAGCTAGCTTTGGCAATGTGTGCATCAACCTCATTGTTAATGTGTACCTCCCTGGAAAGTACACTACCAAGGTAGGTAAACTTATCCACATCATTCAAAACTTCTCCATTTGTTGTAACTGATGGTTCTATGTATGGATGATGTGGTGGTGGTTGACGAAGCACCTGTATTTTCTTGGTGTTAATTATTAGACAAAAATTAGCACAGGCAGCAGAGAATTGATGCATACTTTGTTGCATCTCAGCTCTAGAGGCTGCATTGAGTGCACAATCATCTGCAAACAGAAAATCACCAACACTCCCTCCACTTTGGTGTTGGCTTGTAGACTTTTCAAATTGAAGAACTTGGCTATCAGTACGGTAGTTGACCTTAATGCCGTGTTCATCTTCATTGAAAGCATTTGTCAGCATGGCTGAAAACATCGTTCTAGGAAGCATGGGAGCAAGCACACAGCCATATTTTACTCCTTTGGTGACTGGGAAGGCACGAGAACATTGTCCACTATCCCGAACCCGGACAAATATGCCATCAGGAAATTGACATACAATACTAATGAACTTCTCCAGGCAACCAAATTTTGACATAATTTTCCATAAGCCCTCATGACTAACAGAGTCAAAGGCCTTGGTCAGATCTACAAATGTGTGCAGACCTCTGTTCTGCTCCTGGCATTTCTCTGGAGTTGTCAGGTGGCAAACACCATACTGACTGTTCCTTGGCCCTTTCTGAAGGCACATTGATTCTTCCAGGTGAAGGATCAGTCTATTAAAGGAGGACTCCAGCAAGAATTTTGCCAGCAATGACTAAGAGAGAAATCTCCCTGTGATTGTTACAGCACAATGTATTCCCTTTACCTTTATAGAGATGGACAATGGAGGCATCCTTGAACTCCTGGGGGATAACCTCCTCCTGTCATATAACCTGGAAAATTTCAGTCAGTTTTTGTATGAGCAATGGTCTCCCTACCTTGTAAATCTCAGCTGGAATAGAATCAGCACTAGGTGCTTTGCCACATGACAGGAGCCTAACGGCTCTCAAAACCTCTTCTTCAGTTGGAAGTTCAGTTAAGGAGGGATTGACTTCAACCTGAGGTAAACTGTCAATGGTCTCAGTATTGACTGATGATGGTCTGTTGAGAACGCTATGGAAGTGTTCAGTCCATCTCTCTTGGATCACGTCTTTATCACTAATCAATGTGATTCCAACAACACTGAGTAGTTGTGATACACCATAGGTTTTTGGTCCATAAATAGCTTTCAGAGAATCATAAAAGCACTTTGGATTGTTACTATCAGCATAAAACTGAATTTCATCTGCCTTCTTACTGAGCCAGGAATCCTGCATCTCTCTAAGCTTTACTTATACTTTGCTTTTGATGGAATTAAATGCTGCCATCTTAGAGGTGGTTGAACTATCCTGCTGGTATATCCTGTGGAGTTCTCATTTTTCATTTAATAGCTTCTGAATTTCTCCATCATTTTCATCAAAACTATCTTGTTGTTTGAGAGTGTTCTGACCTAGATGAGCAAATGCAGTGCTGCACACCAAATCTGTGAAAGCTGCCCACTCCTTTTATGCTCCACTGTTGTCCCCTGTGTGTTGGCTCAACTTTTCCTCCAAGTTGGCAACACACTGTTCATGCTCAGAGAAGAGCTCTAATTTGTTGACATTAATTATTCTGGAAGTCATTTTGCCTTGTGGGTGGCACTTTTGATGAATGTGAGTATTTAGCTTGGAAAGGATAAGTCTATGATGAGTCCAGCACTCTGCATCACACATTGCCTTTGTCACTCTCACATCTTGTTTGTCTCTTCTTCTTACAATCACGTAGTCTATTAGAGGCCAATGCTTGCAGCAAAGGTGCATCCATGAAGTTTTATTGCATTTAGGTAAATGGAAGACAGTGTTGGTGATGAGAAGGTCATGTGATGCACAAGTCTTCAGCAGTAAATGATCATTGCTGTTGCTGTTTCCAACTCCATTCCTCCCTAGGACTCCTTGCCAAGTCTGGTAGTCTGAGCCTGCTCTAGCATTAAAGTCACTCAGAATTATAAGCTTGTCCTCTTTTGGCACATTGATGATAAGGGTCTCTAGGTCTTCATAAAATTTTTCTTTGACCTCATCAGGGTTTGTTATGGTGGGAGCATAAGCACTGATGATGGTGGCACAGCGTTTTCCTGTGAGTGGCAATTGCATTGATTTAAAGGAAATCAGAGAGGTCAGTAGCCAGATCTGAGGAAGGAGAGCATTCCAGCCAGGGAAAATGCACAGACCTGTGAAATGGAGTTTCTTGGTTGAGGAACAGCCCAGAGGCCTGTGTGGCTGGATTAAAGAATATGAGTTGTGGAATAGGGTGTAAAAAGACTGAAAAGGTAGGAGGGGGCTAGTTTATTAGTATTTTGAAAAATAATAGAGCATTTTGTAATTGCTCCTGGAGGCAAGAGGAAGCCACTGGAGTTTACTGAGAAGGGTAGTGACATGATTGGACCTGTGGCTAAATGGAGAGTGGATTGAAGTAGGGAGAGACTTGAGGCCTGCAGGTTGAGAGGGGTTAAGTGATTTTTGCTCAGGGTCACAAAAGGATGATCTTCATTCCTCTTTAGGCTACAACTATGGACTCATTTCCATAGGACTTTCTTTACAATGCCTCCAAGACCCTGGAAGCTCACTCCACCCCAGGACTACTTCTCACTTTAGAAATATTCTGTATTTGTATGTATGTATATATCTTCATATGTGTGTATGTACACATATGTACAGACATATATGTGTACATATAGATATATGCATATATGTGTATATATACACATACATATATATATATATATCCATCTATACTTAATTGTAGTCTTCTTGGAGGGGGGAAGAAGAAGGGGGGAAAATAATATAAAAAGTGCACAGCAGACAACAAAACAAAACTTTCCAAGGAAGCAAAGATAGACAGCTCTGAATACAATGCATATTATTTATTATATAGGCTTTCTTGTATATAATATGCTATTATATAGTATTTATTACATAGGAAATTTATTGTTGTATGTTTTGAATCCTTTCTTATATTCTGCTGCGCATGTGATAGTTTTTTCTTTTCTTATTTTGAATTTGTTTTAATATTTAAGTTTATAATTGGTTTCTTTTTCTTTTCTTATTGTGTATATAAGTTTAAAATAATAATAAAAAAGAAACATCCTCCCACTCTGTGACCTCACCTTCTGATTGGCTGAATCTTCCTAGAACAGCCAGTTTAAGGATGAGGCCCAGTCTAAAGTTATCTTCATCCCTCCTCCAGGTTTCTTTGCTATCTCATCTCAACAGAGTTGGGGCAGTCTTTGCTACCATCCTCCCCCCTTCTTCCTTCCCTTCCCTCTCCTTTCCAGTTGCCTTTATGTGCTGTCTTTTCTCATTATGTTTTGCCCTCCCATAAGGACAGGGACTCTTTTACTTGCATTTGTATTCTAAGTGCTTATATGGTAGCCAACATATAGTAAGAGCTTCATAAACACCTGACTGGCACACAATTAGTGTATTAAGAAGGATTTGAACTCAGGGCTTCTTGTCATAATTTTCTTCTGAAAGAAGTGTGTCAGTTTGCTTCTCCATGGCTCCACTCAGTATCCCATTATTCTAGGTTTAAAGTACCCCCACTCCAGGTACTACTCTCTCCTTTGTGTTGTTTTTTCCCATTAGAATGTAAGCTTCTTGAGGGTAGTTACCATGCTTTCTTTTATATTTATATAGTGAGAATTGATTCATTTGGACCCCTTCCAATTAGTGTTTTTATATAAATCATATAGGAATAATTACATAAGATAGGTTCTTACAGTACTCCTTATAACCAGCCTTAAATTTTAATGTAATGTGTACTACTTGTTTAGTAATTATGAAGCTAACTTGTGCAACCACAAGAATGTTGACAGGTATCCCCACACTCAAATTCTGTGTCCAAACCTAGGATGGGTGGGATGCCTTGATTCTTTGGAAAGTCCCCCAACTTATTTTTGTATCTCTGGACCATTCTTTCATCCAATATGAGCAGAGGACAATGGACTATTTTTATAACTCTGTGATCCTAGTGGGATAATGGGATATCTATTGCTTTTGGTTTTTCAACACGTAACTATTTATGAAGCTAGGCTGGGAAGAAAGTAATGAGAACTAGACAGGTGTTTTCAATCAGCTAGCATTTATTAAGTACATAGTATGTGACAAACACTGTGTTAGGTGCTGAGGATATCAAGAAAAAAAAACAATACAATATCTTCCACAACTTTAACATTCCAATGAGGGAGACAGTATGTAAATAAATAGGTGTACACAAGATACATAAAGAGTAGAAGGAAAGGAACCTTAGAATGCAAGGCACTAACATTTGGAGGTGGGAGAGGAGGGTGGCAAGAACAAGAAAGGCCTCTTGCAGAAGGTGGTGTTAGAGCTGAGCCTTGGAGGAAGTCAGGAATTCTATAAGGTGGATGCGAGGAGGAAGAGTTCCAGATGTGGGGAACAGTCAGTATAAAGGTCCAGAGAGATGGGGCGCTGTATGTAAGGAAAATCAAGTCGATCAGAATGTGGGCCAGGACTGTAGGAAGGACCACTTGGAGTATCTGACCACTTGGAAGAGGGTAGCATCTAAGTGTGTTTGGAAGGGAGTAACGTGTAAGAAGACTGGAGAGATAGCAAGGGTTGTGAAGAGATTTAAATATCTAAAAGAAGAGTTTATATTTGACTCTAGAGGCAATAAGGGAGTCAATGGGACATGTTTCTCAGGAAATTCGTTTTGTCATCTCTGTGTAGGACAGATTACAAGGGACAAGGGAGAGACGATGAGGCAGGAATATCAATCAAGAGGCTAACACAGTAGTCTAAGTGAGAGATGATCAACACTTCTACTAGGGTGGTGGCTCCGTGAGAGATGTTATGAAGAAAGAAATTACAATATTTGTTCACTGTTTCCATATGGAGAGTGAGAAGTAAAGGATAAGACTCGGTTTATGAACATGGATGATTGGAAGGATGGTGTTATCCTCAAAAATAATAGGGGAATTTGAAAGAAGGTAAGGATTTTGGGGAAAAATAAGGAATTGTTCTGGACATGCTGAATTTGAGATTCCTCCACTACAAATTTGAAATGTCCAATAGGTAGTGATATAAGGCTGGAATCCAGTAGAGAAATTAGGGTTGTATACATGGGTATGGAAATCATCTACTTAGGAGATGATAATTGAACTCCTGGGTACTGAGGTCACCAAATGAGAGAATATAGGAAGAAAAGATAAGAGGACCCAGGGTAGAACTTTGGGGGAATATCCACATTTAGTGGAAGAGACATGGATGAAAATCTAATTCTTTAAGAGGTTGGGTTGGTGTTGAATTGGCTACTCCATGGAGTAGCCATGTGGATGGGCCTGTGGGAGCCACCTAGTGGAGGACTTGCTGAACTGCACTGCCTCTTTCTGTTGATACTATGTAGCATTTTTCAGGGCTTTAATGACTTGGGCATTGTGAGATAACTCAGCAAACCCTGGGTAGTCCTTTGGTTCTCTCTCACCACCCCTAACCCCAAGAAAATGACATTGCGTTAGTTGAAAAAAAAAGAGGGACTTCCTGAGCACCCCACCCTTCTTCTTTCTAAAACTAAGAAGTACCATTATGGGATAGTGAAAAGGTGGTGGTCTTTTCCCCACCCTTGAAGCGTAATGACTGCAAGCATATATATTGGTTTAGAGGAACTTGAGAGTGGATTAGCATCTGTCATACTTTGTTAATTACTCATCTCCTCAGAAAAGAATACAATTTTTTCTTATTTCATTAGTATGAATTTTATCTCAATGTTAAAACACACACACACACACACACATTACAGTTCAGGTCCTATAAAATTAAGCAAGAATTTGACTTGCTCAGCACTTCTCTTTTTGCCCAAGATTGCTTTCTTTTTCTTATTCTACTTCTCTGTGCCATATTCTTTTTATCTTTGATACTCATAATAAACTTATTCTCCTCTTTCATTTCCCTCCTCCAAGCTCATTTGTGTCACCAGTTAATCAAAACAACTTTTATTTTGTTATCCCTCTGTGGTGATTATACTGAGGGTAGCGACTACTTAATCACAGTTGCAAATTTGTCATTGTTTTTTACAGTTATCTTGATGATGTATCTCTTTGTTCTTGTTGATATAGTTAAAAAAAGGCATACTAAAAGCTGGTTTAAGCTTGGCTTTTCCTCCCATAAATTCATGAAATCTGTGACTTTTTAAATGACTAACTTTTGTATTCAGACAGAATGCTTCGTTTTCCTGAGAAGCTGATTTGGAGAAGTCTTCAAATGCTTAATTTTTAGTATATCATAATCTAGTTCCTTTTGTCATTTCTCATTCTTGAAGAAGCGTTTTCAACCATTTGAATTCATGTCTTTCTTTTTTACTTGATTGTAAAATAATTTTGTTGTCATTTTGGGCTTGAAGCTTGACAAGGAAGTGCCTAGCTAAGTAGAATTCCTGGTTCATCCTCACTTCATTTTCATTTGAATTCTGTTGATTTGCAACATTTCTTTCAACATTTCTGGTAAATTTCCTTATGTGGTTTTCTGCAATATTATATCATGATTCTTTTCTTTTTGACAATTTCTGGGAAATCTCAACAGCTTTCTCCTTGCACTTTTCCAGATCTCTTGCCTTTGTCTGCATAAACTCCAAGTTCTTTTCTAGTGTAATTTTACAGACTTGTTTTTCTGTTTGCTCTATTATTTCAACATTTTTTTTCTCTTGTGCAAAACAAATTGTTTTTCATTGAATCTCTGGCTTGTTTTTGTATTTTTCTACGGATAACTCTAAACTGTTAGGTTTTATATCATGTCTTATCCTAATACCAATATGTTGGAGTGAGGCCTAAAGCTAGGTCTCGTGATTCTTTATTTTGTGCTTTTTCAATACTTTTTCCTCAGGTGAAGAGTTTTCTCAGTAAGTGCTTATAAAAATAGAAACTAGATTACACTAAAATTAATTAATTTCAACTAGTTTAATTGAGAGGCAGTGTGCCATAATGGTTAGAGAACTGGTCTTGGGGTCAGGAAGACCTGAATTTAAGCATCACCATTGTCACATTACAGCTTTATGATCCTGAGCAAGGCACTTAACCTCTTAGTACTCCAAGCATCTCTCTGAAGCTATAAGTTGTACAGAAGATACAAATTTGCATTGGTAGAGAAAGTTTCTCACCTGGAACTAATTATATCAATGAAATTACATCTCCAATTAAAAAAAAGTAAATATATATTAAAAATAAGTATAAATGCCAAGTCTGGAAATTTTGAATCTAATTAATATAAAGCTAAACATAATTATGTTGTAAAGAAAAATGTTTGCAATTGTAGAAATGGATAAACTGTGTATTTTTATTCCATAGAGAAGTTTTCTTTGAGACCAAGGAAATGGAACTACAGGATTCTGTAAATATAGGTGGATCCTCAGGTTGCATTCTGTTTTCTTCCATACTGGCAAACAAGAGATAAATCTGATTAATTCGACTTTCTTAGAACTTTTCTGTATCACCAGGATATTCTGATAAGATTAATTACAGAAAAAAACATCCCACTGGAACAAACCTGATCTTTCTCATCCTGAGGCCTCAAGTAAACACATTGTCCCCCAAAGCATCTAATATCTCATCCCTATCATTCAGTCTCCCAAAATAGGAAAGCGTCTGAGTAGCCTCACCTCGGTAGGATTATTTTGTCACATGTAATGATGCCCTAAGGCTGTGTAAAACCCTGTATATTTGTGCATGTGCATCTGATTTTGCTGTAATGTTCCTTTGCCATCAGCTGATGCCAATTAAACCTTTTATCTTTTAGCTTGGCCTCCTGATTTCCTGACCTCTATGGACCAAGGTAGGAGGAATTCCTGTCCAGGAGGCTCTTAGGGAAATTCCTGGTCTAATACATATTTCACTGCCATTTGATTGCTAGGTAGGCAAACACTTGTGTATTTTGTGCCAGGCACTGTGCTCAATGCTGGAAATACAAAGAAATGAAAAAAAAATCCTTACTTTCAAAAAGCTTATAGTCTAATGGAGGGAACAACATGTAGACAGCTATGTACAAACAAGATAAATTAGTAGAAAATTAACAGCAGGAAGGCACTAGAATTAAAGGAGATTGAGAGAGAGACTTCTTGCAGAGAGTGGGATTTTAGCTGAGAATTAAGGAAATCCAGGGAATTTAGGAGTCGGAGGTGAGGAGGGAGAGAGTTCCAGGCTTGGAGGACAAGTCTTCCTGGAGTTGGGTTATGGAGTTTCTTTCTAGTTTGAGGAAATGCAAGGAGGTTACTGTCAGTGAATAATATGATACATGGTGGTGGAGGTTGTGGGGTGTATATAAAGTGTATGAAAGTATTAAGAAAATGGGAAAGGTAGGAAAGAAGTAAGTTATGGAGGGCTTTCCAAGCCAAAAAAAGGATTTCATATTTGACCTTGGAGACAAGGGAGATTTTAGAGCTGATTGAAAAGTTGAAGTGACATGGTCAAAATTCCTTTTTAGGAAGAACAATTTGACAGTTGAGTGGAGGATGGACTGTCATGGGAAAGATTTAAGGCATTTACTACTGCAATAGTTCAGATGTGAGATAATAAGGGGCTGGATCAGATGGTAGCAGTGCCAGAGAAAAGAAGGGAAATGTATATGAGAGACATTGTAAAGGTAGAAAGAACAGGACTTGGCAACTTGTTGAATATGGGGGATGAGAGAATTTATAGGCAAGAAAGGGGCTGGCATGGTGGAGGGATGTTACAAAATCAGAAGCAGCTGATCCATAGTGCTGAAGTCTGGAGTGTCAAAAGCACAGTTAGGAGGGGATTGGATGGCTCCTGAGGACTTTTCTACCTTAGAATAAAGTTTTATTGATACCTTATGCTCATCACCCCACAGACCCCTTCTTGACATTCCCCAAACTCCATGGAACCATTCCTTGTCACAGAGAATAATAAATAAGGAAAAGTTTGGGGACCAGATCTATCCATTCAGTGACCCCCAGAGTTTGCTTTTATATCCTTTCCTGTTATTTCATTTGATTTGTTTCCGGGTCTTTGTTCATTGCAGGTGCCTATCAACCTGAGCAATAGTACTTAAGAAAGTAATAAATGCCTTTACTTATGCCTATCTCTGTGAGAAGTCTCATATTATTCATGGCATATGGTAAATAATAGACCTCATCTCTTAACTAAAAGTTAACTTCTTTACTTAGACACTGTGCTGTGGAATGTTATTTAAATATGAAACCACACAGGAATTTTAGTGATTAAAACAGTATAAGTTTTACAATATAAATTAGTTCAGTTGAGAAAGGTTTATATATCTAAAAAAAATGCCTCGATTATCTATTTCTGGCTTTGCTTAGCACATCAATATACTCTTCAGACCCTCCCTGTATACTTCTCATAAGCTCTGAATATATCATTCATGAATAAAATAAAAGGTCATGTTAACTATAGAAACTAATTTCCAGTGGACATAAATAAGTTTTTGTTATTGTATCATTTCAGTAGTGTCCATAAGCTGTAACTTCATAACCCCGTTTGCAGTTCTCATGCTTTTTTTTGAAAATAAAAAGGCAATAAGGTAATTCTATTTAATCTAATGCAGAGAATGGAAGAGATAAATTACTTTTGGATTTTCAGGTATTTCTAAACCAAAAGTTTCATAATTAGCTATTATCTAGTAGAATTTGCATAGGACCTTAAGTTTTACAAAGAGCTTTACATATATTATGTCACTTGAATCTCATAACACAATGTTACATAGGTTCTATTTTTAATTCCCATTTGAGAGATCAAGAAACTGAGGTTTTAAGTGACTTGCCAGAGCTTAAGTAACTTGCCCAGAGTTACACAGCTAGTAAGTCTCTGGGGCAGGGTTCTTAACTCCCAAGTCCTACACTATCTATCCATTGCACAACTTTGTTGCTCATGGGTCATGTCTAGTTTAAGTTAATTACTAGTATTTTTTTCTTAAAGTGTCCCATCTTATACGGGGTTGGAAGTTTTGTGAGAAAGGATTAATGATTGAGTTCCCCTCCTGAGGGCAAGAAATGCAGCAGAATTCATTCATCCCTAGGAACAGATAAACTACAACAGAGGCAGTGGGATTTGTGGAAGGAGATTAATACCTTCCCTTTTATGAACATGACGGAACCATTTAAAAATATATCCTAGTCTGGACTAATCTAAAAGGGGAACTTTGATCAATTTTTCTCTCTCAGATCCTAAACAATGAACTGCTCCCCACTCTCTGACCAGTCCAGGAAGGACTCCTCTCTTAAAGTAATTTGAGAGGGGACCAGACAATGATACAGGACTCTTGCTTGATCACCTAAGAGCAATGGCCTTTTTCCCCATTTCCTGAAGGGGTTATGGCATTCATCAGAGGAGCAAATCTCTTTGATTACTGCAGGTCAGTACTAACCAGCTGGGGGCAGGGGAAGAGCCCTTGAGTGTAGTGATGGTAGAAGAATTGACTCGGTTTAAGAAAATGATTCTCTATGACTCTCCAAAAGATTCCCCAAGAATCCAAGTGACTATTACTTTGGATTGATGAAGCAAAGTGTTAAATTTTACCTTAGCTTGAGTTATGTAACTATGTTTTATCATACTGTGAAATTTCCTTATTTGAGAATTCTATAAATGTTACTTTAATATGTCTTATTTTAGAGAGATATCTGAAGGCATGAGGGAACTCTGCCAATTTGGACTTTTCTTCCTAAACTAGAAAAAAGTTGGATTAGAATGATGATAAATTAATAAGAATTGCTTCTGGAAGACATGCCTAAAACAAAGAGTAAAATATTAATATTTTGCCTTCCATAAATATAAATGTAAGTAAGATGTTTTTGAGGAGCTGTAGCAGTGTATATAAAGGTGGCAGAGACTTTTAAGAGAAAGAATGGTTGGGAGTGGGGTGGGATGGGAAAGAAATGAGCCAATCACATTTTGACATTGGTATTTCAAGTTTGGTGTGGGAGAGTTTCAGTTTTGTCTGGAGTCGGAGGTATTTATCAGCTGAAAGCTGCCAAGAAATGGGTAGTGAGCCTTCAAGGCATCTAATGGGTGGGTCTCTTCACATGGAGTGCGAAGGGGAAAAGGAATATAACATTGGGATGGAAGTGAGAGGAAAGGTGGAGGAATTATTTTACATAATTTGAGCAAACAAGTAGAAGATTATACAAACAAGGAGGGATGACATCAACATGCCATTCGTACCCATTCGTTGGTACAACAAGGGACAGCTCTTGATTGGGTTTCAGGGATTGAGGCTGTTCCTAAATGATTGACTAGGATTCTGGAGAAGATGGATTCTTTTAAGGCAGTTACTGGTGAAGTGGATAGGAACCCAGAGTAAGGAAGGTCTGAGTTCAAATATGGCCTCAGACACTTACTAACTGTGCAACCCTGGGCAAGTCCTTTAATCTCTGTTTGCCTCAGTTTCCTCATGTGTAAAATGGGGATAATAATAGCACCTATTCTCCAGGATTGTTGTAAAGATCAAGTGAGATAATAATTGTAAATGGCTTAGCACAATGCCTGGAATACAGTACTATGTTATTGTCACAGTTTCTTGTATGTGAAATGAACAAAAGGAAAATAGAAAGAATGTACTGGTCACCTTCTGAAAGAAACCCCAAACCAACACCTCCTAGGAACATTATAGAAAGATCTGGAGCTTTCAGGTCAAATAAGCAACCAGAAAAAAAAATTAAACTACTAAGGAGTCCCTGTCAGTATTACACAAAATTTAGCAGCTGCCACCATAAAGAGGCAGAGAGCTTGGTATAAGCTATTCAAAAGGTAAAAAAAATATATATATATATGTTTATATTTACATCCAAGAATAACCATCAAAACTCTCTTCTCCCTCTCCCTCTCCCTCCTCCTTTCCCTCTCCCTCCCTTTCTCTCTCTCCCTTTCTTTCTCCCTCTCCCTCTCCAAAGGAAGGTGAATTTTGATGGTCGAAAGTTGCCTAACTCACTTGGGGTTTACCAGCTAGATTTCTTTCTCAAAGACCAAACCTTAAGCCCAATTCACTCCAGAGTTCATGGACTGGACAAGAATAGGTCCTTGCCCAAGCACCACTTGGTTTTTTTGGGCCCTCCTGGCTCAGAGTGAACATAAATAGTAGCTGTTTGTCTTTTGGCCAGCAGCCCTGGAGGTCTTCCCCTCCCAGTTTGATTTTTTTTTTTTTTTTTATTAAAGGGACCATCCCTTGACTCACCTCTTACTGATGTTTATTCACTGAATGGGCATTACCTCACTCAAAGTAAGAACCTGAAAAGATCTTAGCTTAAAAGGGCTAGGGTTTCCCATTGCATCCTGGGCCATCTCCAGTCATCCTGATGAATATCTGACCACTGGACCCAGATGGCTCAGGAGGAGAAAGTGAGATTGGTGACCTTGCCCAGCCCTCCCTCACTCAAATCAAAGTCAGCTGCAAGTCAGGTCATCATCTCCCTGATGTCATGGTCCTCTTCAAGAAAGGAGGACAAACTCAATGAAAACCACCAAAACTCAGTATAATCCTAGAGGGGAAAAATGAGCCTTTGACTACATAGAGCACATCCAAGCCTTCCTGATTAAAAAATCCAGAGTTGCATAGAAATTTTAATATATAAATATGAGAATTTTTTTTGTGAGTTTTGCAAAAGCCACAGATGACACCCAAAGGCCAGCAGATAACACAGAAAAATAAGAGTAAGGATATCATTATAGAGCAAGTTCATGATAATTTGGTACAAACTACAGAAACAAATACATTTACTTTAACCATCCTCATCTTTCCTTCTTTCCTCTGATTTCCCTTCTATCCACTTGTGATTAGAACAATTGCCAAGGGGAAACTGCAGAAAGGTAGTCATTAAATATTGCTTCATCATGGAAATCAGGGGCATCATTTGCTGAAATTATGACCTTTTCTTCCTTTTATTCTCTTGTTACTTACTGTCATGCCCATGTGATGCTCTGCCAGTTACTGTTCACTCTGTACTTTTCCCCACCCCATTTCAGAACACTTTCAATTTTCTGTGTGTTTTGTTCTATGTGATTCAGTTATGTTACATATAATTAAGACTGATTTTATAACTTCATCATGATTTTTGTCCTGCTAATATAAAACACTGATGGGAGGGGAAGGGGGGAGACTAGGACAAAAGTCACTTCATTATCATCCCCCAAACCCTGCCAGGGTTCAGCACAAAGTGTACAACTCTTTACCTCCACATTTGCCTTACCATCCAGAGGCTCCCTCCTGTATAAACTCACAGAACTTACTCTCATAATGGCCTTATTTATTCTCATTCCCCTCTCCTTGGATCATTGCTCCATCAATCTGTCCTATAAACACACTGCATCATTCTCATGCTAAAATGATTCCCACTCCCATTCTCTCTCCATGTACTGACTTTGTCACTCTGAGTACAAAAACTTTCAACCCACACTCTTTTCACCATTTCCAGGCCAGTTTTGCCCCACCCTATGAACAAACAACAGCCCTAAGACTATGATGTCCTGATGCTCTAAAATAAGCCCAAGGAATGGGAAGCACCTACTTTCTCCCATATCCTGGTACATAGCTGTTCCTCTCCCAGCATTCTCCCATCCTCCTCCTCCATCTCTTAGCACCACAGCACCACCAGCTTCTACCATTATCATTTTTCAATTATAGCAAATTTGCCTTTGTGGCCTCAAAGAGAAAATTATTCAGTTGCTGCTGGCTGAATAGGGAAAAGTAGTGCAGCATTTTAAAGAGTTTCTTGACATAGCACATCTCCAGCTTCTTCTATTGTTGCAGAACAGAGGGCTGTTTTCCATGGAGAACCATTTTCACTTTCACTTGCTCTTGGTTTTCTCTTTTTTAGCATGGCCTATATAGATCCATTAGATTGTAAGTTCATTGAGGCAGGGACTGTCCTGTGCCTTTTTTTGCATCCCTAGTGCTTAGCACAGTGCCTGACACATGGTAGATGCTTACTAAATGTTTCTTTATTGACTGATAGGTCCTCCTCTTCACTCCAAGACAAGAAGCTCCTCCTCAAGGCAGGTGAGTATTGGTCTTTGTCTTGGCCATTCACATATTTCATTCTGGGTACTAGTATTTTCTTCTTCCTAGTTACCTTGGGTTTTGGCTCATGTGGTGGCAGAGGCATCATGGAGTACAACTTGGCTCCACTCCTTTGAATCCTGACTGGAGAGGAACATTGCTCTGATCTCCTTTCAAGTTCCTACTTCTATCCATTGCTCTGGTTCCCTAAGTGCCCTTATGAAAAGATGACTCAAGGCTGGTCCAGAATGGCTGTCCTAAGAATGTAAGGTCTCCATCTCCGTCATATACCTAGTTACTGTTTATTCTGATGCTTCTCCATAGGATCTTCTTTCCCATACTGAGCCCAGGACCTGAAACACTAGTGAACTGGGTCACCCGGGGTCCACATACCATGGCTTGCCCTAATGTTCTTTTTTACCCACATTGGGATGCCTACCCATCCCTCTCCCCCTACAAGTCCATTGGGTCATATATTTGTTTTTTTCTTTGATTTTCTATATAGCTGGGAAAATATGTTTGTCAAATCTGTTAGGTAATCTCAAAGTTTATTACTGAGCTTACACTTAAAAATCTCCACCAAGAATCACCTCTATCACCTCCCAAATGACCATCAAATGACTAACTGAGTCATGTACTGAAGTAGGACCTCCTCCCTCCCCTCCTTGGATGCCTTGTTACTGAAGCTGTCTTGTGAGTATACTCAATCACTGGGTCTAGATTTAAATCCTAATTCAACTACTTAGCATCTGTGGGCCAGTCACTTAACCTCTCTGGGTCTTATTTTCCTTGTCTATGAAATGAGGGAGTTGGTCTAGATGATTTCTAAGGTCCTTTCCAATCCTAAATTTATGGTCCTATTTTTTCATTTAATTCTTGAAAACACTGATAAATTCCTAGCAATGGTTTTATCTTCTCTGAAAGGTTATGTCTCTGGTCAATGAAGGTTTACTCAACTTGCCTATTGCTTGGGCTATCTAAGATGTTTTGGTGGCAAGTAGGCAGAGCTATACCTTATACTTGCACAAGGTGACATTTTGCCTTAGATACTAAAGTTGCCTCCAGATTCTTTTGTAAAATAGGGGAAGAAGAGATCTTTGACTCCTGCACTGAACAACTTTGTTGCTCTGAGTTCAATGGTTACAAGCACTTGGAACATCTCAGAGTTTTTCCCTTACGCTCTATACCAGCTGTACTACTCCAGGAGAAGGCAGGAGAAGGGAGAAGTGATGTCATTAATGTTGGTGTTGCTCAGTTGCCCTCTCTCATGTCCCATATCTATGCCCTCCCAGATGTTCTTCCCAAAACAGATCTGGGAGGACTCCAGAAAATGCCCAAGTCGGATATATTGTATAAGACAAAAATTAGATCTTAGCTTCATCCATGCTTTCTTACTACCATGTTTAAGTACGTGTTTGGGGGAATGGGACATTACTTGGGGAGGTGGAATGGGATAGAACCTAGTTTACCTCCTGACCCCTGAATACAGTCTCTTAGACCAGGAGTTCATACAAACCTTGGGCTCACCAGTTCCACACTTACACAGGTATACACCAACTCAGTTATTCTCTCATTCTCATGTCTTCACTAGCTGAATTCACACTCACAGCCTACTTGAAATACTGGCCACCTTAGTTCCTCCATTTCCCAGATGAGGAGACACAGGCCTCAGGTCCCACCAGTTCTGTGTATAGTCTGCTTTTCTGCCAACTCAACCACCTATGTGCTTTGTTCCAGTACCCCAAGCCTCCCAGTACATATCTCAAAGGTATACTTCCATGAATAGGAGAGTATTTATTCATTTATGTATTCATTTAGCAAACATTTATTGATAACTTCTCATAGGTTATTTGCTAGATGTTGAAGAAAATAAAAAATTTAGGACATAGTCCCTGTCCTAATGAATTTTACAGTTTGAATATGGCATAAAAATTCACATACATAGAACATAATTAAATCATATGATGCATACATTTTGCATGCATCTCATCTGAATGCATGGGGAAGGTTTTTGCTGCCTGGGAGGGCAGTTGTAGGGAGTGGGGTTATGGAAGAAACAGTTCTTGAGTTGGGCTTTAAAGGCTAAGTCAAATCAACACATTTATTAAGCACTTACTAGGTACCTGGCAGTGTGCTAAGACTAAGGGTACAAAGAAAGGCTTGCTTTCGCCCTCTGGAAGCTTATATTCAAATGGGAGAGACATCATTTAACGACTATCAACACACAAGATATACACAGGGTAGACTGGAGATCATCTCAAAGGGTGGCTGTTGTTTGTTCTTTCTTCTCAAAGAGGATCATGACATCAGGGAGCTGCTGCCAGAACTTACAAGTGAACTGGATTTAAGTGAGAGAGGACTGTGCAAAATCACCACCCTTACTTTCCCCTCTGGTGCCATCTGAGTTCAGACTGGAGATGGCCCCACAGTCTCCAAGGGAAGGCACTGGGGTTTGGAGTGGAGAGAGGAGACTAGGGAAATTCTTTTGAGGAATATATGATTTGAGCTGAGTCTTGAAGGAAGCTTAGGGAATCCAGGAGGTAGAGATAGGGAGAACAACAGGAATGGGAGAGAGTCAATGAAAAGGTACCAAGTCAGAGCATGAAGTATTATGTGCTTGATGACAAGTGGTAAGCAAGAGCAATGAGAAACTCTTATAACTGCTCTGGTATTCTGAAGAATTTCTTCCTCTCAAACTGTAGATAGTGACAGGGCCATCTAACCTTTTCCCAGTCAATTCTTCAAGTAGCAGTATATTGTTTTATCCAATCAGCTATCAGTATAACCATGACTCTTCTCACAGCAAAGCCGCCCTTTCCTTCTCTATTTTTCCCTCTCAAACTAAAGAGGGCAATAAAGGGTAAGAGATTTCCTCTCTCTCAGACTGTCGATGATGTTAGAAAGACAATCGTGCCTCTTTGCAGTGTAATGATCTATTAATTGCCAAATCGAATGGCCTTTTCTCAATCCTCAAATTTCTTGACTTCTTTGCAACTTTTAACACTGTCAATCACTCCTGTCTTGATACTCTTTTTTCTCTAGGTTTTTGTGATACTATTCTCTCCTGAACTATTTACCTGCTACTGCTCCTTTTCAGTCTTCTTTGCTGGATTTTCATTTAGGTCACACCTGATAAACATGACTGTCCCATGGGGCTCTGTCAGTTATAGAGATTCTAATACCGACTTATCTAGCTCTGACATCCAGTCTCACATCTTCAGCTGCCTGTTGGGCATCTCAGACTGGATGTCTTGTAGACATCTTAAACTCAACATGCTCAAAATTGAATTCCTTATTTCCCCTCCCCCTCCCACTATCCTTTTTAACCTCTCTTATATACTGTTGAGGGTACCATCATCCTCCTATAACCTAGGCTAACAATGTAAGGGTCATCTTCTCTCCTCCTTCTCTTCTTTCTTCTCCTCTTTTTCTTTCCCCCCTCCCCCCATAATCAATCTGTCCTCAAGGACTGTCAATTTTACCTTTCCAGATCCTTCTTAATTCTAGTGCCTTTCTTTCGTTGATTATTTCCAATTTATCCTGTATATAGCTTGGCATTTGCATATTATCTCCTCCATTACTCTGTGAACTCCTTGAGAAAGAGTGCCTTTTCCCTTTCTTTGTATCCTTAACACTTAGCAGAGTGTCTGGTGTACAGTAGGCACTTTATAGATGTTTATTGCAAAATATTTACAACAAAGCACTGCTTCTCTTCCCAACCAAAGGGCTGCAGAGCCTACCTTTCAGCTTTGATTACCTTCTATCAGATTCTGTCCTCTGTCTTTTGCAAGCAACATCTCTCTTTGTTTCATGTGCCTTGTTTCATGTCCTTGATACCTTCTTGTGCCTAGCTTCCTCTTCTCCCTTCATCTGCTCATCTTTGCCTCTCCTTTCAGGCTTCTAATGCCTCAAATTAGGGCCTCCTCTTATATAGTAGTCCATCTCTAACTTCATATCATAGATATGAAAACTCCACCTTTCTGTTCGGTATAGACTGTAAGTAATCTTCCCATAGTCACCAAACTGTTATTTAATTATAATTTATCTGCCATTTCTTTCAAAACTCTGAGACAAAAATGTGTGAATCTGTCAACTAGTACTTACTAAGTGCCTACTATGTACTGGGGGAGGGGAGAGGGCAGACAACTAGGTTTTTGTGATACTATTCTCTCCTGAGCTATTTAGGCCTGGAGTCAGGAAAACCTGAGTTCCAATCCAGCCTCAGACACCAGTTGTATGACCCTGGGCAAATCACTTAACCTTGTTTGCTTCAGTTTCCTTATCTGTAAAATGAATTGGAGAAGAAAACAGTAAAACACTCCAGTATCTATGCCAAGAAAACCCCAAAAGAACTCATGAAGAGTCAGACACTGAAAAACTGGACAATAACAATGTCATGTGCCAGGGTCTGTGTTGAACTACTGTATCCTACAGCTACCTATAACTCAGAACTCTGCTTTAAAACAGATCTTTTTAGTACATTTATCTGAGTAGTTTTCTCTCAGTTCCCCAGAACAGTCTGTGTCTCTCCACAACATTTTAGCTGAGAGGCTATATATTTTCTTACAGAAAGTATTTATTACAGAAAGGTTCTTTTTTTCCTGCTCTTTTCAGTAACCAAAATGTCTACATGACAAAGGGGTAGTACATAAGGAAAAACTTGCCTATGTGGCAGGGACTATCCCATATTCTTAGGCCATGAATAGTGGATTTCTAGCTAACCAGTGTGATCCATCGCTAAAGGCTCCCATGAAATTATTTATATATGTTTCTCCTAACATGTAAGACAAAGGACTTGGAACTTTTCTTGGTATGCCATGGGGAGCCCCTAACAATTATTGAAGAGAGATAAGGATATGGAACAAAAATTTAAACATAAGAAAGATTATTTTGGCAGAAGCCAGACTACAAGGGAATTAGGGGAAGGGTGGGTTGTGGGCAAGTAGAGACAATGGTAGATATAAATAGAGATGGCTTTTTTCAAATGGTTTCACAGTGAAGGCAGGGAAGGAGATGGGATGGCAGCTAAACAGGTAGCAAGGTCTCAGGAAGGCAGTGTAATACAGTGAGGAAAAAAACATTGTCTTTGGAGTTGGAGGGCTTAGGTTGAAATCCCAAGTTTGCTATTGAATACCTGTGTGACCTGAGACAACCAGTTCACATTCATGAGCCTCAGTTTCCTTACTTGTAAATTAGACCATATGTTCAGTTGACCTTTAAATCTATGATTCTCCGTGGTTGCTTTTTTTTTTTTAGAGGATTGCAGATACCTGTGCATTTTTGGAAGCAGATGGGAATGAATCAGTGGAAGAAGCTTAAAGATGCATGAAATAAGATGAGGAGCAATGTCTTGGAGGAGGTAGGAGGAAATGACATAAGGGTACAGGCAGGGGGAGAAACCTTAATGAGCTGTAAGCATACTTCTTCTGCCATGATTAGAGAAAAGGAGAACATTCGGAACAACGATAAGAAAGTGCCAGGAATTTGAGAAACAGAGGAGGGGAAGTAAGAGAGCTCATGGTATTTGTCTTCAGTATTCTTAGTAAAGTAATAAGTAAAGTCATATAGAAATATTCTTCATTTTCTCTTTTCTTTCTTGTCCTTTCTTGTTTTTACCTCATCCTCAGCTCCAAAATCTACGTTTACTCATTGACTGTTAACAACTACTTAAATTGGAAATCAATACACTATGTGATACTTAGCTACAATTGTCTATTTTTTAATGTCTAAGAATTTGAGTCCCAAAGAGGAAAGGAATAAATATTAAATTCCAGCTATTATATGCTAGACACTGTGCTAGGCACTTTGCATATATCATCTCATTTGATTCTCACAACAGCCCTGGGAGGGAGGGGCTATTATTACCCCCATTTTACAGATGAGGAAGCTGAGGATGAGTGGTAAACGACTTGCCCAGACTCACACAGCCAGCAAGGGTCTGAAACTGGATTTGAACTTGTCTTCCTGACTTCAGGCACAATGCTCTGTCCATTGCATTATATAGATACCTCCAAAGATATCAGGCTGTGAACCATGCAATATATTTAAGTGAAAAGAACCCTGAGCTGGGTCCTGGGTCTCATTCTGTTGCTAACTAGCTATAAAAGTACTTGAAGAAGTCATTTAATATCATCTTCAACGTGGACTTAATAGTTTCTTCTCTTACTATCTTATAGGTTTCCTGTAAGAATAAAATGTGATGTAGAAGTCTTTTGAAATGCATATTCAAATCCCTGACAATAGTTTAATTTTTACAGCGACCTTGAGCGAGCTACTTCTTTGCTGTGGTTCTCAGTTTCCTCATCTTTAAAATGAATAATATCACTCTACCTTGCTGTTTTCTGAAGGGGAGGACAGCTAAAGAATCAGCTGTTAGAGGATTAATGGTGCAAATGCGCTTCTGGTTGCCTTTCTATACCAGCCCAAGAAAGCCTTTGGAAACAAAGCAGAAAGTATAATATGTGTAGTGGTTGCTTTTCGCTGCAGCATATTCCTGGAAACTGTGTCATAAAGGACATCATGTTTACCCATAGAACAATGTTCCTTGTGCATTGTAAGCACTCAGTAAGTGCTGAATTGAAATGAATTATAATTGGCAGTGTCTTCCTAAGCAAGAGTACAGTATCAAATAAATTTGTAGGTTTGGAGAAATACACAAGATCACCAATTGTCATGAAAGGAAAGACACAGTTATAAATCATGATAATAGTTTAAAATAGAAAAATTATATTCCATGTTCTATAAAATGGGTATAAATCAGGAGGGTATGTAATGTTGTGGAAAGATGCCTGGCCTGAGAGTCACAAGACCTGGGGTCCTAGGTCTGCCTTGACCCACTGTATGTGTGTCATTGGACAAATCATGTCACGTCTTTGTAGCTAAGACATTTCCTCTGTAAAATGAAGGGGTTAGACTTCATGATGACTAAGGTTGTTTTGAGCTCTAATGATCTAGGTGAGTTTGAGGAATCAAATAAATGTAATAGGTAGATCAGTGGAACCCCTTGATTTCCTAGTTCTACCTCCGCTGGAACTGAATGTGTGCTCTGGCCTCTTTTTGTTCAGTATGTACTTTGATCCCCTTTTTAAAGACATGCACCTTGTTGATTGGTGAGGAAATACTATATTGTTTCTCTCGACTGTGTACGTATGTGTATGTGTGTTGTGTAAAAGTTGACTGGTGGTTGAATCAGGAGGAGTTATAAAAAGAGTTAAGGAGAATCAGCTTGAGCCCTTTTGGGTGGCATCCCTTCTTTCCCTTAGCTTTCCAGAAAGGTTGCCTTCCCAATATCTTTTATAGACACTCTTTTCTCTTCTGACACTGCAGGCACCCAGTCACAGGCCCTTATTACTTCACAGCTGGACTATTACAATCTTCCATTCAAATTGATATTTGTAACATGCACATCTGATCATATAACCTCTACTCAGTGAACTCCAGTGGCTCTCTGTACTTCTAGCATCAAAAATAAAGCCCTATCAGCGCCCTCCATAACCTGATCCCTTCCTACCTTTCCACTCTTCTTACACTTTGCTCCCTTTCACAAACTCTGCCATCTAGTAACAATGACTTCCGGAGACTGTTCCTCCTCTCACTGCACATTCAATCTCCCAATTCAGAGTCTTTTCACCGACTCTCCCCCTTGACTGAATTGTCAGTGAAATAATCATGGTCCTTTGCTCTCAAAGAGAACCAAAATGTTCATCAGCATAGTCGGCCATGTTCATGATGGTTTGCACGGATTCTGGATAATGGGTGGTGTTCTCACACTTTCCCAGTTACCAATATACTTTTAAACCCAGATCACTCTGGCTTTCATTGAATGATCAATAGGTTCCCCAGTTTAAGACTCTGTGGCTCATTGTTTAGATTCCGATGGCTGAAAATGAATGTGAATAGCAATTGCTTTCTGTTCTGGCCAGAAACTCTGAGGGTCTTCCCCTCCCAGATTGACATTTTTGTGATGGTAAAGTAGGCTCTCTTTTGTCTCTATTGTTACCCAGCCCTTAGTCACTGAATGGGTCACCTCAGACAAACTGAGACCTGGGAAAGACCTTAATTTAGAAAGACCAAGGCCACTCATTGCATCCTGGGCCATCTCTAGTCATCTTGACTTTTGTCTTGCTACTGGACTTTGAAGAGTCTGGAGGAGAGACTGAGGCTGATGAATTTGGTAGGTCTGCCTCACTTAAATTGAATTCACACACAGGTCAAGACATCACCATTCTGATGTCATCTGTCCTCTTCAAGAATGAGGAGAAACAAGAACCCCTTTTAAGTGTGGTCTTCTCTTAGAATGTAAACTCTTTGAGAGCAAGGACTATCTTGCTAGCTTGTACTTATATCCAACGCATAGATCACTTCACTACCTAGTAAATACTTAATAAGTACCTTTCAATCAAATTTCTTTCATTTGCACTCACTTTGTAATGTTTTTCTCCTGCTCTCCAGGCAGTGGATAATTGCTTAACCATCCTTTTTTAAAAATGAAACTTTTTCCTTTTGATTGTGATGTGAATGAATACAAACAGTTGTTAAGTGATTACTCTTTGCTAAGTACTGTGCAAAGTGCTGGGGATACTAAGACAAGTAAGCAAGACAGTTCCTACCTCATGAAACATAATTTTGAATGGAAAGGACAACATATATAGGGGACTGGTGGTCAGGGGAGGGAGTTATGGTCTGCAGAGTCAAAAGAGAGTGAATGAAACAATAGAACAGTCAATTAATATGCTCTTTCAAGATTTGATTCTTGTTCTCAGGTGGAAAACAGGGTCAGTGGAGAGGATTCAAATGACGTGGGTGAGGAGCAGGCTATAGGTCTGAGGAGAACTGAGTCTAGTGGTTCAGCTTCTCCCAGGCTTGGGGAGTCGAAGTGATTTGTTAACAACAGGTTCATTTGAAAAAGGATAAAGAGCTGTCCATGGTGGGGGCAAAAATGAGCCAAAGCGTACTGTTGGGAGCCTGAGTGCAATAGAGATTGGACCCTCTTGTTGTACTCCTGGAAGGTGCGTTCACATACTCATGTAATTTGCATAATTGCATAATTTACATAATTAAGATGAAAAAGAACATACAACAAAGTATAGAAGGTTAAGATAGTCAAGTTTAGCAATATCCTGGGTTGGGGGAAAGGGCAACAGATTTGAAGTCAGAGGACTTGCGTTTCAGTTCTAGCTCATGTGCTTATAAAGTTGTATGACTTTGGGCAAGTTATGCAACTTCTCTTTTTTTTAAAATCTCCTCATCTCTAAGATAAGGATGATAAAACTTGAACTATGTCACAAAATGGTAAGTGTGTCAAAAACCCCCAAAGCATTATATTTATGTGTTATTATTAAATAGGCACAAATAATAAAATTAGTTTTTTCTTTCTGAACCCATGATCATTCTCATGCTTATACCCCTTTAGGTTTTTCTTTGAGTTTCTATTCTTCTATGACCAACTCTTCTTTATAGAGGTAGATATACTAAAATAGCCTTTGAGACTTGGTAACAGCGCAAGCTAGAATAGGATGCAGTGTAGACATGAACAACAACAAAAAAATAAAACCTCAGCCCTATCAGTACTAGTCTCTTCCTGCCAGGAGTATCTTTAACTATTTACCGGTACTAGAGTTATTTGCATGTAACTTTATAGGGGTCAAGAATTGTCAAATGAGCATAGGTAAGGCCAGATAATATATAAAGGATAGGAGGTTGGAATGATTTAGGAACCTCCCTGGAACAAAAAGGACATGGAGACAGGGGAAATGCGGTGGGAACTGATGGTAAACATCATATATACAGTTGAGGAAACTGAGATCCAAAAACATAAGTGACTTGCCTAAGGTCACACTATTAAGCCCAGTATTCAAGCCCAGGAAGGAAGACAATAGGGAAGAGAAGGGTAGAGAGATATTCCTCACCATTTCTCCTTTCCTTTCATACAAGGAAGATTGTAGCTCCCTGGCCATCCTGAACAAGAGATACTTTTTGTTTTCTGTCAGTGATCTTGGTGATCTCCATAGTAAGGTTTGGACACTGACCAGTATCTTTCAGTTTGCATGTTGGGCACCCCAAGTGCACATTTAAAAGACCCTGATGCTAAAAACAACACAGGCAATTTAAATTTAGAAAACAGTCAGCTATGGACTCAAAAAGATGAAAATTTCTGTTTTTGTTTGTTTAGTGTCAACCTTCATAATAACTTTCTATACTCCTATTTCTTTTTTTTTCTCAATTTCCCAACTTCTGCTCCATTGCCTGCCTTGTTTCTGTTGTCTTATCTCTCACTGTCCTACTTTAAAAAATCCACTGATTAGACTCTGACCATGTTTCTACAACTTGTTGTACTTGACTGACAGAATAAAAGACTCAGACATTCTCATTTGGAAACACTGGGTTGGGGTCAGGGGGGTAGTGTGTGAAGTGGAAAGATACTGGAATTAGCAGAATTGGGTTTGAATTCCAGGCTATTGCTTAAAATGTGACCTTGAGCAAGTCACTTCTCTCTTTGGATATCAGTTTCATCATTTGTATTTTGAAGGGTTTAGATTAGAAGACCTCTAGGATACTTTCTGGTTTTAAACTTATGATCCAGGGCCTTAAATAAGGAGATGGAGATTTTAAAACTCAGCAAGTCATGTAGATAATGAGATACTGACAACATGAGATTATAGACTTAATCTATGTGCATGATTTTCATGCTTTCAGGAGGGGAAACAATATATAACCGTAAAACATTTCTGCAGTTCCTTTCACTAGGAATGTATTTTAAATGTAAATTATAACTGTAAGGTATGAATTCATGGGTTTTCAAATATAGCCTTACTTCACAGTGATGAGAAATCTGATTTATTTATGTTCTAAACCACGATTTGCCTTTTCCTAGCATTATCCTGGCTCATAGAACTAATATGTTAAGTAATTGCCCAACTGTTATATTATTATGTAACATATTTATCAGGGCTTGACCTCCAATAGATTGAATTCAATCTTGGGTGCTTTTCTTACATATTAACATTTATGACTCACTTTGCCCTTATTCAGGGTTTTCTCTGAGAACATTGGAATCTGGCTCATGTCTCTAAAAAAGCTCTCAGCTCCCCTACACATAAACTACCAATGATTAAACTCTAAGATCTCAATCTGTTGTGGCTATTTTGAGGGAAACTTGGAGATGACCAATAATGCTAAGCAAAAAACCATTTAGTTAGCCATAAAATTTACAGGAGGCAAGGTCTTGTGATTTAACTTGAGATGTCTAGGGACAGGAGAAGGGTGGAATCAGGGTATCAAGGATGGGGTAAAAGATACAGTTAGAATCACAGTCATCTGGAGAGACCAACATAAAATTGAGTGTCCCAAGAGGGTGGCTTACATAGCATTCTGGATTTAGACATGATGATCTATGGGTTTAGTAAGAAGAGGAAGGGGATTGATGATCCAGGTGAAAAAGTTGCCCTATTGACTTGACCTCAGGTCATGTCAAATTCTTCAGAATAACTTTCTCAGTTCTTCAGTAGAGGACACACTATAAGTAAGGTCCAGTAGTAGTATGTGAAGGACTAAGTATTTGATAGAGCAGGTTGGGCTTTCACTTAATGCATCTAATTGGTTTCCCACCTCTGATATCATAGTCAATTACAATAATTTGAATGAAGATTCTTTGAGTTTGAGGGAATTAGCTGCCACCTAGATGTCTAGTTAGGCAAAACAAATGACACATTAATCATGCCTGACAATGTATACCTCATTCTATACCTATGGTTCACCACATCTGCTGAGAAGATGGAGATATCCCATCTTAAGTCCTCTTAAGTCCCACTTGGTCAATGCCAGCGATCAGGGTTCTGTTGTCTTTTGATATTATTTTCTTTATATTTTTGTGGTCATTGCTTTACAATCTCTTCAAGGGAATATTGGTTTAAAGATGCTCTCATGAGAAAAATAGACTTTTTCTCCTTGGCATAAAACAAAGGAAGATATTTCTGGGTCAGAGTACAGAATAAACTGCTCAAAATAGATTTAAAAAATATGAGATGCTAGTTCAGCAGAGCTGTACAATCTCTTCTAATGATAAATGGAACTTGGGGTACTTATTTTTTATTGCTAGATGGCTGCCAATTTTTCATCTTCATCTTCCATCTGTATGTGTTTTTCTCCTTAGGTTTCTTGAATCTCTCTCCGGGGTTTCTCTTCCTTCTATTATTCTTGGTAGCACCATATTGAATCTCCTTAGGAGACTTTTATGAAATATCATGTCAGATTAAGTTCTAGAGTTTTTCTTTTATTTTTTCTCACAGAAAGGAATTATTTCCCTAGTTTCCCTTACCCCTTAGTAAAAGAAAAAAATGCCACTATATTGTGCTAAATTGTGTCAATTTGTGTGCAAAAATTGTGTCCGTTTCATCAGTCACAGAACTGAGTCTATTTTAACAATTTTACACAGTCCTATTGAGAAAATACTTGAGAAAATTGAGAAAATATTGAGAAAATAGGTTAACCTTTGACTTAAAAATGTCCTGGTTGCCTTATATCTCTTTCTTTCAAAGTTACTATTTCTATGCTTACCTGGCTTTTTCCCCCCTGTTTTATTATTGTCCCAATTGACAAGAGCTCTTGTTCTTTATGTAGGGTGAAAGAAAAAGGAACTTTTGCTAAAAAAATGACATTGCTATACAAGTATGGCAGCCATTGGAGGGAGCTCTCCACCACTGAGCCCAGCTCCGCCTTCACATTCGGATCCAAGTCCCAAAGTCGCTCAGGGCTCAAACTTATACAGAGTTTTAGACAATGTGATGGTGTGGCACTAGGAGAATATCCTGTTATGTGTGTGGCAAGACAGTGGAATTAATCTAGATGGCTTAAATAAAGGTAATTATTAATTACCCAATAAGGAATAAGGGGTAGGTACCCAGAAAACAACTCTTTCCCATAGCAAGCAAGTAGCTGGGTAAATAGGCAATGATAACTTTAACTCTTTCTCCTTTGGTTTGGTCAACACAGTTAGAGCTTTGGGCTTAGTTAGCCTGTGGTCACCACTAAATAAATCTTTAATCTTAATGTCAGCATTCTTTCCTTTTCCCAGCATGTTCCCAGCAAAGAAGAAGCTTTTCCTCAGAGACTGCTACCCATTTACACCACATCTATCTCTTATGCGCATATTTGTTTGGATGTTTTCTCCCCCATTAGAATGTGAGTTCCTTGACAGTAGGGTCATTATTTTTGCTTCTTTTTAAAAAATATCTTAGCTTATATTTTTTCACTTTTGATTGTTTTGCTGTTTCTTGAGACCTTGTGGAGTCATTAGTTGTCATTTGACTAATTCTAATTTTTAAGGTATTATTTTATTCAGTGAGTTTTTGTGTCTCTTTTAACATTTGACCAATTTTGATTTTTCAGGAGTCATTTTCTTCGGTATTTTTTGTGCCTCTTTTACTCAAGCTGTTATTTCTCTTTCCATATTTTTTTTCAGATAGCTCTCATTTCTCTGCCCAACTTTTCCACTACCACTGAAAAAAACCCCCCACATTCTATTCTTTAAAAAAAAAATCTCTTTCTTTAACTCTTCTAGGATTTCTTTTTGGGCTTGTGCTCAATTTGCATCTTCTCTGAGGCTTTACTTGTAGATGTTTTCAAGCCATTGTCTTCTGTTGAGTTTGTATCAGCTTCCTGGTCACCACAGAAGCTTTTTATAGTCAGATTCTTTTGTTTGGTTTATTTTTCCAGTGTATTTCTTGATTTTAACTTTATGTCAGAGTTAGGCTCTGCTCACAAGTGAGGATAGAGGGAATAGTAGTCTTGAGCTTCTGTAGCTTGATTTGGGGCCTGGAGGTTTTTATTACTTTCAAGGTGGTGTGATCCAGGGAACTATCTGGTCCCTGCCCTCCTGATCTACACTCTGGTTTTAATCCTGCTCCTTCCTAAATACAACTCCTCTCTGCACTGGAATTATGACCTAGACTAATAGGCTGCACAGCTACCAAATAGCCCCCAATTCTACATCTAGTATTAGAACAGGGATCCTCTGCAATTTCTTCCTGCTCTGATTCAGTCCTCTCACCATTCCTGTGTATTGACCCCTGTTACTGCTGCAGCTACTGCCCCTAAGGCCTATAGTTAGTGTGCTCTACTCTGGTCAGCTCCCACCTCAGTGTCCACAGGTCTCTTTCTGTCTTCCTCAACTGTTCTTGGCTGGAAAAATGACTCACTGTGACTTTTTGTTGGCTTTTCCTCTCAGAATTTGATTTGGTATTTCCTATCATCAATTTGTAGAAGTTTTGGGGTAAGTTTGACAGTTGTGACCCTTTGCTCCACTATCTTGACTTTGCCCTATCTTAATCAGTAGCCTAGTGCCTCACACATAATTAACACTGAATAAATTCTTATTAAATCACTGACAAAAAATGACTGACAGATGGACAGAAAGATGAATCCTAGACCTTTGCCCCTGCATCTAAATCTTCTTACTTTTCTGTGAAGCAAATGGTTTCTTGCCTCTGTGAGCTTCCCCAAGAGTCCCACTAAAAGGGGAATGGCAGAAAGGGAATGTTTTTCCAGTCCTTCTCTCTTTGAGCCATAGTAATTGTCACCTCAAGGCCCAGAGGAGAAACAAAAATTCAAATAGATAAGGGGGCAACGTGTGGGAACAGGTTACAGAAATAATGTTTATCTAGAGAGTCATATATTGAAAGCGATGCTTAGCAAAGTGCCTGGCATATAGTGGATGCTTAATAAATATTAAATATTATTTATTAAATTTATTATTTATCAAATAAATATTAAACACTAAGCAATTGATTGACATGATGTATTGGAGTCAGAAAGATTTGCGTTCAAGTGGGACCTCTACCACATACTGGTGCAACTCCTGGACAAGTCACGTATCCTTTCAATGACCAAGTCAATTCTAAAATTCGAACTTACAGAAAAGGTGCTGAGCTGCATTGGTTGAGGGAGTTCTTCACTCTTTGTAAACTTTAAAGCATTATATAAATGTCAAGATATCACTGTTTAATCTGGATATCACTGATTTCTCTTAGTCTCTTTGATCCCTTAGCTCCTTTCTTTATAACCTCTGTTGTCCTGAGAAACAGGATCTTGGTCATGAATCTCAATGCTTTAAAAAAAGATAATCTGCCTGAAAGCAGGATGCCCAGGAGGGACCAGTTCTGAACCTTTCTTAAACCTTTTCCCTGATAAAAAAATGGCTTGTGTATTTTCTATCAAGAATCAGGGCATTCGATGAATCCTTTTTGTTCCCCCCAGGCTACACAAATAACTAAGACTGCTTTAGAATTTCAGGAACAAAGGACAATTTCCTTTTGTTGGTAAACCCTGAGAAAATCTGCAAAAATGAAACAAAAACTATTTTGTCATCCTTATATACTTTCTTTCCCCCCTTTTCTCTTTTTAAAGTTTTATTGATAACTTTAAAAAAAATATAGCAGTCATTTCTGGATATGTTCTTCTTTTTCCACATTCTTACCTGTTTTTAATGAACTGCAGCTTTGCAGATCATGTAAATGCAAAAATAACCCTCTTATTATTGATTTTACAAACAGCTATGAAGTAGGTTTTTCTGAGACCAATATTTCCCTAAGGTTTTCTATTGAAACATTTTAAGTTATCAGTTCTATGAAGCAAAATTTATGGGAAATTTCTGTGAGGAAAAATTATTATTCAAATGATTGATTAACCTTCATGAAGAAAATAGCAGAAAGGAGAAGAAAAATTCCATTAGAGTTATTTTGTTTCTGTGTAGTCAGATGGCTGCTTCAAAGACTCAGAATCATCTAAAGATGTTAGGATAGTGAAGTAATTTTCAAAAGCTTATTTTTTAAAATTTTTTGTTAATTTTCACATTCCTTTAGTTCTTATCTGAGAGATATAGGTGATCCTTCAGAGACTACATCCCCTTTAGTCTCTAGCTCCCAGCTCTCTCCTCACTAGTGTTTTTTTTTAAAGTTGCCTTAATGAGACAGTAGGGCAGGAGCAGCTTCCAGAATTTCTCTCCCTCTTTCCCCAGAGTAATGAGATCACTTGACTATCTACCATAATATTTCTTGTTGAAAATCAAAGAACAATACAATTTATTACAAATTAAAATTGCTATGGGATTATAGAAACAGAATAATTTGCTTTAGTAGTTGGATTGCACAGTGGATAGAGATCTGGGTCTGGAGTCAGGAAGACCTGAATTCATATCTGGCCTTAGAGACTTAGTAGCTCTGTGAACCTAGGCAAATCACTTAATCTCTATTCGCTTCAGTTTCCTCAACTGTAAAATGGGGATAATAATGGCACCCACATCCCAGGGTTAGTGGGAGAATCAAATAAGATAGCATTTGTAAAGCATTCAGCACAGTGCTTGGCATACAGTAGGCACATAATGCATGCTTGTTTCCTTCCTTTCTTCCTCTTGCCTTTAACTCAGACACTCATATATCCCAATGAATCTATGATTACATTAATTTGGGGGTGTTCTTTCCAAGGATACAGAACAAAACCTATCCATGTCTACCCTTCTTTGTTATTCTTGTTTATATCCTCCCTTAAGTTGACTGCAAAGGATCCAATCTATTTGCTGGTAACCTTCTGGGATTCTTTGAGGTTATCAGGGAAGCCCTGGGATTTACCCACCTATAACTTCTCCCTCCAGACATGACATAAGTCTTCCTTTTCGATTTCTATCTTTACCTGATGGCATTTGCTCATTGAATAACAAAGCTTTCATTAATCATTTATATGCTGGGCACTGTGCTAGATTCTGGGGAAATAAGTATAAAAAGAGAGATTGTCTTGCCCTCTGGGAACTTACATTCTTAAGAAAAAAGGTTTTTGTTTTTGTTTTTGGAATTTTGAACTTGGCAAACACTAGAAACACAAATATTTCCATATGAAAAGAAGAAAAAGGACTTCATACATGAGACCAAAAATTTCCATTCCATTCTTTTATTTTCAATGAAGATGCATTTAAAAAATTATTTTGTCCATCCCACTCCCTCTCCCATTGCACAGATCAAAAATTCAAAAAGCAAAGTCCTCAATACATAGCTATAGTTCAGCAGAACAAATCCCCACAAATTAACAATGTCTGTCTGCAAACTGAATTTTAAGCTCATCATCTCTCACTTAGGAGGTGAGTAGCGAGTTTCATCTTTATTCTTTTGCACGTGAGGTTTATTACTATTTTGATAAGTGCTCTAAAGTCTTTCAAAGTTTTTTCTTGAGAATATTATTATAAGAACTCTAAAGTCTTTCAAAGTTTTTTCTCTATAATATTACTATAAGAGCACTAAAGTCTTTCAAAGTTTTTTCTCTATAATATTACTATAAGAAAACTAAAGTCTTTCAAAGTTTTTTCTCTATAATATTACTATAAGAGCACTAGAGTCTTTCAAAGTTTTTTTTCCCTTTATAATATTATTAGGGTTTCCAAAAATCTTAGTGCAATTTTCTATTATTGAGTTGAAAACTGCACTAATACTTTTGGGACACCTTATATAATTTTTTCTTCAGTACTGTTCATTGTTGTTTCAGTTCCTACTTTTCTCTGAAACTGTTCCATCATTTCTTATGTTTAGCCATTTCCCAATAGGAGGCTATCTCCTTAGTTTCCAATTTTTTTGACTACCGTGAAAAGACCTGCTATAAATATTTTTGTACATATAGGTCCTTTCCTACTTTCTTTGATTCCTTTGGGGGTCATAGACTTCATGGTGGTATATCTGGGTCAAGGGTTATTCACAGTTTGATAACTTTCTGGTCATAGGTCTAATTTGCTTTTACCAACAGTGCACTAATATACCTATTTTCCTGACACATACAGTTAAAAAAAATTATATAATACATTTAGCATGTGATTTCCAGAGCTGTCCTGCTTTTCGGTTCCCCTCAAAGCCTCCTTTTGTACTTTTTTAGATGTTTCACCGGGCCTCTTAAAATTTTCTTTTGCATCAGTATCATCTTTCCTTCCTTCTCCTTAATTTCTCCTCTACCAAAAACAAAAAACCACCTCCAAAACAAAACCAAATCAAACCCCAAACAAAATAATTTCTCTCTTGTGACCAAAAACATAGTCAAGCAAATAATAAAACCTATACACTGGCCAGGTCTGAAAAATCTGTATCTCATTCTTTAGTTTTAGTCTATCCATCACCTCTCTGCCAAGAGCTGGAATTTCCTTTACATCATCAGATTTGTTGGAGTTGGTCTTTACCTTGATCAAAGTTCTTTAATCTTTCAAAGTTACTTTGCTTCATGATATGATTATGATTATATAAATTGAAATGAAAGATTTAAGATTTTTTCCTGTTAAATTATGTTTTATCAGTCTTGGTACATCATTTTTACAGCCTATTCTAGTTTTGAGTAATCCAGCAAGTTAATAATAAATAGGCTTTCTCTGGTCTTCATCAGTTTTAGATAAAAGTGTTGAAAGCACAGAGCAGAGGGAGAAGAAAGCATGTTTTTATAGTATAACATTTAAAATCTGAAATCTGCTAGTAATTCACTGCCAGACTATGAGTAAGTAACTCAATTCCTTGTGGGTTTCCATTTTTCATCTTTATACTGAGATTGAACAATGATGCCATCCAAGGAAAAATCCCATTCTTCTAAGATTTTACACACACGCGCACACATGCACGCACACACTCACACATGTGCACATGCACACAAGCACATATGCACATGTACTCACACAGATACACACACCACACACATGCACACACATGCACACGTACACACGCATACACACACATGCACGCACACACAGACACTCTCTCTCTCTGTTAGAATTTTGGAATAAAAAATGATTTCTTACTATTCCTCAATTCTCATATGCAATGAGTCCTATGGATTCTACATTCTTAACATCTCATACCCTGATTCAGGCCCTCATCAGTTCTCAACTAGAGTACTGTAGAGTCTTTTAGCTGATCTCCTTGCCTATAGTTTCTTTCTTTGTCAGTCCATCTATCTACTACTTCTTGCTAAGGCACAGGTCTGACCATGCTGCTTTCCTACTCAAAAATGTTCAGTGGCTCATTACTGGATAAACAGTAGACTCTTTAGGTAGTTATTTAAAGCCCATTCACTGTCTAGCTTCAATCTTTCTTTCCAGCTTTATTTCAGATTGTTTCTCATGTACTCCACGTTCTAGTCAGTTGAACTAGTAACTTTTCCTTGCCGTTTCCTGCCTCCATGTATTTATGCAGGCAATTCCTTATTCCTAGAATGAATTCCTTCCTCACCTCTAACTTTTAGAACACTTCTTTCTTCAAGTTTTAGCTAAGGTGCTCCAGCTTCCTCAAGGCCTTCTCTGATTCTACTAGCAGAAAGTGATTTTTCCCTTCTCAAAATTTCCCACAATGCTTTGACTAGATCTCTTCTTTGCCTCATTACTCCCTACATTGTATTATCCTTACCTAAGGGGCAATAAGGTGGTACAGTGGATGGAATACCAGCCCTCGGCTCAGGAAGACCTCAATTAATGGAGCCTCAGACTCTTACTAGCTGTATGTGAACTGGTTCAAGTCACTTAACCTGTTTGCCTCAGTTTCCTCATCTGTAAAATGAACTGGAGAAGGAAATGACAAAACCACTCTAATATCTTTGCTAAGAAAATCCCAATGGGGTCACAAAGAGTTGGACATGGCTGAAATAAATGAACAATATATTCATGCCAAATCTACTCCTAGTAGAAAGTACACTCCCTGAAAACAGATATTACGCTTTTTTGAACTCTCATACCGTAAGAAATGCCTTTAATGTGATTGAAAACTCTTAGTATGTGGTCAGTTCAATTCAATTCAGTAAACATTTATTAAGCTCTTAATATATTTAAAGTGTTAAGCTAAGTGATGGTAGTACAAAGAGAAAAATAAAATAACCCCTCTCCTCAAGAAACTTAAAATCTGTTGGAGATAGGGAGGATAAAACATCTATAAAGTTAGTAAATACAAAATATATGGAAAGAAATTTCAAGAATTAAAGAATAATAACTTGGCTAATCAGGAAAGGTCTTGTGTTGAAGGTAGTATTTGAGCCATGTTTTGAAGTGAGCTAGATGTTCCACAAAGCAAAAGAGGGAGCACATTGTAGGCATGGGAAACCAGTGTGGCAAAAAAGGGATGGAACATACAATATATGTGTGCAGAAAGAGTTGGCAAACCAATTTGAGTGAAATGGACAGTGCCAGAAGGAGATTTTTTTAGATAACTGCAAAAGAATGTGGGGAACAGATTTTGAAAAGTTTTTGTTTTAAATGATCAGCTGAGGAGTTTAAAATTTAATCTAGCACTGAAGATTTTTGGGTTTGAGTTTATTGATATGGTCAAATCTGTGTTTTAGCAATATCAATTTCATACTTGTATGGAGGAAGAATTGAAAATAAGGGAGACTGGAAACAGGGAGTATGATTTGGTGGTTATTGTAATAATCCAGATGAGGGTGATGAGAGACTGAACCAGGGTAGAGGCTGTGTTATGGAGTGTTGTGTATGAATGGAAAGAATCTTGCGTGTGAATGAGAAATGTCATTGAAGATTAATAAAACTTGGTAACTGATTGAGTATGGAGGTTGAGGGAGAGCAGAATCTAGAATAGCTGTTTGCAAACCTGCTTGATTGGAAGGACGGTGATATCGTCAATAATCGTTTCCCAGCTGGTTGCATCCTTTGGACTCTTCATCATACCACAGGAAACTCACCTTGGGAGATCACTTCAGCTCTAGAGCTCATACCTCATCAGTTTCCTCTGCCCCAGGGCCCTGCCTGGCATATAGTAGGCCCTGTATAACGCTTATTCCCTTTCCCTTTCCCCTCTCTTGTTCTGATTGGAGGGAGTAGAGGGTAGAGTTCCTTCCAGAACTTTAAGGAGCAAGTCTTATCCAATCACTTGTTCATTTCCCACCTGGCTATACTCTTTTGGATCTCTCCATCAGTGGGGCACCTTATCTCTCATAACACCTGTTTTTCAGCTTTCTTTTGTATTTTGAGTTTTCCCATCAGAATGGATGCTACTTGAGGGCAGGGATTGTCTTTTACCTTTTTTCTTTTTGGTATCCCCAGTATTTAGCACAGATCTTGGCACATGTTTTTCAGTTGTTTGTCATGTGTGACTCTTCATGATCCCATTTGGGGTTTTTCTTGGCAAAGACTCTGGAATGGTTTTTCATTTCCTCCAGCCTATTTTACATATGAGGAAAGTGAGGCAAACAGAGATAAGTGACTTGCTGGAGATCACACAGCTAGTAAGTGTCTGAGGACAGAATTGAACTCAGGAAGATAAGTCTTCCTGGTTTCAGGCCTGGTACTCTATCTACTGAGCCACCTAACTGCCCTGTGCTTGGCACATAGTAGGTACTTTATAAATAGTTATTGATTGACTAAAATGAGGAAGTTGGGAAAAGGGATAGATTTTAGGGAAATAATGAATTTGATATTGGACATGTTGAATTTGATATGTCTGGGGTTTATTTATTCTAAGAAGGTTTTTGGTGATATTGGACTGGAATTTAGGAGGGAGATTTGGGTTAGATATATAGTTTTGGGCATTATCTGGGTATAGGTGACAACTGAACCATAGGAATTGCTCTGAATTCCTTGTTTAGGGAAAACTTTCCTTATCTTTTCCTTCTTTGGAAAGCTAATGGTCCTGCTGCATTGCTGGACTTTGAAAGCTTTCCAAGATGTTAATACTCAACCCTACTAAGACATAATTACATTTCTCTTTAATTTTAAGCCAAACAGATTATTAATTTATACTGAGATGGATAAGTTAAAACTAAACAAAACAGTGAACATCTACCCTTGTTTTACTGTAAGGCTTTAATATATGTGCATGTGTATAAGACTTCAAAGAAGAGGAAGAAACCTGCAGTAGAAGGAAGACAGAAGAATAGATGATAAAGGAAAAATGAATAATGAGAATACTGAGAACTGATAGGAAAAGGGAAAAAGTTAGGAAATTAAGGAAGATAGAAGTATTGAAAGAGGAGTGAGTGAGTGTCAGGTAAACATTGCGTTTTTGCAAATAATAAACTCATGTTTTAACTAAGCTTCATTCAGAGACAAGCTTGGAAAATTAAGCTCAATTGTTTTTCAGTTTTCATTTCCTTCTTTTCTTTGACATATAACCTGGGTGCCCCTCAAACATGGACACATGTAAGCTAAATACAGCTTTAAGCCATGCTTTTGGCTAGCATTTAAAAAACCCCAGAATAAAACAGCACCACGGTTTATGAGACTGTATGATGCTTAAAAAAAGAATAAACCAGAGAACACATTAACTTAAATTCAAAGCCATTTAATTAAACAGAAACAAAGCAAATAACAAGGAAAATCTTCCCACATACATAGCACACCATTCCCATGCCACTGGTGAGAGAATGAACACACATAGTCCAGACAACATACAAAATCCTAGGGCTATCTATATCCCCACTGGAATACTTCTAGACTTTTCAAAGCTGCCTCCTCCTGCTTCACCGCAGAATTGATTAGGTCATCTCCTAGACCGCTTTCTTTACTGTGCTACCATCTTCTGGCTCTTTGTTGAATTGCAGATGATATTTGATTTCTTCTTTCCAGAGGAGGGATAACAACCCTTTTGGGAAATAGCTTGAAGACTCTGGTACATTTTAGCTCCATTGTGAGCCAGCCCCACAGCCTTATCCAGCCAGGCCAGGAATCTTCCCTCAGGTCAAATTGTCTTTTGTATTTCTTTAAATTCTTTTATCCTCTGCCTTCCCCTTCCCTCCCCACTACCCTCAAACTAGGGGCAAAGCAAAACTGTGAACCTTTGATCTGCCTTCCTCCAGGTGCAAATTGCTCCTTCCCCTATTCAAGGAAACATATTTTTTTATTAAATGTAACATGAGAAATCACAAGGTAGCAAAACACTTCTTAAATATGCAAAAAACTCAATACATATCAATAAGTTTTATTAGGTAATCAATGAGTGTGAAGCCCTGGGTTGAAGGTGGGCAGTGAGTAGGGATATAAAGTTGAACTCCAGTCAACTTAGAATATAAGGTTTTTGAGAGCGAGGACTGTCTTGCTTTTAAAATTTGTATCCCAGAACTCAGCACATTGTCTTTTTCCTAGTATTTAGTAAATGCCATTTCATTTCTTTTCATTTATTCAGTCATAGATCATCAACTGACTTGGTTAATTTGATTTAAAAAAGGAAAAAGAATTTTTTTTTTCATGAAACCAGCTCTTAGTTTTATTTATTAGTTCAATAGTTTTCTTAATTTCCATTTCATTAATATTTCCTTGACTTTTCAGATTTTCTAATTTGATATTTAGTTGGGATTTTTAATTACTTGTTTTTCTAGCTTTTTTTCTTTTTGTTGCATGCCCAATTCATTTATCTCCTCCTTCTGTATTTTATTCATGTAAGCATTTAGAGATATAAAGTTTCCTCTAAGAACTGCTTTGGTTGCGTCCCTTAAGTTTTGGTATGTGGTCTCGTTATTGTCATTCTCTTGGATGAAGTGATTGATTGTTTCTGTGATTGGTTGTTTGACCCACTCGTTCTCTAGGATAGATCATTTGATTTCCAATTAAATTTTGGTTTGTCTTTCCATGGCCCATTATTACATGTAATTTTTATTACATCATGTTCTGAAAATGATATACTTAATATTTCTGCCTTGCTACATTGGATTCTGGGGTTTTTATATCCCAGTACATGGTCAGTTTTTGCATAGTGCCATGTACCACTGAGAAAAAGATTTATTTCTTTCTACCCCCATTCAGTTTTCTATAGAAGTCTATCGTATCTAACTTCTCTAAGGTTTAATTCACCTCCTTAACTTCTTTCTTGTTTATTTTGTGGCTAGATTTATCCAGTTCTGAGAGGGAGCAGTTGGGGTTTCCTACTAGTACAGTTTTGCTCTCTGTTTCTTCCAGTAACTCCCTTAACTTCTTCTCTAAAAATTTGGATGCTATCCCACTTGGTCCCACCCCTCCCAGTGTGTTTTATCTATTTTTTTCTTTTCTATTAAAGGGCCATCCCCATGACTACTTTTAAAGAGTCATATTCACTGAATGGGCATTACCTCACTTTAAGTAGGTTCCTGAAAAGGGCTTATCCTAAAAGGTGAAGGTCTCCCATTTCCTCCTGGGCCATCTCTAGTCATCCTGATGAATATCTGGTCACTGGATCCAGATGGCTCAGGAGGAGAAAGTGAGGCTAGTGACCTTGCACAGCCCTCCCTCACTCAAAACAAAGTCCAGGGCAAGTCATGTCATCATTTCTCTGATATGGTCCTCTTTGAAAACGAAGGATGAACACAACAATCAACTGACTATTGAAACATCCTCCTGGATAGTTTGAGTTCAAACTCAAACTCATGCCCAAGATGTAATTTTTAATTCCCCCAAAGTCCCCCTCTCCTTCAAACTTTCTTTTTTCTGTGAAGGGTATCACCATACTTCCATTCATCTAAAGTTGGTAATCTTAGAGATATCCATGAAGTTCCTCTCTCTCAATTCTTATGTCCAATCAATTGCCAAATCTTGTCAATTCTACCTTCATAATATCTCACATGATAACTCTTCACTCACATATCCTATCTCAAGCCTACATCACCTCTTGATTGGACTATTGTTATTGGCCTCTCAGTTGGTTTCCTTCTGCTTTCAGTCTCTTACCTCTCCAATCCATCCTCTTTCTCACAGTTTCAATTTCCTGAAGTAAAGGTCTTTCTGTGTTATTCCCTCTTCAAAAACCTTCAGTGACTAAAGCAGAGGTATCAAATACGCAGCCCTTGCAGTCTGTAGGTGGCCCAAGATATTCTCAAAACTGCCTGAACCAGATTAAAATATAATTGAGAAATGTTTAACAAAATAAAAACAATGCAGCAAAACAAATTAATATATCATCTTCTAAATCAATATAAGACTGGCAGGGATCTGTATATATTGTTCGGTGGCCTGTGTGTCTATTTGAGTTTGGCACCATTGACCTGGAGGATAAAATATAAACTCCTTAGTTTGGCATTGAAGGCCCTTGCTTTTCTGACTCCCACATATCCTTCCAATCTTATTTAATTTTATTCCCTTTTATGAACTCTACTTTCAAACCAAACTCTATTACTAGTTGTTTATTGAAAAAAAAATAGTCCCTCTCCTGCTACCATACATTTATTTGCATAGGCTATCCCCCCATGCCTAAAAGCACTCCCTTCTGTCTTCTGCCTTTCAGAAACCTGTTTTCCATTGAGATTCACCTGAGAATCCTTCCCTGCTCCCTTTGCCTGTGATTACTCCCTGTCTCTTCAATTATTCTCTGCACTGTCCTCTTTTGGGTACCTGTTGTATTCTTTCCAGTAGAATGATAAGCTTCTTGAGGATAGAGGCTATTCTGTTGTTGCCTTTATATCCCTATTGACTAGCATAATATTTTGGAAAGAGTAGGTGCTGCTTGATAAACATTTGTTGAGTAACCATGTAGTTACTGGAGTAAGGCATAGTAACCAACCATGAGATAACTGGAGAAAGACCAGTTGGTCAGAGATCACATGACTGGAAGACATGATAGGTTACAAAGGACCAGTGGGGAACAAGTTCAGTATTGTTGGAAAATACCAGTGTAGTATCAGGGACATGACTTGTCCCTGGGCCATGTATGTTCCCCAGGTGTGTGTCCTTGCCTCCATGTTTCCTATGCACATCCACTCTTCTCCATGATAGTGTGTATATTCATGAGTCAGATTGTGAAGGAGATGTTATAATACTACTTTTCTTACTATGATATTTTGATAAATGTCTATCATAGCTCTTTGCTCTAATCATGTCCTTAATTTGGCTAATAAAAATAAATACATCTTTGAAGACTTATGAGGTATGGTTTTGAGTGACTTATGGGAAAACTTCAAGCCTGATAAAGATTTTCTTGGAGTCCTGTATCACTGCAAGGCTGCCAATGTCTTCTGGTTTGTCATTTTGCTTCTGCCAGGCCTGCTCCCTACTGATATCATATATCATGCATATTTTGGTAGACAGGTTGTTGTTCTAAGAATTGCTCCATTGGTTTTACTGTCACTGTAGTTTTTGCTACACGAGATGCAGTTATAGAGTTTCTCATGGAGTTTTGTTTTAAATAAATTTATTTACTAAACTTTTCACATTCATTTTCACAAAATTTTGGGTTCTAAATTTTCTCCCCATTTTTCCCCTCCCCCACCCCAATACACTGAGCATTCTAATTTCCCCTATCACCAATCTGCCCTCTCTTCTATCATCCCTCCCTTCCCTTGACCCCATCTTCTCTTTTGTCCTGTAGGGCCAGATGACTTTCTATTCCCCATTACCTGTATTTCTTATTTCCTAGTAGCAAGAACAGTACTCAACAATTGTTCCTAAAACTTTGAGTCCAACTTCTCCCCATCCCTCCCTCTCCACCCATTCCCTTTGGGAAGGCAGGCGATTCAATATGGGCCATATCTGTGTAGTTTTGCAAATGACTTCCATGTTGTGTAAGACTAGCTATATTTCCCTCCATCCTATCCTGCCCCCTATTGTTTCTATTCTGTGTTTTGATCCTGTCCCTCCCCAAGAGTGTTGACTTCAAATTGCTCCCTCCTCCCATTGCCCTCCCTTCCATCATCCCCCCCACCCTGCTTATCTCCTTCTCCCCCACTTTCCTGTATTATAAGATAGGTTTTCATACCAAAATGAGTGTGCATTTTATTCATTCCTTTAGTTGAATGTGATGAGAGTAAACTTCATGTTTTTCTCTCAGCTCTCCTCTTTTTCCCTCCACTAAAAAGTCTCCTGCTTGCTCTTGTATGAGAGATAATTTACCCCATTCTATTTCACCCTCTCTTCTCCCAATATATTTCCCTTTCACCGTTTACCTTAATTTATTTAAGATATGATCCCATCCTATTCAATTCACTCTGTGCTCTCTGTCTCTGTGTACGTGTGCATGTGTGTTTGTGTCTCTGTGTGTGTATGTGAGAGAACTATTTTCTTCAGTGAGCTTTTGAACCTCTTTTTCCATTTGGCTAATTCTGCTTTTGAAAGCATTCTTCTTCTCATTGGCTTTTTGAACCTCTTTTGCCAATTGAGTGAGCCTATTTTTCAAGGTGTTATTTTCTTCAGCATTTTTTGGGGTCTCCTTTACCAAGGTATTGATCCATTTTTCATGCTTTTCTTGCATCTCTGTCATTTCTCTTCCCAGTTTTTCCTCCACCTGTCTAACTTGATTTTCAAAATCCTTTTTGAGCTCTTCCATGGCCTGAGCCCACCGGACATCCCCCTGGGATGTCTGGGATACAGAGGCCCTGACCTCCACATCTTTCCCTGATGGTAAGAATTGTTCCTTGTCATCAGAAATGAAAGGTGGGAACATCTGTTCCCCAAGAAAGTAGCTTTCTATGGTCTTATTTTTCTTCCCTTTTCTGGGCATTTTCCCAGCCAGTTACTTGACTTCTGAGATTCCTCTCCACCCCTGCCTCACTAGTGCTTGGGGTCTGAGATTCAAATGCTGCTTCCCAGACACAGGGCTTTCAGCGGGGTTGGGGCTGCTATTCAGTGGGATTAAGTTCTGGTGCTCAGGTGGGGGCAGGGCCGCTGCCCAGGCTCAGTTCCCTCAGGGGGTTTATGTGGAGACCTTCTACAATGGAACTGAGGTCCTGCCTACTTTGGGAGCCTGGGTCTGCTGCTTCCTCCTGAGGGGGCCTGAGTTTATGGAGACACCCCGCTCCCCTCTTGGCCAGCCCAGAAGGCTCTCTCACTGACCTGTAGCATCTGTGGGTGGAAGGACCTGCACAGCTGCCAGAGAGTTCATCCCTGAAGCCTGCTTGGATCTTCTCCTCTCGGTGCAATGTGGCCAGGGCAGGGCTGGGCTCCGCTCCCCGTTCAGTGTGCATGGACCTTTTCGGTCAGTTTTTCAGGGCTCTCTGGAACAGAAATCTCCTCCACTCCATTCCTGTATGGCTTCCACTGCTCTAGAACCCGTTGGGAGTTCTTTTTATATGTAATTTATGGGCTGTGGGTTCAGAGCTAGCGTATGTGAATCTTTCTTCTCCGCCATCTTGGCTCCTCCCCCTCTCATGGAGTTTTCTGCTTTCAATTTTTGCCTTTAGTTGGAGTTCTCAGTTTGTTTAATGAGTCTCTCTTGTCTTTTTTGGCTTAGGGCTCAGAATCTTAAACTTTAACCTTTTCATGAGGCAAGAATGTCACACTTCCTTTATTAGACTGGGGAAAGATCCTTACCTGTGTTGTCTTTTTAAGGAGAGAAATCTGTCAGTTTTAAGAAATTGTGCCTCAGTTTCCTTGTCTTTCAAATGTAGAGATTGGACTTAATGGCCATAAGTTCCTTCCAGTTCCAAATCTATGATCCAGTGTACATCTTGCATTGTACTAGGAGGAAACTGGGAGGAAAAGTCATGCTTCTGGAATCTATAATTTGTAACTTCTGATTGGTTTCCCTTTAATCAGTTTATATATGTCACAGATTAGGAAACTGAGTTTCAGAGAGGTAAATTGTTCCTGATCACAAAGCTAGTGAGTGTTAGAGGTGGGAGATGAACCCAAAGTTTTCCTGACTTAATTCCAGTGCTCTTTCCACTCTAATGCACTACTTTACTCATGATTGAGGAAAGAATACAGAAAAAAGTGAGGGACTGTGATTCTAAGGCCATAAAATTAAAGAGGATGCCTAGGCCTTTAAGTTTTAGATTGCGGTAAAAGGATTTACTGGCAATGAAAGTAATGAACTCCAACTTTGGTGAGGTTTATCTTATTTTTAGTCACAACTCATTACTAGGAATTTTGGTTTGTTGTGTCAGCAAAATGTTTGGTTCAATTGTCTCATCTAAATTCAAGTTCAACTTCATAAATATATATGTATTTGTTTCAAACTGCTTTGCATGGAACAATCCTATGAATTAGAACCTATATTCTATTACTTTTGTTGGAGAACATCCAGATGGTTCTGATTTTGTAGTGCTTTGCTAAGATGGTTCCATGAAAATGGGGATAGGACCACAATTTCTAGGTCTTTAACTAATGAACTGTCCTTGGATTTTTGGCATGACCATATTGTGTTCAAAACCACTCTTCATGTGTTGGTTCAACTAATATGTAGCATGGAAATGTGCTCTTTGAAAAGAAATACTACCCCCCAAAAAGAATCACCACTAGGTTACTATACATTAAACTGGAATAAATTATCATTCTCATAAGAAAAAAAAGAAAAGAAATACAAACCTCAGCAATAAACTCAACAAACATTTATTATTCATCTACCATGTGCAGAATAGTGTGTTAAATTCTGGAAGCTATACAAAGATTAGATAAGACATGGTGCCAGTTCTTAAGGAGTTTACAATCTAGTAAGGGAATATGACATATACACAAATAGCCAAAGTATAAAAACATGACATAAAGGACCCAGGTACACTTTGGGGGCTTTTCCCAGTCTTTTGACTCATAATCTATACCCAGGGAACCTGGGAAAATGTATATATTTTGTCCCTTAGTATATTGAGATCAACTCTTGTCTTGCAAGCATGCAATTCACAACTTTACAGAGAAACTTTTATTAAAAGGAAGAAAACAAGATAGAAATCCTAGAATGAGCAACCTTTTGTTCCAGAGATGTAGCCATACTTTCTAGCAATCTGATCTATCCAAAAGGCAGAGTTTACCTTTTTGGGGTACCTCTCAATGGAAGGGTGTTCAAGCAAAGGCTGGATGACCATTTTTTGGGTAAGCAGTAGAGACTGAATTGGACTGAATTGGATGTTTCCTAAGTTTCCTTCACACTTTGGTATCGTGTGATTCTCTAAATCTCCAGAATTACTTAGATTTCTGAGTTAGAAAAGTCTTTTGTACAGTCCTATAGAAAACAGTGCAGTACAGGCAGACAAGTCCTCTCTTGGCTCATCCTCCCTATCTTCTTATTGCTCAAATGCTGAGCGTGGAAAAGAGTGGAAGGGGTCTTTGTTTCACTGTATTTTTCAATCTCTGCCTCGCTTTCTTTCTCTAACTCTATTTCTGTCTTTCAGGCTCTATCTCTGTCTTTTTCTCTCTTTCTCTCTCATTGTCCCTTCCTTTCTATCTCCCTTTGTCTTATTCTCTCTTTGTCTCATCCCTTCTCTCTGACAGGCTATATTTTCTCCAATTACTCACAGAGCATAAATGAACTGGAAGGGGCAAACATCTTAGCCCTTGCTACAAATACATGAAAAGAGCATAAGAAAGATACCAATCAAGTGCTGATTGAGGCCCAAGGAGATAAGGATCATTAGTGCCAGAAAGGGAACAAGGAAGGTTTCCTAGAGGAAATGATAAGTTAAAAGTATGAAGGCAATGTGCTTGATTTTAAGTTCCTCATTTTTGGAGTGCTGCAGAATATTTTTGTTGGTATATTGTCATTTTTTTCTTTTTCAAAGTTCTTGGAAATGTTCTTGAAATTAAAAAAATTTTGTATTCTTTTAAAAAATATTTTCTGTTATTTCCTCTCTTTAATCTGAACTCCAAATCTCTTACATTCATTTTCATTGCTTAGAAATCTTTTTAAAGTTATTATCTGAGCATCATCTGCCATTCTCTCCTGCATCACATTAATCCTATTTTTGTCTGTGCCTAGGGTGTTTTTCTATGCTGTTTTTCCCATTGTCTTCTCCCTGGATTTAATTTCTTCCTTTAATTCTTTCTGGAATTTTGCAGGTGTATGTAGTTCTTCACTTAATTTCTTTTGTGATAAAAAAAAAACTCTGCAGAAATTCATCTTTTAATCCTTTGAATGTAATTATTATCCAATTGAGACCATAAGTCAGGACTTCTTGCATTGTTTCTGATGCCATCAGAATCGTAAGAAGGCCAAGACAATAAGGACTTTGCCCCAGAGCACTGAAATATAGAGTATGACATAGTACTTGAAGTCCTTCAGGCAGTGTGTTTTAAGTAATAACTTAGTGCATAGTAGAAACAGATGGCATGTTTCTTTCCATTCCATCCCATTCCTGGGTGGCCCAACACTTCCTGTTTCCTCTACCCTTGTCTTCCCAGGAACATTTTCATGTTGCTGCAAGATATCCAATCTCCACTTGAATTTATTTAATAAAACTAATTGGAGGGACTATTTAGTACCATTTGCTTCAGGTGCAAAAATTGTGAGTGGTAGTTCTGGATATTTAGTATGCATGTTTTCTGGTGCCTTGGTCATGTTTTTCTTTGTCTATAATTAAAAAAATTGTATCAGAAGAATCAAAATTATGACTTATTAAAAGGCAATGAAAAGTTACTTCATGAATAAATATGTGTATGCTGTAGCACATTGCCAACAAAGAATTGAAAGTAAGATTCAGTGGAAAAGATGTTTTCAAAGAAATGCATGACCAGAAAACGAGATGGATATGTAGAGAGGAACAAAAACAAGGGATAAACAGGGAGTATAGCCTATGTGATGCAAGGTACCTGTGTAACATTAAGATAAGTGATAGCATGTTGAATGACCTCCTAGTGCAACAAGAATCACATAGGACTAGAAAGGATGGATGGGTTGTGATCTACACTAGAGATGTAGAAACACACAGGACATTGGTTTGTTTCCCAAGTGAAGCCCAAACCACATTAAAATGTAATTGGGAAATATTTAATAAAATAAATAAAAAGACAGTATAGTTAAGATTACATTTTAAAGTAAGTCAATATGTGACTTTATGTTTGGTTTAGAGGTCCCTGTTTCTATTTGAGTTTGATATCACTGATGTCTATTATTGGAATAATGGTCCACATTGATGAAGTCATAGATATGTTGAGATATCAGAGCTATTCTATGGTTTGCTTTTTTTTGGTGCCTAAATTTTCTAATAAAATTTTTTAGCAATTTTCTTAGTGTCTTTTTTGTCATTTGGGATATGGTTCACGAGAAGCCTGTCTCTTTTCCAATCTCATTCCGCAATCTTCACAGACATCCTGCATAAGAAAGATCAATCTCCAGAAGAATTGAAAACTTAGGGGGTAATCACTAGTTAGGGAATGGTTGAACAAGTAGTATTACATGAATGTGATGGAATACCATTGTGCTAATAGACTTTATGAAGGAGAGAGTTTCAGAAAAACCTGGGAAGACTTGAATGAACTGATGCGGAGTAATGTGAGCAGAGCTAGGAGAACAAATTATATAATAACAATAATATTGGAGAGACAACCTAGGAAGAGTTGGGAACTCTGACCAACACAATGGCCAATCACCAAAAACAGAGGACTCGATGAAACAGGTCACCAACCTTCTGATTAATATGTGATGGACTCAGAGGACGGACTGAGATATAATTTTTTTTTTTAACATGGGCAATGTGGGATTTTTTTTTCATGATTATACACAAATGTTATAAGTATTTTTTTTTTGCTTTCTTACTGGGAGGAATGTGTGTGTGTGGTGAGGTAAAGCATATGGATCTGTAAATACAATAAATTTAAAAAGATTAATCTGCAGCAGTAGTGAAGGATTAATTAATAGGTGAGTATCTCAATCAGAGACTTTTGCAATGGGGGAAAACTGGTATAATGAGCATGTGGAACAGGATCATGGAAGTGAGAGTAGAAAGAAGTAGAAAGGGATGAGATATGTTAAAGAGATAGAAGTAACAGAAATGAATGTGAGGGGAGCTAGAGTAAAAAATCTAAGATAATAGCCAGGTTTCAAACACAGATGACTGGGCTGTACCACTTATTGAAATAAAGAAGTCAGAAAAGAAAGTAGTTTTGGGGAAAAGATAATTAAGTTTGGGTTTAATGATATTGAGTTTGAAGTGTCATCCAAGGGCAGACATTCTTTGAGTATATCTGTAATTCTTATCTCAGAGGCTTCCCCCTGATTTGAAAGGTTCAGTTATACCTGGGAGGCCTTCTCACTTTACTGGCTATTTCTGCTTTTCCAGATAATTTGAGATTTTTAGTGTCTAATACTTCTTTTGCCCCAATCCCCTTCAACCTGGAGGTATATTCGTTATCATCCTTTATAAGCACAGAGGTTCACAAGGCTCAGAGCATGAACTCTGTAACTCACCAGAGAAGGGGAACAGTAATGTCTTGGGATACTTTCAGCAGGATGTAGTCAGAAGTTTCTTATCTGCATTGGTGTTCTCTGGTTGTATAATGTTGCTTTCCCTGAACCTCATGTATCTGGCATTTCTCAGCTAATATTTCTGGTTGCTGTACTATGTTACAGTTTCAGATTTATGGTCTTTTCCACCATCCTGCTTCCATTAAACTTGCAACTCATACCTCTTAAAGTTTTCCTAAGTTCCCAAAAGGTTTTCCTTTTCCAGCTCCAAAATCCGTGTCTATTTACATCACAGCTTAAAAACACAGTTTTGGATGTCTCTTTTTAAAAAGTCTTCTCTTGTACCATGGTTCTTGTAGCCCTAAACTTCACAGTAAGAAGTTCTCAGGGATAAGGAACATATCTTCTTGCATCTTGTAAGTAGGTCTCTCTCTCTCTCTCTAATCTCATACTGACTCAGTAATTTTTCAGTCTGATACTGTCATTCTTTCACTTGGATGATACATCTCTTGTTTAATGTTAGTGATTCTCATGGGTTCAGAGGCTTGGAAACACATTTTGGCATCTCTATCACTGGTTCTCAGTTTACTGTGATTCTCCCTGGGGGTAGTTGTGCAGGATTATTCAAATTATCTGGGATTACTTTCTGAAATACAGAGAGAGAGAGGGGTAGTATTTTATACTACCCTAATATTACTGCATACCGGGAAAGAAAGATTTTTAGTCTCTCACTTCTGGGTTGCATTGAGAAAAAGGCTCTTCCCACATTGCACTAATAGGTGTGTAGGGCACTTTTCCTCTCCAAAGCCTGGATACAACACTGATAGCCTGGGCCTCTTACCCCAGCCCTTTAGACTCACAGACAGGTGAACATTCTATGGTAAAATATTCTAATGATTAAAACTTATTTAGCATATAAAGCATGTTTAGATGAAATTTACTCAGTAAAACAGTATTCTACTGAGATTTTTGATAGGGACCCAAGAGATTATCCAGTCATTACTCAGTATAGGAATCCCTGGCATAGTACCCCTGACAGATGATCAACCAGCCTCTGCTTCCTTTTAATGGCTAGAGAGCTCACTCCTTCATGAGGTAGCTTGGTCTATGTTGCTGGATAGCTCTAATTAGTAGAACATTCTTCTTCTTTTTAAAGTTTTATTGATATCCCTTTTTTTACACCACAATTATTTTCCAATACAACCCTCCCTTCACATATACACACAATGAAATGCTCCCTTGTAACAAAGAAAATGTTAAGAAAAAACACTGGCATAGTGACCACTCTATCAGGGTTTGCAACACCTGACTTTCATAATCTCCTCACAATCTAACAAGAGGAGGAAGGCATGTTACATCATCTATTCTTTGGAATCCATACTGATAACCAAATCTATCTGAGTCCAGCCACCTATTAGCGTTACTTTCATTTATATTATCGTAGTCACTGGGTAAGTTGTTCTCCTAGTTCCAGTTTCTTTGATCTGCATCACTTCAAACAAGTCTCACATTTTTTTTTCTAAATTCCTCATATTTGTCATTTCTTTTGGCACAGTAATATTTCTCTATGTCCTCACATTCCCACATACATTAGATTAAAATGGTTTCTTCAGCTATTCCCAAAGTGATGATTATCCACATTATTTCTAGGATTTTTGCTCTGTTTTGTTTGCTAAATACATAAATATTTTGATGGGACCACTTTGTCAATGACCTCTGTGAGGGTACATGTCCAAAAGTGGTATTACTTAGTCAAAAAATTTAGTAACTCTCCTTGCATAATTCCAAATTGTTTTCCAGACCTGTTGAACCAGTTCACAACTCCATCAACAGCTAGATAGTGTGCCTATATTCCCACTGCCCCTTCAATATTGACAATTTTTACTTCTTTTTAATCAACTGCCAATTTGATGGGTGACAGGTGAAACATCAGAATTGTTTTTTTCATTTCTCTTGTTGAGTTTTTGGAGCAATTTTTATATAATTATTGATGGTATTTAATTCTTTTAAAAACTCTTGATTTTTGACCACTTATCTATTAGGGATTGACTTTTAGTCCAATGATATTTAAACTGAACTGAAATCTGCCTTTATGTAAAGTCCTGCTACTGGTCCTATTTCTTTGGAGCAACAAAGAACCAAGTCTACTTCATCTTCTCTGTTCATATCCCTTTAAATATTTGAAAATAGCATCGTGTTTCCCCTTAGATTTCTCTTCTCCAGGGTAAATCATTTTCTTCAATTGTTCCTTTTTATGGTTTCCAGGCCCCACGTTATTTTTGGTCACTGTTTTCTGGATACTCACTAATCAGCCAATGTTTCTTTTAAAATATGGTGGCCAGAACTGGACACAAATACTTCAGATGTGGCCTGACCAGGGAAGAATACTGCTAGATTATCTCATCCTATGGCCTAAATATATTATTTTTGTTAATGCTACTTCTTGGTACTATTTTCCTTCTACTTCCTTTAAATCTTTTTCTTTCTGGCTTCCTTCCTGGATGTTTCCTTCTAACCTATTTCAAGAATGTTAATACTCTCTAATAAGCTATAGCAAAGAGAATTGAAAAGGAAACCCTTTTACCTTCTTTGGCAGGGAGATCAGCTTGTATCAGATATAATTGCTGATCATGTTTGTCAGAAAAGCTTGATATACCTTTGTCTATTGTGTATGTATCTTCTAGTAGAAGATAGAAGATATGTACTAGTTATTTACATGTCCCTCCCAATAGACTATATACTTCTTGAGGGCAGGAACTGGTTTTTTTTTTTGTCTTTCTTTTATCACCAGTGCTTAGCACACAGTAACTGTCACATAGTAAGCACCTAATAATGTTTGTTTACTGTCTGACTATCGTATAGCTCGATCTTATCACAGGTTTCCTTTTATTAAATTTATTTGTCTAAATGTCTTACCTCCTCTGTTGTTCTGGGGGCTCAATGAGGGCATGGAATGTGTGTTCTTCTTTGTACCTCTCTTGACCCCCTGGGCACCTGGGACAGCACCTTGCTCATGGAATGCTTTCAACAAACATTTATTGAAAGAATGAATGAAAAAAAATACCTCACAGATCACTGCAACAATTCTCTTGGTGTCCTTATTTCCTGGGCTAATAGTGCTTTGGGTTCCTTAGTTGGTTGCCAGATTGTCTATTTTCTGTGTTCATTTGCCCGAGTTCCAGGGATGACTGCTTATAAGCTAGCCTGACCCCTCTTCTCTGTTTAGTTGCCAGTATTTGCTCATTTTTTAGGAGGGTAGCTAACACTTAGCAATATAGTGTCAACCATCTGGCTCACAGCAGACACACATCTCTACTGTCCCCTTTTGTTATTTATTTATTATTTGGGTATGCCTCATTTACCCAGCAAGACTGAGAACCCTTTCAGGGAAGGGACAGTGTCCTATGCTTGGTATACCTCACTGTATCTTGCCCATCGCCAGGTTTGTAGAAGGTGTTAAAGAAAGATTGAGTTGAACACAATGGGAAAGAAAAAGTCCAGGATAAACACATCTAAACTCATTGTTCACCCTGAGATAGAATAGATTTATTAGCAAGAGGTAATCAGGAAACATATATTTTTACAAAAATGGAAATTTTGATTTTTTCCAAACAAGCTGTAAGTTGAAATATTTTAGGACTTGAAATAGAATTCTCATACCACTAGGTATTGCTTACAGCAAAAGTCTTCTGTTTGTTTTAGTGGAACATGCCTGCCACTTTGAAGTTAAACTGTGTTTTATATACTGTACAATGTAAAAAATACATGGTAGTATTCACAGAATAAGCACTACATTACTATATTCCTGCTAGAAGATATTTAGACAGGATTACAGTATATGCAATAAAAACACTTGGTAATTGTTTCTCTAATTCTACATTATGGTACTGATTATCACAAGGTATACAGATTTATAGCATCTCAACATAAGCCTGTATTGTTATGTAGCTGAAATATTAAAAGTTACATTGTGTGTGTGTGTGTTTGTGTGTGTATGTTCCCTACCACAAATGAACTCTGGGCAGCAATCTACAAAAAATCATGGATTATATAAGATACACCAATGATAGTTTTCCTCACAAAGGTATAGAACCTCATTCAGTTTATTTAAACTGTGATTCATGCTATCTTATATTAATAGAACAATGAGTAATATGGTATCAGACGAGATAGCAATCTTCTTAAAGTGTGATGAATTCTAGCTTATACTACTCTGTTCCATCAAGATTATTTAGTGATGGGAATTCTTTATAACACTGTTTTTTTTTTTTTTGCAGAAGTTTGTTTTTGAAATTACATCACTGCCAGCAGGAATATATTTATTAAAATGACTTGACTTCAAAAAGCATGTGTAGATGCATATGTGTGTTTTCCCCATTTATAACAACTATGTAAAATATGCTGGTAAGCGCCTAAATTTCTAACCCATCAGAACCACAGAGATCTGGGCTGGGGAAAAAAGGAAGCAATTATTGGTGCATAGGGTTTCTTATACATTGATTCATTTTTCCTCTTTTGAGGAGGAAGCATGAGAATAAAAGAACACAATAATACAGGTATTCAAAAGAAATAGGCACCGCAGGAAACAGCGTTGGATTGTGAAATCTTAAACAATGCAGAAATTTGTATTCCAGTTCTACTGTAATAATCTAAGAACAATACTGATTTTATTTCATTTGAGAAGCACATCTGAGAAGAAAATCTAGGGTGTCCAAGAGAAACAAAACAAGTATGTACATTATCATATAGAATGTGTACACTTTAGCTGCAGTTCCTGGTCTGCTCTTCAGGTTGGTAATTTGGGTTCTATTCGTAGAGAGGATTCATAGAGGCTTTCTTCATCCATTACAAAAGATTGGTCCAGTAAATATTGTGTTACCTGAAAAAATGAAATGGCAATCCTCTAATTTGGTGGTTAGGTTCTCAGGCCAATCCACAAAAGCCTATCAAAAGCCATAATATAGCAGAGATACAACACATTTTCTTTGACAAAAACAACTCAGTAGGAGACAATACTGTTACAACACTAGTAATTAAAATAGAAAAACAGTAAATTGGATAAGATACAGGCTTTGAAAAAAGGTATCTTCAGATCCTATTAATGAAGTTTAAGGGGTTTGGGAACCCTTCCCCCCACAAAGACTGGAGTACTCGACAGGGTCATCTGGAATGAGTTCATGGACTCAAGCATTCTTCAAGTCAAAATGACAAAGGTTTATTTTATGCTATTGCAGCAGGCACAGTTCCTTAAGGAACTTGAAACTTTATAGAAGTGATGCTAAAGTTTATGTAGGAAAAGTAGTGGATCATCTGGCAGATATGCTAATTAAGTGATAACTTACAACCTTGGTCACAGGCTTCATTCACTTTTGGAAACCAAGGGAAATGGTTTCTCAGGGGTGTCTTTTTGGTCTGTTATATCTATAGCAAGATAGCTTTGAGGGTTGATATCTATAGCTTGACCTCTGGATTGAATAAGATAACCTTGAGAATCAATACTTGATAATTCTGTGGTTACAAGATAATTTGTGGTTACAAGAGAATTTCATCAGAGGTCAGCTTGTTCTTGTGATGAGGAAAGATAGTTTGTTTTCCTGGGGTCCACTCATGAATAATTATGGAGAAAGATAGTTTGTCTTAGTAGGGCCCACTCATGAGTTATTGTTAGGCATAGTATCCTTGGGGTGGTGAGAAAACTGTCAGGGATAGTTTTGAAGCTAGGGAGAAATGTGATTTTTAAAATGGGGATTCAAGCACAAGCACCCAAATACCCCATCACTATGACTTAGAATTTAAATGCTGATGCTTAAAGAAAAGTAAGTTTAATTACAAGATGAGGATGTAAAGGGACATTTTGGTGGCATTTGTGAAGTCTCTATATTTTAGATTTTAGTTTCTTCATGACATTTTTCTTTAAAAAAATATTTCTAGGGTAATCTGAAAGGGCCTTTTCTTGAGTTAAATTACTTTGGGACATAATAGGATTAGTTCTGGAGACTGAGGAATGGAGTTCTTGATCCATAAACCATTCCAAGAACTCTTCAGTCATCTAACCTGAAGAGCAGTATGGTCACTACTCTGAGAGGGAATCACTTAACTAGAGAATAATTTTATCAATTTCATAGAGTTGGAGTATTTGGACTTCTCATCATCATCTTGGGAGCGTCCCAGAGATGGCAGTGACTGGTGGCAGTGGGCCAAGGACAAACTATCAGGAACGAAGGACAAACCAGATACGCTGAAGAAGGCAGTTTCATGAGGACCCTACCAATGGAAGAAATGGGCCTTCAGTTGTAGGTAAGCCATTCATCACATGTGACATGTCCACTTTACCCTGGAACTCTATGTCCTGATTACTGAGTGTGGCATATGCTTTTGGGAGATATTTTGTACCAACTGTTATTACTATAGCAACTTAGTAAATATCTTTTTCTAAAGAATAGTTAAGTATACTTATTAATTTATATTGACCAATAATCCATCAGAGAAAACACTTTGACAAAAAATTCTAATGCCCTTCTGGAAATAGGGATTTGGAATAACAACGCCAGGGAATGGGCTACATTTTAGGCATGCTGAGATGCCATCAAGTTGTGACAAATTAAATTCATCCAACTATTTAAAAAATCAGGAAGTCTATGCAACTAAAGTATTTTTACCAAAAGTTCCTAAGAGAACCAAAATCTAGCAGAAATACCGGTAAACTTTCTATGGGTGGTGAGATAATCCTTTTTGTTACTGGGTTAAGTCAGATCAGAAATATGGTTATTCTCCACTGAATAATCTCTGAAATCTTAAACACTCCAAAAATTAGAGAGGTATATGACCAGATTTCAATGATCAGATCTAAGCATTGACTTTATTTGCCTTTCCTCTTTTTTATTAAATCCATTATTGGTTGGGAGTAGAGGACGGTGTGTTTGAAGTCCCACAAATATGTTTAAATTCCCTGAGCAAGGGCTTAGGTTCAGCTCACATTGTTGTACATGAATATCTACTAATATAATATAGGTTCTTAGTGTTTAGCATACTGCATTACATGTAACCCAATTATGATTTGTTGGTTTTTAATTTGATTTGACTTCTTAGGCTAATAAATGTTCATGATTTATTTTAAATGCAAATAAGAACTTAATGAATAAGTGAATCATTCTTCCCTACAATGGAGACAATACTTAAATTGCACAGGCACCAGCTCAGAGCAAAAAATATAATCAGAGTTCACCCATGAAGACAGATTCATATGAAAAACCAGACAAATAGGGAAGCCAAAGGAAAAATAGATATGGTATAACTTAAATAATATGTTGATTGAACTTTTGAACTGAGGATGAATTGGATAACTCTTTGTGTTTCAATCCTTATTGTTCAAAACCTTTCCAAGGTGTATTAATGTACTTTCCACTTAAATAAGGAGAGTATATGGAAGATAATTTACTCTAAGATAATTTAGCATCTTACAGGGCTTCTGGGTCAAGATTATGCTCAAATGCCACCTCTCACAAGAGGCTTTTCCTCATTGCCTCACGTATGAATTTCTACTCATTTCTCCCCTCATTATTTTGCAGTTAATTTGCATATTTATTTATCTCTACAAATTGCATCCCCTTACAACAACGTAAACTTGAGGCCAGGGCTCATTTTCTTTTCATGTCTCTATTTCCAGTGTATAGCACAGTTCCTGGTACACAACAGGTGCTTAATACATGCTTGTGCAGATGAATTAAATTGATTTGGGATATCATTCTGTTGAAAAGGGTGAATTAGTCTTGTATTTTTGAATAAAATCTATTGGACTTTTTCCTTGTCACCTGTTCATTTCTCATAAAAGTAGAACAGAAAAAAATCAGATTAAAAAAATTTAGAATGCTCTTATGAGTCGGTTTCCTGTCAGATAAGGTTTTCATTTTCTTTAAGGCCTGATGTTATTTGAGTTTGGACCAGGGCTTATTTTCATAGCTTATGTTACAGTTTACTGTTTTCTATGGCAATTGGCCCCTGAAGTTATTGACTAAGTTATAACTTTAAAGATACATATATACATACACATATACACATACATATACACACACATATAGTCTCAACCTGTGATCTCATTTACTTTTAACTTCCAGTCTTAGTCTGGGACACTTACAAGTTCATTACTTACTCATGATCACAGAGTTGATACTTGTCAGGGGGAAGGACTTGAACTCAAATCCTTTCAAATCCAATGCTATCATTTTAGTCATCATGTCATGTTACCAATTTCCCCCATCCCCCTTACCCACAACTGCAAATCATTAAAACATACCTTTGCTTGATGTTCTATTTTGTAGGCGGTTTGTTGAAATTGACGGATCTCTCTGATAATATGAGATATCTGTATTACAATAAAAAGAATTTTTGAAAAAAGATTTTTGCTAAGTTATTGAAAAAAATAAAATGGAATTCAACAGCTGTTCATCGATGTTATGCTAGCTAGTGTTAATTTCACTTCTTCAAAGATTATATTGGGAACAGTGTTCTTTGGACTTGTAGCTTGCTTCTGAGGGACACGCACCCCTTGTTAAATCTATATAAGTATGTTAATGCTCTACGTAGATGCAAAAAACTGCATTTTAATGAGCTTGATAAGTCATTATGTTGGTCATATTCAGGCATTACTGAAATGGAATCCTATGACTACAATGTATTTTGGATCTACTAGGTCATGTAAAAATTGATTTGTATGGAGTATACATTCATAGCATATCAATAGCATATTACATTCCCAGACAACAGTTGGAGGTGTGATATGGTGTGGAAAGGGATTTCCTGACCTCCCTGTTGTTAGGAGTATTTCTCCCTCAGTTCAAATTGCTCTGTATTTGCTTGGTTTATGCTTTAGCTGCTCATGTGTTATTTCCTCCAATTAGAATGTCAACTCCTTGAAGATAAGGGTTTTCATTTTATCTTTGGTTTATGCCAAGCCCCGTAGTGCCTTGTACATAATATACTATTGAATAAATGCTTTTTGAAATATTTTCATAGGTTTAAAAGATGGGAGTTACAGAATAATAAACCTGCTTTGTCCTTCTGACTGATTGAATTCATCGAAATTAGAATTGATTATTCCCAAAGGTGAAGAAATATCTTTTGTTATATATTATATACATTATATTAAGATCAGTTTTGAATAACTAATGAGTTTTAGTTTGCTTATGAAGTTTTCTTTCTGAAATTGAGAGGATCTTTATAGAGGACCATGCCCCAAGTGTTTTTGCTGAGCTATAGTGATTGACCATACATTCAGGAGGCTTTGCCTATCTTTTCCAGACTTTGTGACCAATCTTCTACAACTCAACTTTTCTTCTCCCTTCCCTAGTCATCAGTTGGGAGCTGTTTATCTCAATAAGCTGAGCATTCAGTAAAAGGCCAGGAGATTTGTCCCACCTCTAGAATAATACCTTCCTCTCCTCTGCCAGCTCTTTACTTTCACTGGAGATAAGCATTGGAAACTCACCATTCTCATTTTGGAGAAGTTTACCAGGCCATCCTCTGTATAATTGGGTGTTCCTTCTTCAATGAATGCCAGATCAGTGAGGTACATTCCAAGATATGGAACACAAGGTGGGTCACAACTTCAAAGCAAATGGTATAAAAAAGGTTTTTCATTAACACACACATGCACATACAAACACATCTCCCCTAGGGCTATAACTGTCTTGCGTACACGTTTGTGTTCTCTCTTAAAATAATGTCTGAAAGTTTACTCATCTAACTGTAACTGTATTTTTTTTTTAGGAACCAGAGTTAATTTGTACAAACTCTGGTATATACAGTCCAGTGTTAGAAGGCTTCAAATTTAGGGTTTGGCACTTATTTGTCTGATAAGTAACCTGAGGCAAATCTCTTTCATCACAGAGACCTCACTTTTCCTATCAGTAAAATAGGAATAAATTTCCTTGTACAATCTGCTTTAGTGGTGATGAGAATTAGTCAGATGATGTTAGTAAGGCCCTTAGGATGTGGCAATTTCAATTTTCTCCCTCATTTCAATGAAAGTAGTAACACCATCATGACCTATAAGACATTCTAGAAATTGCTTTTCTTTAATCTCGAATGGTTTCCCACTGTACCCAGACCTGTTTTATTGCTCTAGTAAGCAAACACTTCTTTGTTCCCTCTTTGCCTCTTGCTTCTTAATTATTAGGCATCTCACTTTTTCTACTCAAATTTCCCTTCCCTCCATCAAAATTCCAACAAAGACTTAAAAAAAACCCAACCATATCCTTGCAGATCAACCTCACCTGACTAACCACACTCCATTCCCAAAATCCCTTTGGAGTCATCCATTTCTATTTATTTACATATGATTAAATGTACTCTGTTACTTGTATTGATAGAAATACATTTTTTTTCTTATATCTATTCCATTACTGGTGGTAGGGGTGGTGTCTTTTGTTACTTTTTAAAAATCTCCCCATACCATCAGAGCTCAGTGCTCTTCACCTAAGGCTGTATAAAGTACATTTTTTGGCTGTCTTTGACCTCTTCATAGAATTCATCCCAGCTGCTGTTTGCTCCTCAGGATCATCTTGTTATCAATTGGTCAAAAAGTTAATAGATTAAGACTTAGGTGGATGTATGTGCCAAGCCACTAAAATGCTGGAGTGTTTCACATGATGTTTCTGTCTTTTTCTTTGACCCTTCCCCTTGTAAAATAGAGATTACTATTGTTTTCTTATTAAGAGGAAGTGTTGGGAAGATTACCAAATCCTTTTGAGTTTTCTTCATGGTCCTGGCACATTGTAGGCTATTAACAAATGCTCTATCTATCTACCAATGTATCTTCTCATTATCACCTCTATCAATTATCAGTGTATCATCTATTTATTTATCATCTATATCTGCCTATTTGTCCATCCTGGGTGAATATAAAGGTATTGTGATGATAAAGCACACTTTGTTTATTTTTAGATTTTCAGTATATCATTAGATGTTTATTCAACAGAACTCCTGCAAGCACCCTGCATCCTTCTTGTCAACTTAGCGTACAAACCAAGGCTTAGCATAATGGCAGCCAAAGCACAACATGACACAGACAATTGGAGAGAAAATAATAATTAGGATGTACAATAAGATCCCCGGGGGATAGTAAAGAGGCAAACACACAGGCTAATGGGAAGAAGGAGGCACTTTTCCAGTGTTAAAAAGTGATTCGAATCCTATTCATTCAGCACGGTGTGGAGCACTTGTGGAAAGAAACTGAAAAGAAGCAAAATACAATGGAAACATCACACATACAATTACATATAATACAGTCTAGACTCGTTACCAGCTTACCCCTGCTAACTTTACCCTTTCATTAAAAGCATTTTCCTGTCAGTTGTACAGCATGCCAAGGGCCATTGGAAACTAGTTTCCTGGCTCATCATGAGAAAGAGGCAGGCAGTAGTGGAGGTAGTAATTGAGTGGAAAGCTCACTGGGTGAGGAGCCAAGAGACTTGGCTTCCTGTCCTAGTTCTATCTGTATGACCTTGGGCAAGTTCTTTCACTTCTCTAGGACTCAGTTCCTTCATCTGGGAAGGAGAATTATAGGATTTCCAACTGGAAAGGACTTTGGAAGTAATCTAGTCTGACTCCCCCCATCTTACAGATAAGAAAACTGAGGCTCAGGGAAATCAAATGACTTGCCCAAAGTCACACAGGTCTGTAAGTAGTAGGTTTTTAACCCAGATCCTCTTAATTCCAAATCAGTGCTCTTTCCACCATACCATGCGTTTAAATGCAAGGACTGACTAGATGATTTCTAAGGTCCCTCTTCCCTCAAAAATTCTATAATCGTTGAATATAAATCACAATGAAAACTGCCAAGTGCTATATAAATGTGAGGTGCTCTCACTTATTTCATTAGCACTCTATCTCTGCATGTGGCTCCAAACAAAAATAATCAAAACACATGAATGCTTGGAGAAGAATTCTGCTTCAATAATAGTTAGAGGGAGATTTTGAAGAGTCGCAGGAAAGATACTTTTCAGTGCCATCTCAAAGATCTTTTACTGCCACCTCCTACCTCTCATTTCTTAGTCATAATAAATCCTGAAATTTCAGTAGAGACTTTCTTTTCTTTGGCTGCCCACAACTCTCAGACAAAAGAAAGATCACAAGGTAAAACGAGTCCAGACTGAATATGAATGATAGAAATTGTAGAATCTCTCTGAAGATTATATGGGACCCTCTATTCACTTAAATGTTTGAAAAATCATGAAGCAGGACCAAGGGCATGAGGTGATCATGTATACCAGGAGCAAGATAACAGCTGGATTTATGTTTGGGAGAGTTAGTTGGTTGTATTTTGGTGACAATATCCAGATGTGGTCATAGGATGGATATAGGAATCTGCCAGGTCTCTTACATCATCAACCTATTTTGAGCTCCAGTTGTATGCCAAACCCTCTGCTGGAGACTGTGAAGTATTACGAAACAATGAACAGTCTTCAGGAGGTTACATTATAACTAGGGAAACAGGAGAACATATACAAGGACACACATGATTATAAGTAACATATAAAATAGGTATATAATCAATTAAAAATGCTGAAACACATATCTGGTGACTGAGGGGTTGCTGGAGTGCTTGGGAGTAGCTGGAGGTAGATGAATCACCGACAAACTGGTATCTTGAAGGTGTGCCATGAAGGATACAAATCAATATTGAATTAAATTAAAAATTATGATATATTCTGAAAAGGATTTGGTCACTGGGAAGAATGATCATGGAAGGCTTCTTCTGTTACGCAAAGGTTGAATGTCTCAGAAATTATAAATTAAAAAAATCTTTATAGCCCCTAAAACTGACTCTTAGAACATATATTATGAAAGAACATGAGAATTCAAAAGAAGTAAATCTATCTGGGGTATTAGACATTTTGGGATAGGTACAAATGAAGAGAAATTTTGGAAAAAATTCTCATTGAATTTTAGGTTGTAATTTGGGTCTGAGAATTTATTCTTCTCATTATAAAATGCTCATGCTCAACCATTCCATTAATGGCAGGATTTTTTATCATTATGCTCATAAAGTCGTGCTTATCCAAGGCAGGTAGAAAGAGTCATAACAGAAGTTTAGATAGCACAGTGTAGATAGGATACTCTATGAAGAGTCAGGAGACCTGGATTCTAGTCTTCAGCTATGGAATATTAGACAAATTACTTAATCTCTGTCCTCCATATCCTCTTTCCCCCTCTCTCCTTTAAGATGGAGATACCTGCCCAGGTCTACTTCGTATTGATGAATGCAAAGGATAAAATATGTATTAAAATACAAACTCTCGAGAGGGAAAAGTGCTGTTAATAAAATGTTCTGTTGTTATTATTTTATCTCAATTTAGTTAGATCCACAAGACTATGATTTTACAATGAACTTGACTTCTAGAAATTCATTTCGAAGAAAATTAAAAGCCTGGAACCAAACATTCCCTTTCTGAAGAGGAAAAAAAAAGTCACAATCTATGCCTTGGGGAGCTGGAGAGAACAGGAAAGAGATACTTTCTAATTTAACCAGAAAGTGGGAAACAAGCAAGGATAGGCATTGTGGTACAAAATGAGAAACTGAGGAAGCAAATAGGGAAGGATAGTAAACAGGAAAGGAGATAAAGGTTGATGAAGCTGCAGTGAAGAGACTTCTCTGCAAGACAGACAAGTTTGTGAATGAATAATGTGAGAGCTCAAGGCAAAGCACTTGACCCATGGAGAAGGAAAATAATATTGTGATGTCTCCCAGGACCATGACTGGAGAGAAGATTTAACAGCACAGATGGATAGAACATCTGCCAAAGGACATAAAAGGGGATGATCAAGCCAATGATACATTGAGCTGGTGAAAGACAGACTGAAGGAAAGCAGGAAGACACAAGAAGAACAGGAGGAGGCTCTTGGAGTCAGGAAAGGAAATTCAGCAGAGCTTCTTCCATTGGACCTCCATACCCTGGTTATTAAAGAGCCAAAGGCATCCACTGGTCTTTATGACCTTGAGAGTGAGCAAACAAAAATGTTGCTAGGGACACCGTAGCAAGTGTTTTGGATAATGGGCTTTCAGATGGAAGGGCATGATGGGCAGCACAGATGTGCTCTGATGAGACAGTAGGCACAGGATTACCTCCAACGTATCTAAGGAAGCTCATTCACATTTCTAATGCTGTTCAATCAACAGGTGATTATGTAACACACAATGTGACCATATGGAAAATGGAAGTCAATACAGAGACCAAATGGAATTATTCAAAGAAAGTACTTGATTGATGAGTGGAGAAGGCAACAATACTCACTGAAATAACAAACTCAGCATGTCACATTGATTTGGGACAGAGTTTAAAACAGTCACCATGAGAATGCTCAGTCAATGACCAGACTGTCTCTTTAGGAGTTCCAACAGAATTTGATAGAGGTTCTGTTTCTCCTCTTCACCATGACCGTTGGGTGTGCTTTCTTGGTTTTATTGTAAAAATGCCAAACATGGCAGATATACAAAGTGCTACCTGCAGATTGTCCTCTGTCTGTCATTTGACATAATGATAGTTAAGGCGAAGTCAATATCATTCGCACCAACTTGGATACCTGGAAACTCAACTTTAGAAACATAACAGACTTTACTTATTTTTCCCTTTCAGTCAGTTGAGTCACCATGTTAAGACAAGTGCTTAGTGAATTTAACACATCAGTGTTTCTGAGTTCTAATATCCTAGCTCTTACATTTGCTTGCTGTGTGACCTTAGGTAGATCTCTTTCCCTTTTTGTTCCTCTGTCTCCTCTTCTGGAAAGAGGCGATAACTGCAAACTGACCATTGTGTCCTTAATGAACAATAAAAATATTATTTAGCAAATCCTAGGCCACAATTATCATGATTTAATGTGTTTTAATGAAGTGTTATTGATCTGCTTCCAATACAATTGTAACAAATAATGGCAAGCAGACTTCTTTTCACTTTTTCTTTTAATTTTTGGAAATGTTTTGTCTGCAATGGCCTTTAAATTTTTTTTTTTAGAAAAGTAAGAATCACAAAATGACACACTTACTTTTTCAGAGCTTCTCTCAGATTCTTAAATCTGCCCTCTGATGACACAAGTTTTTGGAGTTTATCAATCAAAGCTTTTGTCTAGAAGGAATTAGAAGCATTTACTAGCAAACAACACATTTAAAATGTCGGAAACAAGTTGTTTTGCACTTCCTCCAACTTCATGTCCTTGCTAAAGTAAGGAAAAAAAAACATTTTGTTGTGTGTGTTTGCATGGTAGAGTATGACCTAGTCTTACAACTTTTTAGATGTTTGGAATCTGTCAAGCTGTCTTCTTTTACATGCACACACACATATATCTCACTAAAAGAAATTTGCATTAAATATGTATGAGTGGGGTTAAAATTTGGCTCTCAGAATAGGCTGCATAGTAATGGGGTACAGATGGTTTTTGATAAACCCAGTATTTTAAATCTGAGATTAATTTAAATAGATGTGTAGAGAACTGCCTATTTTCATGTCTCCTTATCCTATCACCATATATTACTTCCCTCCTCATATGGTCTTTTCCATGACTGCTCCTAAAACATGAGTCACTTCTATACAGTTCTACCTTTTAAATACTGTAAATATACAAATACTCTTACTTTAAGTAGAGGACTGTACTTGGAATGATTGCTCAAGAAGAAAAGGTTTTGAAGGAGGTTTGAAAAGAAAACTAAACTTGGACGCAATGCTCTCTTAATCATATGTCAGGTAATCAAATACGACCAAATCCACAGATTAGGCTTCAAAGAAATGACAAATGTCTGACTCTTCAAACAGAAACCGGAAGGCCTGATGAGAATTAGAAGACCTGAATCTGAGACCCAGTTCTACCGTGTCTTAGTTTTGTTGTAGAAGATAAATCACTTCCCTTTTTGGAACACAGTTGTCTCAACTGTAAAATGAGAGATTAGGATTGGATATTCTCTTGAGAACCTTCAATCTCTTAACATTCTGAGATTTTGTGATTATTTCAAATGTATGTAGTTCAGTGGAAAGGAGAATGTCATAGAGTCTTTCTCTGCTGCTAACCAGCTCTGTCATCTTACCATGTTATAGTGGAAAGAGGACTGGGTTCGTGGTTTAGAGAATGTGGGTTTGGCATCCTAATTCCGCTAGCTGGGTGACTTTGGCCTGCAAATTAATTAATTAATTAACTGGATCTCAGTTTCCTCATCTGTAAAATAAGAGCATTGGAATACATAGCTTCTAAGCTTCCCTTCTAGCTGGCCAGCTTCAACCTTTGGTTCTAAGTCACTGAACTTCTTGGGAACTCAGTCACCTCACTTGAAAAATGAGGAGGTTGGATTTTGAGATAATCTCCAAGACCCCTTCCAGGTCCCAAATTACAGATTTCAGATATTTAAAGTTGCATGCTAAGTAAGGACAAACCTGGTTGTCCAGCAACATTCTTCAAGTTAGTCAATTTCAGAGTGGTCTCTAGTGTCTCAGAAGGACATTGTCTCCAGTTGGCTCCACGATGAGATTTAACCCAAGTCTTTATTGGAAAAAAATCTTCCCACAGGAAATTATGATCTGATTTAAGGTCTAACTGAAGTGGAAATCAATGTAGCTTCATGATAGTTCTTCAGTGGTGAAGGAATTAGGAGACCACGTCATTTAGCTGTTTCCCAAAGATGAGGGAAGATTTAAAGTATATTAGGATTCAAACCTAAACAGATCTATCTTCCTTTCCAACTTTGATATCCCATGATAAGGCATAGCCCTAATCCAGTAAGGAAGGTGGATAGTGTTATTTAGTGCCTTTAAATTTGTCGGAGGTACAGAGGTGGTATTAAGATCCATTATGCGCCTTTCTGAAATATATAGTATTATTCCTTTGGTTCTGTCCTGCATAGAGAAAGTGAAGAAAGCCATGGAAGACAAGCTACAATCAGTACAATGGAGATGCTTCCTGCCAGTTGCTGCCCTTTTTCTTCCTTTGTAATAAAAGGGATGAGGAAAAGGAGGCTGATGTGAATTTTTTATTTCTAGCTGTACTATTGGTTTTAGCATATTCACATTTTGGAGGAAGGCTTCTGATGTGGATGTCAATTCATGTTTTAATAAAATCAATATTCTAGTTACCTCCTGGAAAAGTGGTCGATGGATTAACCAAGAAGTTTTTTATTTTCCCTGAATACCTACTGTCTGCCTAGTACTGTCCTCTTTGATCTGATAGGATACAAATTCAGGCATTCACATGGATTGTGGGGACTTTAGGGTAAGTAGCTTCCTCCTTTGTCTGGCATCTAGATAGGGATTTGCCTTCCCTTATACGCAATTTGATTTTTTATTTGTAGAATCTTTATTGATACGTGAACACTTCCAGAATTGTAGGACCACCCAGAGATGACCTGGTTTGAACATAGCAAGTACAAGAAAATTAGAAGCAGCATCATTACCACCAACTTGCATTTTGGAGGGTTGTGGGCAGTAGTCTCCAGATTCATAATAATTTCATATATTCTGCTACCCAGAGTTAGGTGGTATGGCAGGTAGAGTATTAGACTTGGAGCTAGGAAGACTTGAGTTCAAATCCAACCTTAGACATTTACTAATGGTGTGACAGTGGGAAAATCACTTAAACTGTTTGCCTCAATTTTCTCATCTGTAAAATGGGGATAATAATGGCACTTACATTGCAGGGTGGTTGAGAGAATAAAATGATATAACGACTGTAAAGTGCTTTGTAAACTTTTAAATGTTATATAAATGCTAGTTATTAATATTATTAAGAACTAGAGTTATTAGTTATATCAGTACTGGTAGCATTTTGCTTTCTTCATTTCTTCCAGTCAGGTAGAGAAACACAAATCAGCAGGCAAGTAGGTGGGTTAGTGCATAGAATGCTGGGCATGGTATCAGTAAATCCTAAGTTCAAATACGGCCTCAGGCACTTAATAGCTATATGGCCTTGGATTTAACCTCTGCCTCAATTTCTTCAAAGGTCCATGGAGATAATAACAGCCCCTACCTCCAAGGATTGTTTTTAGTATCAAATGAGCAGATTTTTGTAAAAAAAGAAGTGCCTAGCATATAGTAGGAATTATAAAAGTATTAGCTATTATTATTAATTTATAATTGTTCCAGTTAGACATAGGACATGTCTATGTAATACAACTCTGCAAATGAACCACAAACTTTTGACCTAACAGTTCATGTGCATTTATATAGCACCCAACAAATGGACCAGTTTTTGTAAATGAAGGCTATTGATTGCTCTTAGTTCTTCCAAGATAACATGAAACAGTTGAAGACCCTTGGCAGAGATGCTCCACTCTTTTCCTTTTTTGGCTAATACTGAAGAGTTTGTCCCAAAGACCAATTATCTTGGTCATCGTACTAACTTGCAGGCATCAGAGTATTGTAGGGAAAGAGATTCAGGGCATGTGGGGAATCAGGAGTAAATAAGATGGAACCAATCACCTTCATGGCCTGATTTCAGGGAATAAGAGACTCAGTCTTACTCAATAGTTTCTCCTCCCTACTTATGTGATATCTGAAATTCCACAAGGATAATTTTTTCATTTGGTTTATGCAGATTTGTCCACTATTAGAAATGATTAGCTCATCCTTTCCCCTTCAAAGACACATAAGATATTTAACCTTATCAGTCACTAGTTCCTCAGTATTAATGAGCTTACAGAACCTTCCTTAGATCAAGTTTTGATAGAAGGAAGGGAATGTAGATTATGAGAGACATCTCATAAGATGTGGATTGGGGGGGGGAAATTGGAGAAAAAGGGGAAAGAAAAGGAAGCTATTTTTCCCAAGATAAATTTAGCTAATTCACAATTTTGCCTAGGACCTAGCTTAGTATAGATCTAGGCTTTATTTCTTTTATACACCTAGGTGCTAAAGGATGAAATGAAGACTATATATGCTATTATTAGGATCCATCTTTCTGATCCTGTAGGAAATTTATCTACTGTGATAATTTGCCATCAAACCTATCCCCTCACATCCTAGAGAGAACAATTTAGAAATATTACATATGATTGGTTGACCTTAGATAGAAGATCCCCCAAAGACATGAAGCCAATAAGATGATTTTTTCAGTGTTAGCAGATTGCTGCAGACTATGTTAACTTTGAAGAAGAGTGCAAGAAAGAGGAAAGACCCTATCTGCAAGCAAAAGTCTTTGGCAAGCCTTAGTGATAAGGTAGCTTGTCATTCTGCTACTTGGGCAGCATGGTGCTATGTCTAGAGACCTAGCATGGATATAGACTGACATCTGATGTTCTGGAGGCACAAGTTCCAGATCAAACTAAAGGACTGCAAATCATAAACCCATCCATTCTACCTTAAAGTAGTGGGTTGGGTTGTGACATGGAGGTCATTTTCAATTTCAGGCCCTAACTATAAAAGGCTAGGGCAAGTTTCAAGTAATGAGAACCCAGTGTACTTCAAGTTTAGCAGCTATGGTTACTGAAATTTATTTAATTTCTATAGAATTACAGTATTCAAGGAGAGTAGAAGACATCAAGATATTAGAATAAGCAAAATGCTGAGCTGATGAGGTTTTTAATTCTTTGTAACAAAGTCTAAAGAAATGCCTAGAAAGGTCCTTGAAGCTCCACTTTAAGCAATGCTGGAAGTTACATCATTTGGCCAATCTGCAGTATAGTTACCTGAGTCAGGGTGGCTAATTTTAAGAATAACATCCTGATCCACATGGGCAAGAGTCAAGCTGAGAACAATGACAGGTCCCATAGCTAGCACCTTCTGTCATTCGTTAGAAGGAATCAGGACTTTGTCTGGGAGCTAGGTACAGAAGAAATTTTAGGCTTTATAATGCCTGATCTAGCTATATTTCTTCAGAGGGATCAAACCAACATCTTCAGCTATAGTTTTATCGTACCTTGACTTCTCAATTTTCCAAAAGGCAATAACACTTGCCTTATCGTGATGCAAAGTGAATTGTTAATAAATGGTAAGTAGTAGAATTGTAATACCATGAGTTTGACAAGACAATTTAGCATAGTGGATAGTATACTGGCTTAACCTGGAATTAGGACACCCCGATTCGAATCCCACCTCAGAAACTTACTGGTTTTGTGATCATAGGCAAGTCACTTAATCTGTAAGAAACTCAGTTTCTTCATCTATAAAATGGGGATAGTGATACTTGTATTATCAAATTCATTGTTATGAAGGAAGTGTTTTTGCCAACATTGAAATGCTTTGTCAAGCTAAGCTATTATGACTACTATAATATTTTAGTATGGTGTGGCATAGCGTATACTGTGAAAATGGAGCTATAGATCAGAAACTAAAGGGCTCTGGGTTCTACCTTAAGCTTTTCCACTTATAGACTGTAACTTGCTTTATGTCTCACAGCATCTGCATCTGTACAGTGGTGAGGAACACTACCAACCTTTCACACCTGGTAGATATGAAGAAAAAATCTCAGAAATGAAGTAGCTTTTTACCAAATGACCTCAATAAAGCATCCTGCAGGGGAAAGATGTTGCTCTTTCTTCCCTCTGACCAAAGAAACAGTATAGGCAAATATATGATAGAATTATATTTGTTAATGGGACTGAGATTCTCATATAGATGGTATTAAACTGATCATTTTGGAAATACACATTCAGTCATACAAGTCACTTCCATGTGCTGAAAGTAATCATTTATTAAAGGCACATGAGTGAGCTCAAAGACCCAAGGTAACACTTTCATACTGTGGGTAGTTTTCTTCCCTAGCAAGGTTCCAGGTCATACTTCCTTATATTTATATACAAATATGCATATGGATTACATATACTTAAATGTGTATATGTATATGTATATCTTATCTATATAATACATATATACAGACACATGCATTTTTTAAAAACCAGACTTGTGACTTCATTGGTGTAAGGGAGATCCCAGTAAGGAACTTCCTAGTGATACAGACTGGCAAGTTACAGTTTTAGAAAGTTGCTTGGGAGCACTAAAAAGGTTAAATGACTTGTCCAAGGTCCTATAACCCATGTGTGGCAGAGGCAGGAATAGAGTCTTTCAGACTCTAAGGACAGTCTTCTTTCAGTCTCTTTTTTCATAGGAAATTCTGGTTCAAATTTTTTATGTTGAAGGTGAATTTAATATTTATGTCCTGAAAGAATAAAAATCTTCCTTGAATTTAAGTCCCTTATCAAGCGGCTATCAAAGAAATCTTACCATTGATGGAGCCTGGTTAATATTTTATTAATAAAGTTTGGAATCTGAAAGGGTCACTGGAATTAGACTCCTTCCTAACTCCTAGAAAAATTTACTCCAGGTCCAGGGCAATTTCCTTTGTGGCAAGGATGACTTAGTATGGGAAGCTAAAGACCTAGAATAAGTGATATAAAAAATTTAGCATCAACTCTTGCTGATCTGGTGTGTTACCCACCAGAAATCCCTTCCATTCTCAATGCATTGTATTATGTAGCATAAAAATTGTCATACTATCATCCTACTTCAGAGGCATGTTGGGAAAAATAATTTATTTAGTGACACTACATAAATGTTGTAGTCTTAATTAGCAGACTGGAAAGACCTATGATCAATCAAAGGGAAATAAAATATTAGAGAAAGGTAAGTGCTCATGTATGAGTTGTATTACTTATCCCAGGTGGTCCCTGTCTCAGGTTCTTACTCTGGGGAGTTGTCACTTGATGTCTGGGAAAAGATATTTTCACACGAATGAATTGGTTTTTCCTACAAAATTGCCTCTTTCATCTTGGTTTACACAGAGATAAAGCTATTCATGCTCCATAGCTATCATTTCTCTCCAAATATTGTCCAAATATGATTTGTGGATAGTCTATGATGGTTTATGATATTTTCCAACTTGTATGTTATTTTTCCTTTAAGAGAGAGGTCACTTTTAGGTTGTAGCTTATATTTAGGCTAGGCATATATTCAAAATTACACAGCAAATAATGTACAGAGCTTCAGACTTCTGTCATCACCACTAAATCCAACTCTATAAAGATAATGGAACATCCTCATCATACCTGTTTGGACACTTTCAGCCATGTTTTCTTCAGTCTGAAGATTGCGCTGCGGTTCATGGAGGAGGTGATTTCTAGCACGGCATTGTAATTGTGTAGGCATCGGCAGATGTCAGCCACAGCCACCCACTTTTCAATGGCACTAACTCGGGCGTTGATATCCTCACTTCGGAGGATTTCTGAAGCTATCAGGTTACTGATCTTTGGGGGAAAAAAGAAAACAAGACCCAGAAACATATTTTGATAAAGTAAAAGAGATTGGAAACTTGAATTAACAAGCAGAAATTTCTTATAATTTTAAGATTCTTGGAGCAGGAAGGGCCCTCTAATAATCATCCAGTTTATCTCCCTCCCTTGACAGTTGAGAAACCTGCGGTTTAGAAAGGTTAAGTGACTTCTTGAGTTCCTCTAGCTAATATGTGGCAGATCTGAGCCTGGTTCCCAAGTCTTTTGACTCTTACTCAGTTTGACATTCTTTCTACTATACCAGTTGCATATAATTTAAATTTTTAAAAATTTGATTGAATTTTGCTCTTGACATGTCAAAAATGCTTTTCCAATGTTATAAATTTACTTTCAACAATTTTGCTTTAAATTTCCCTGCTTTCATATTTATCACTTAGTTGGTCTGTAAACAAGCACTAAAAAGAAAATTTGGAAAAATAAGGAATTGTTTTGGGATATGGATAATTACTGCAATTTATCTTTTTTTAAAAACACATGGCAAAATGTGGGGATAGCATCTGAAAGGCAGATGTGTAGAGTAGGGATTAGACTTTTCTGCTTGGTCCCAGAAATGAAGCACTAGGTGGAAGTTGCAGAGGGGCAGATTTAGATTTGATAAGGAAAAAATTCCAAACAATTTTAACTGTCCCAAAGCGGAATGGGCTGCCTTAAGAATCAGAGACCTTCCCTTACTGGAGGTCTACAAAAAGGAGGTAGAGGAGCAATGATCAGATTTTCTATAGAAGGGATTCATTTTCAGGCATGAGTTGGAACAACTTCTGAAACCTCTTGTAGATATGAGATTCTGTGTTGTGGATACTGTGACAATACTGGGTGTTAGCTAAATTTGAGGGCTACATACATAGGCAGCTTAAAAATATATGTATATACAAAGTAAAGGAAAAGTATAGCACTGCTCATAATTAAACATGGCTCCTTGGGATATAGCAGCATAGACCACGCAAATCAAAACTACCATCTCCACCTTGACAACCATCTTCCTTCAGACCCTGATTGGTTCAGCCCAAGACCGTGAGCCCAAGACCTCTGAGAATAGTAGCACCAATTAAACCATCAGATCTGCTAGTGGTATAGCCCAGCCTCTATAGCCGTCATTAAGGAGAGAAATCCTTGTGGAGAGGGGGCCCAACTTTCTCATCACCACCAGTAACAACTACTGAGCAACTGCTACCAATAAGCAGATAGAAAGACATAGGAGTCCTGGAGTAGCAGTACCCTCAGACCAACATTGATGCTTCCAGGCTAGCTAGCCTTTATAACTGTGATTCAGGAAGGCAACTCCTATGGAGAAAGGACCAGTCATCCTTACCAAATGGCAACCAAGTGCCATACATAGAGCAGGCAAACCAGCTTAGCCAAAGTAGCAAGGTACCTTGAAGGAAAGAGAGAAGGCAGTATGTGCCAGGGAAGTCAAACTACTACTATTGCCATCTCCCCTCAGACTTTGCTGGGATCAGCCCAGGATGCTGAACTCAAGAACTCTGGGATTAATGATATTAAATAATGACATTAAAGAGGAGGCACTAAGATCAGCTTTGCTGCTGTACCATTAGGACCATGAGACTTTCCCATGTGACCTGCACTGAAACCTTCCAAATGTGTTGTCTCCTTGATTAGAATGTGACCTCTCTGAGAGTAAAGACTATTACTTTTCTGTTTGTGTCTATCTCTAGCACTCAGCATGGTGCTTTGCACATAACAAGCACTTAATAAATACTTCATCCATTCAATCATTCATTTGTTCATTCAACAGTGCCAAGTATGCATGGTGGAAAAAAAATGGTGAATACTTTTACATAGAATTAAAATTCCTAACTCTTTGTGATGTCAAAGAAATACTAGACATAGTATCTTGTTTTTCTATCCATTGTACAACCTAGCTGTCAAGGAATTGAACCTAAGCTTTTTTAATGCTATCCAATGAAATGACTTGCCCATGGCAACTAGGTGGCTTGGTGGATAGCGCACCAGACCCAGAATCAGGAAGCTCCATTCTGAGTTCCAATCTGGTCCCAGATACTAGTTGTGTGACCCTGAGCAAATAATTTAACTCCTATCGTCCTCAGTTTCCTTAACTCTAAAGTGGAGATATTATCAGTATCTTCTTCCCAGGGTGGTTGTGAGAGTTAAATGAAATGATATTTTTAAAGTGTTTAGCACAGTGCATGGTGCATAGAAGATGCTTAAAAATATTTATTTTCCTTCCAAATTGTTAAAGGAATTTTTCATGTTTTAAAGTGTTGACCTTGGGATCTGACTTTTGTAATATAAATTCTAGGGGGACAAGATTTCTTAGAAGTATGTATATGGAAACAAAAGAATCTGACATTTTCTACAGTTGAACCTTTCTAATGACATAATAGGCCAATACATTATGAGACTTCCACTACTTTATCTTCAGCCAGCTGTTTTGAATGACATAATAAAGCCAATAAGGCCACACTTGCTGCAACCAATGTATATGGACAAAGGAGGCATAAATCTTTGCTCCTCTTAAAAAGCTAACAAGCATCTGGGAAGGAACTCTAAAGGAAATTCCCAATCAAATTTCTAACTAAAATAGAGGTTTATAACAAAGGGAAACATAAGTATAAAGTTGTCACCAAACTTGTACTTACATCATTAAAATGCTTGGTAGTTTTCATGATGTAAGGAGTCCTTTCATTCTTTTCAACTTTCATCCAGCCTTGTCCAAAAAACTCTCTGAGAATGACAAAGATAAAAGGTAAAGATAAATGACATTTGCTCATAACTGAATTTGCTGATTGCATACAACCTTGGACACATGTATACACAGAATAGAGGGAAAGTATGGTACTACTTATAACTAAACTGCTTCTAATTACTTATAATACTACTGCTTATAATTAAACGTGACTTTTTGAGATTTCCTTGGCATCCTTGTTTTACCATGCCTGATGCTATTTCAAACCCCGTATTTGGTGTTTTCTTGTAGATAAAGTTTACGTTTGATATCAGCCTAGCAAAACAGTTATTTATCTCCCTGGGAGCCTGGGGCACAGAGTACTGTGATCATTTGTTAAATCAAAAATGGAAAATGGGAGTAGAATATGTTTCTACATAAAATAAGCATATACAGCCAATTGGAAGAATAAGAGCCACAGAAGGACCTAGAATATTAAAGTTGGAAGGGGCTTTAGTGGCAGTCATTGTGCAGATAAGGAAACTGAGGTTCAGAGAGGGAAACTGATTTGCCTGTGTTTTCAAAGAGGAAATGACACAGCCAGAAATACCATCGATATCTTCTAATTACCAGACCAGTATGCTTCTCCTTACTACTACTTAAGATCTCAATGAGTCCCAAGTCTTGCATGATGGGTTAAGAAACCTGATTTGTCTTCATTTTAAGATTTGAAAATACAAACAATTTTTTATATGTGTTAACTACATAATCTTTAACTTCTTCAATACATCTATCTCTTCTAAGAAGTGCTTCATTCTGAACAAAATAATATTTTAAGGTTTGCAAAGTACTTTGTAAAAAATGCATTATCTCGTTTGAATTCACCTCATACTAAAATCTCTGGAATCAAATTACTGGTTCTTAAAAGACTTTTCCGAGTGAGGAAAGAAGATAAAACTTCTTAAAAAAAGTCATCTGTGAGAGGCAGCGCTGCTAGTAGGTAGTTAGCCTCTGAGTCAAGACAACCTAGCTTTGGATCCCTCTGCAACTCTGGGCAATACACGACGGCTAAGCTTCTTTGGGCACCAGGGAACTCTTTATTTTGATGGTTTTTCAATATGCTTCTTTATTTCTGTGAAATCTCGAGTGTAGACACATTGCATCAAGAGTCACAGGCCACTCATTTGCTAGTTAGATGGTGAGTGGATGGATGGTGTAGAGCAGAGCTGTCAAATACATCTGACTCGAAGGCTGCTTGTGGCCCGGAGGGCTGCCCAAAGCAGATTAAAACATAATTGGAAAATATTTAGCAAAATAAATAAAAATACAACATAGATATTACATTTTAATACTTAGCCAACGTGTGTAGTCCATAAGGATTTTTATGTATGGTTTAGTGGCCCCCATTTCTGAGTTTGACATCTTGATGTAGAGTATAGCATGGCCAGCCTGGAGATATTCTATGATGCTGGGATTCGAATATGAGGTTTACACTGTTAACTATGAGGTGAGGGCTGTGTCTGAAAACAGCTAAGCCTTGTTCTACTTCTCTGAGATAAGACATTGTTCTAGCAGTGGAGCCAGGCTCAGAGGTTTAAATCCTTAGCTCCTGTGGGAACTGCTGAAAAGTGAAAGTGATGAGAAAAATGGCAGTAAATGCTTGGATCATGGAGGATGGCTTTGGTCTTTTTCTGGGCTGGTCACTTGCTATGACCTTTCATTTTCTGCTAGTGGAAAGTCACCTCAAGTAATGACTATGGGAATACCCTCAACTTGTCTCACCCATCACTCAATACCTAAAGTCTAGGACTCAAGAAAAAAGTGTAAACATGAAAAGGGGGAATAATCACATGCATAAGGAGACATGCAATGTGTGCGTGTGTGTGAACTTTAGGTAAGTTTGATAGAAAAGTCAGAACTCCCCCCTTATTTCTATTTTTAAGCCGTACCATGCACAATTTTTATCACAATGGAATGTCTTTGTACTGCGTTAGAACATTTATCTTGTATTTTTTCCTATTCACCGGCAAATTTCCAAAACCAGCATGTGAAAGGAGGAAAAAAGCATTCCCAAAGGAAAGTTATAGCTACTCACTCATATGGAATCTTCTTAAAGACCAGGTGGTCCAGTAAAGTCAGCTGTTCAGCTATTTCCAAAGCAGAGTGGTTTTCAAAGGGTTCTGCTTTCATTCCTTCAGCCTAAACGAAAGGGTTGACAGTGGGTTTAATGTAATGACACATTAGGTATTTTGACATATAGGGCATATTGTGTGGATGCCACTTTTTTACAAAAACCATTCATTGATAGCTAGAGAGCATCTTGAGGAGGGGAATCAGGATGGTTAAGGGCCTGAAATTCATGCCGTATGAGGATTTGGCTGAAGAAATACACTCAGCCTGAAGACTTATGGGAAAGATGGTAGCTGTCCTTAAGTGTTTGAAGGACTCACACAGGGGAGCCTCCAGAGGACAGAACTAAAAGAGAAGCATGGAAGTAGCAAAAAGGGCAAACTTAGGCTTTATATCAGGAAAAACTAAGAGGCTGCCTCTGGAGATAGTAAGTTCCCCTTCATAGGCAGTTATGCTGTAATCTGGCAGAGTCCGGGTGGCTACTTGAAGGGGATGTTTTAGAATGAATTCTTATTCTGGTTCTGGTTCTACTAGATGGCCTGAAGTCCCTGCCAATTCTGAAATTATATGAATACTATAGATAAGGCAGTGAGGGATGAACTTTGCATACAGTGCTGGACTTGGAATCAGGCAGACCTTGGTTCAAATGTAGCCTCAGACACTTACTAGCTGTAGGATTTTGGGCAAGTCACCTTTCTGTGCCTCAGTTTTCTTGTCAGTAAAATGGGGATAAAATAGTATCTACCTCACAGGGTTGTTGGAAAGATCTAATGAAATAACACGCGTAAGTCTTAAAGTGCTGCGCAAATTATATATAAATAACTATTAATTATTATTATTACCCGTGGGTTCAGCAATAACCATCTTTCCAACTTTAACTTTTTGTTTTGTGAGTGAGGACATATGTCAGGTGGAATCACAGAAATTCAGGTACATTATTTTTCCTTAGTGGGTGAATGGGGAAAGAATTTGGGTGGCTAGGTCTCCCTAATTTGCCCAGACTAAAAATTAGGGGGCTATTCATGGGTCTGAGACCACTAGTAGTTAGCTGGAGAGTTTTGATCTGATGTTTCTGCCCTGGTCTGTATCACCTCACCTTAGGCGAGCTGAGGATCCTCCATTCCTGAAGGCTCGTCTTATTGGGGCTGAACTTAGTGTGGACACCTGATCAACTTAGCGCATTAAAGCTCAGAACTGCTAAACTCAAGAGATCCATTAGCCACATTTCCTAGTTGCTGGGATTACAGATGTGCGCCATCATACCTGTCTGTTTGAATTCATAACAGGAATTGTATTTTGTGCATTTATGCTTCCTAGAAGTTGGAATTATAGGAGTGATTTGTACGGGGAAAGTGCGTTTTAAAAGAAAAATGACAATTAGAGGACAACAATATTATGTCTAGCTTTATACTATGAATCACTTTGTAAATTGATAAAATGAGATAAGGTCTATAAAAGTTTGTTAGTTCCTTCAAAATAGAACTATGGAACATACAGTTTTTATGATTTTGATTACATATGTATATGTAAATGTACATGTGTAATATAGTTATTATATGTGTATAATACATATTTTACGTGTATATATACATATATATATCAACAACAAATAGCTAACATTTTGATGGAACCTACTATGTGCTAGGCACTGTGCCAAGTGCTTTACAGATATTATCTATCTTGTGTGATCTTCATAAGAACCTTGGGAAGCAGGTGTGATAATTATCTCCATTTTACAGATAAGGAAACTGAGCTAAAAAGAAGTTAAATAACTTGCCCAGGGTCACACTCCCAGTAAATGTTAAAGGTAACACTTGAACTCAGGTCTTTCTGACTCTAGGTCCAGTGCTGTAATCACTACATCATCTAGCTGCCCCTAGGGTCCATCCACCTGCATCATGAAATATGGGCTATAGACAGTCTTCATCTACTTGGTCTTTCTAGATATGATGGATAGGCCAAACTCCTTTGAGTGGTTACATATGAGATGTCTTTTAGGAGGTTCTGCAAGGCTCTGAGTTTTGCTGCAATCAGAAAAATGCCATCTGCCATCAGGAACACTTACAGGGAACCTTCATTGGCCTGGACTCTGTGTTGGATTAGTCAATGTGATGAATGAGATCCAGCACAGAGCCTGTGATAAAATCAACATTAACATTTAAAATATCTCTTCTGTAAGAAAGTAAGCTTGTTTTAATCAGTTCCTTTCAGATATCTAAACAATGCAGAAATAACTTTGGGAATGAAAACTATTTAACCTCTGATTGCAAATTGAGTTGTTATTAACTAAATTATCTAAAATTATTTGCATAATGGAGGGTCCAAGAACTTCATTGTATTTTTATGCATCCCCTCTCAACTATATCACCACCCAGATATATCAGCAAAACAGTTTAAGTAGCATCAGTCGCAACAAATTAGAAGTAGAAGAGTCCTTAGACATGACCAAGTTCAACCCCATTATTTTACAGATGAAAAAACTAGAACTCAGAATGATTTAATGACAATATGAGTTCATGGTAGAGTCAGGTCTAGAACCTGTCTTCTTACTTCCCATCCAGTGCTTATTACCTGCCCCACACAATGGTTGTGAAGGAGGGTATTGTTCAGATCCATTGTCCTTTTCCCTACTTGGGGACAAAAGCTTGTTTGTCTATAAACTGAGTACTTCTCACAGCCCTTGATGCTTTCAAGACACAGGTATTGCTGGCAATTTTATTTTGTACTCATTTCTTTAATGTTCATGGTATCCACATCATACCTATACTTATGAAAAATGAAAAATGTAATCAAGTTGTTTTTGATCTAGGTGACAACAGATAACTACTGTTGTTGTGCTTGTTTCTGCTAAAAATAGTTTGTTGTCATTGGGCAATGAGAGCAATTATTATTTAATTAGGATGAAGTTTTTATTTCCTCTATTTCCTCATTCAAGTATCAGCCTCCATAGGTCAGTCAGTTTAGTCTCTGAAGGACATGACTAATAGAGGAGATTGCCCTAATACTAATACATACTCCTGGATCTTGGGTAGGACCCACCTAATTAGATGTTACTTTTGTTTAGCATGTAAACAGAATCTAATCTAGGTGGATTTCCCTTAGGAAATAAACCCATGTCATGGCACCCCTCCACTGGTGTTCAGGGTGACCCGAGTCATGAAGGAGAAAACCAACCAGAGTGATATGGGTGGACATGGATTCCCTGTCCCTATTGCTAGAGGTGGTTGATTCTCTGGATGAAGTCACAGTCTCAGCAGGAGGAGCTGAAGAGTTTTAGCTCACCATCTCATTTAAATGTTCACCAGTCAGAGTTAATTTCTACTATCAGAGGCATTCCCTTTCAAAAAATATTGAAGGCATTCAGCATCTCCATTAGGTGTCCTTGGTTACTGAGGGCTCTTTCAATTTATTAATTATTAGCTAGCATAATAAATTGATTATTAATTACCCAGAAACTCTATCTCTTGTGTTTTTCATTCATCACAGTTGACACAGGTATAGAAAAGGTTATAGACACAAGTATAGACCAGCATTCCCTCCTCCCCCACTTACCACACTCCAGACTTGTGGTTTTTCAAAAGTTTCAAAGTCGAACTGAAGTTTGACTATAAAACCACTTTTCTATCCACTCACTATAGACACTGCCTTTCCTATTTATTGTATAAACAAATAATAATCACAAATATTCCCTAACATGGGATTACTGGTTACACAAAGGTGTTGTGTCCAGGATATGTGGTACTATATTCTGAAAAGGTCAGTTAATAATAGTGTTGGAGTTAGATTTCCATTCTTGTACTTAACAATCCCTGAGTGCCTCAAATGCATATATAGGGCAGTTGTGCGGGTGAATGCTGTTGACCATGTGGACAATAATGTTCATATCTGTCCAACTTCTCCAAAGGTTGTGCAAAATGCCCTAAAATTTAGTTAGTAATGTGATGACTAATGACTAGGTGTAAGTCAAGTCCAGATTATTGGAAGCCTCTTCTGTCATTACTCAAGCTCCTGTCTGGCTCAACCCCAGAGCAGCTCCTTGTATTCCCCACATACTACATTAGTAAAACCCACCTCTTCAGACAGGTGGCCTGGGAAACTATCAAAAGACAAAATTGAGGGAAATGTAACAAGCCTATTTAAAACAGAAGAATATTTAAGATGGAGGCAGAAGAAGCCATAAAATAGGAAAGAATTGTAGGTGACCCCTAGGCTTCATAGGGTGCTCTGTCCTAAGTCATCTGGAGTAGGTCACCAAGTAGGGAAGAAGGGAGGAGGGGAAGCAGAGATGCAAAGCAAATGCTCTGTTTAGTCATAAAGGTTGTGCTGTAGGTAGACTCTCTTGTTCTCTGCTTTTAGAACACTCAGATGGGAACAAGAGGATGAAGAGGGGACACCAATGCACAAAGAAGGGACTTCATTTGTGGGAGTTCTGATGAAAGGAATTGATCTTTAAAAAGATGCAAGAACCTTCTCTTCCTTAATTAGGAAGAATTTATACTACCTGTAAGTAATTCTATTGTATTACAATGGTAATTCCCAAGGCATTTATGATAGAAAGAAAGATGATTTTAAGTCTCAGTGAGCATTAATTCTGCAAACTGTAAAGGAAAACAGAATTTAAGAGGTGATCTCAAAATTAGATCCTATCCAAAGAGATTGTTTATGGACTAAAATTTTGAAACATCTGATGTTACTTTCTTGACTGAACACTCAAATTTAGTGACCACTGGAGCATTAAGGAGGAGGAAGTATGACCTCTGGCAAACATTCTGTTCTAGAAAATCAACAGGAACGAGGGGCTTTTTAAAACTTAAGGGGTAACACAGTCAGGGTAAGTCTTCTGCTGTAAGTGTAAGGGTGCTTAGCTGCAACATCAATGATGATTTCGTCTCAAAGTTGAATAGGATAATGTAAAACAGAGTCTCAGATTAAATTCTCATATAGGACTGTCCAAAACTGGTCTTTTGGCTAAGAGTGGGGGGGACTTTGCACCTCTTCCTAAGCCCAGAGAGAGCAGAATGTTTTGATTTTCTCAGCCGTGACCCTGGATATATAGAAGTTTTCTTGCTACAGTAATAGGAGTTATTGGGTATGGCAAGTCTCAGGGAATAGGAGGGTTATTAGGATGCCTAAGGAGGGGAAAAAACCAGACTCAGATAGGGAAAACAGAACTGGGTAAAGGTATTTTTTACCAATCAGCAATGGAATTGAATCATGAGTAGTTGCTATGCTTCTATGTTGGGTGAGATAGGGAGCCCCAAAGTCAAAAAAAGAAAAGTGAAAAAGAAATTAGGCAAAAGAGATTGGGGACCTAAAAATTATAACCTTGACTACTGAAGGGGTGAATCAGTGTGATAAGATTCACATGTCTGGTTTGTGTTAAAATAACTCATCTAGTACAATTCAATATGGTTTAGCTTCTCAGGAAAAGTGTTTAGCACAACACCCAGAAACATGTACCACTGAGATTGTTCACTTTTGGCAAAATAGAGATGAGGAGAGGAAAGATGGAATTGGCTGCGGGTCCAACATGACAAATTATGTGTCATTATGGTAACTAGCTTTAACAGATTAGAGATAATTTTGCCATCTTGGAAAATGGAATTCAATTGGGCCCACCTCTTCATGTCCTCTACTGATTTTATTTATGTATCCTATTGGTAAGTTCTGTTTTTAGGAAAAGGACAGCCAGGTGTCATATAGATTCAGCACTGGGTCTGGAGTCAGAAAGACTCAACTTCCTGAGTTTAAAACTGACCTCAGATACTTACTAGCTGTAAGATCCTAGGAAAGTCACTTAACCCTATTTGCCTCAGTTTCCTCATCTGTTACATGATCTGGAGAAGGAAATGGAAAACTACTCCAATATCTTTGCCAAGAAAATCCCAAATGGGGACATAAAGAGTTGGGCTTGACTGAACTAGGCTAGATCGTTGCCAAATGATACAATCTGAGGCAGAAGCAGATCATAGACTATAGGCAGAAAACAGTTAAATAATTTTTTCTTTTTATTATTATTATTATTTTTTTGTGTTCTAATTAATATTTTATCTCCCCCACCTTTCCCCTACTACCCCCCTCCCTCCCCATGACAGCATACAATTCTGTATAGGTTCTACATATACTTTCCTATTGAGTACATTTTCACTATAGTCATGCTATGTAGTCACACTAAAATAAATGGAAGAAATCATATAAAAAATCAAAACATGATACACTAACCCCCCCCCCCCAAACATGATCTGCTACATTCTGTGAATGACTTCCATATTTCTTTCTCTGAGTGTGGAAGACATTTTGCCTAAAAATAATCTCTCCTTATGGAGACCTAAAATCCTACCATTAATAATACATTCCTTTGGGGTAAGCATTACCCCCTCCCTATTCCAGTTCTTGGGAATAATTACAGGATTTATCAGATTTCCTTTCTTCCTGACAAGTCAGACTGGAACAACATTAGAATACTGGTCTTCCTAGTCGGAAAGGATTGCTGAAAGGGGAGGAAGGGAAGGAGAAAGGGGAGGTGGGATGGTAGGTTTGTGGAGGATAAATTTCCCTATTTTGTAATCCTGTTTGGGTCTATCTGCTAACACTGAGGTCCAACCCCAAGATTATTTTGGGAACTGGGATGGACAAATGAAGAAATAGATCAAGGTGAAGAGAAACTTTTGAGCAATATTAATTTATTATGAAAACAAAATTTACCATCTGTACAATCTCCTCCAGGGTGATCTGGTTGTCTCCTGGGTCTTCCTGTGTCAAAGTCCTAGGGTATGAAAAGGTAAAATTAAACCAGATAATCATGAGATACTATTAGAAAAGATATCTGCTACAAATCAATCAATCAAACAGCAACAAATATTTATTAATCCCCTAAGAGTGTTAGGGGATTTATTAATCACCTAAGGGTGAGTTTAGCATTGTGCGAGGTGCAAAAGAAGTCTAAAATCTGGCTTCTGGCCACAGTTTATAATCTACATAAGCAGAATAAACAAACATATGTAAAATAGTTAGTGAAATAATATGGTCTTTGATTAAGCACTAAATTGTGCTATAAAGATGGCACAAGTGAATCAGAGAAAGGAAATGTCTATGATTGCTGGAAGAAGTGGATTTTGAAGGATGGTTGGAATTGGGATAGGCAGAGAAGAAATGGGAGAATGTTTCAGAGGGAAAAATTATTAAAGGCAAATAGAGGACTGGAGTGTATGTATGTATGTATGTGTGTGTGTGTGTGTGTGTGTAGAAAAGGGGGATAAGTTTGGACAGATGATGATCACATCAAAGTAGGGAGAGACTTGAAAGATAAGTAGAAGACTTGGAACTTCATACAAGAGACAAAAAGGAGTCAATGGGTAGTTTCAAGCAGCATAATGACATGATTACAATGGTGTTTTGGAAAGACTAACCAAGTAGCAATGTACAATATACATGCGCTGGAGGACAAGGGGAGGGAGAGGGAAGGTAAGGAAAATGACTAGGAGATAGGCACAGCAATTCAAATATAAGATGATGAAAGTTTGGGCTAGGATGGTGACAGTGGAACTGACGAGGTAGAGAAGTGTCTAAATGACAATGAGAGAAATAAAAGGGAAGGGAGGAAAGGATAAACATTTAAGTGACTGCTCTGGGGCAGGCATTGTTGTAAGCACTTTGCAAATATGGTTTGATTTGATCTTTAAAACAGCCCTAGGAAGTAGGTGCTATTATAATCCTCATTTTACAAATGAGGAAACTGAGGTACAGAAAGTTTAAATGACTTGCTCAGGGCCACACAGATAGCAGTTATCTGAAACTGGTTTTAATCTCAAATCTTCCTGTCTATAGGACCAGCACTCGATCCACTGATCACTCCAGCCATTAAGTACCGTGGTAAGTGATTGGCTGGGGCTATAAAGGTTTCTAGCTTTGAAGAATCATGTGGATACTGATAGAAATGAGGAACTTGGGCATGGAATTAGAGGGGGAGGGATAATGATGAATGAGGTTTCAAACACATTAAATCTGAGATGATTGAAAACATAGAAATATGCTGTAAGCAGTTAGTTGGAGATAAATCAGGTGAATATTTACTGTTGGAGATAGAAGTTTAGGAATTATCAGAACAGAGGAAGTGGTAGAAACCAAGAAAGAAGCAACTTTGCTAAAAATAACAGTAGTTCACATCTGCATAGTGCTTTAGTTGTTGAAGCACTTACCTCACAATGATACTGTGAAGTAGGTAGATAAGAACAGAGAGCTAAAGATTAAATTTATGGTTAAACTCATAGGGATAAAGAGGACGAAAGAGGCATTTAGGGTTAGTCAGAGGCTTAGGGTTAGAGTTGGACTAGCAAGAGACAAGATGGGTCCGAGGTAGGAGGAGAACTAGAACAGTTTGTTGTAATGAAAGCCAAGGAAGTTTTAAGGTTTAAGAAGAAGGAGGCATTTAATATTATTCAGTGCTGTAGAGAACCCTGGGAGAATGAGGACGGAACAATGGCTACTGGAGTTGGAGATCAGAAGACTGTTAGTGACTTTGGAAAGTGTAGTTTCAGTAGAGTGTTGGAGGAAGATGCCAGATAGAGGAGAATGAGTGATATCAAACCTGTTGACAGAGACAAGTTGTTTAAGAAAAGTAGAAGTGAAAAGATGTAATAGGAGCCCTCATATTCTCTTTTCTTCCTCTCCTCTCCTCCCTTCCCCTTTTTCTCCTTTTTCCTTTCCTTCCTTCCTTCCTTCCTTCCTTCCTTCCTTCCTTCCTTCCTTCCTTCCTTCCTTCCTTCCTTCCTTCCTTCCTTCCTTCCTTCCTTCCTTCCTTCCTTCCTTCCTTCCCTCCCTCCCTCCCTCCCTCCCTCCTTCCTTCCTTCCTTCCTTCCTTCCTTCCTTCCTTCCTTCCTTCCTTCCTTCCTTCCTTCCTTCCTTCCTTCCTTCCTTCCTTCCTTCCTTTCTCTCCCTCTTCCCCCCTCCCTTGTCTCTGTCTCCATTTCTTTACCATCCTGTTTACAATTTGAGCCACTATGGTTTCTTTGGTAGGTTAAGATTTATGGATTGGAGTGATGTGGATGGGACTTGGTACAAGGGAGAACGGCCCCATGAACTGCTACTATGTGGAACTGATTCAAGGTTGAATTCAGGAGAAGGGAAAGCTTAATGTTTCTATTCTAACTTTAGGAAGAGAAAATGAGCACTTCACTAACATGGTTAAGTATGACCTTTCTGTTATCTCTTAAAGGTCTGCTCTGATCAGTAGGTTCCAGAAAGGCCTTTGTTTAACTGATTTTCTTTCATTGCAATTTTGAAACTTGCATTTGTGACAGTTTGAGTAATCCTTTGTATTTCCTTTAATTATAATTATAATTATAAAGACACCTGGTCAGTGATGAAATTAGACTGATATTGCCTAGTAAGTCCCTGGGATATTGGCTTAAATGATTCCATTTAAAGAACTATTTCTTTCTAGAGAAATCTCCCTCCATTGAAAGGAATAATGGGAGTTGTGCAAAAGTAGAATAGACTGCCTTAGGATGTTCACTAGAGGTCTGAAGGCAAAGGATTAATGACTGCTTGTTGGGGACTTTATAGATTCTTGTCCAGATGTGTGTTGGACTAGATAGTCTCTGAAGTCCTTTCCAACCTTGAGATTCTGTGTTTATGGGAGAGAACTGATAAATGAAAAGGAATAAAGAAGGTTAACCCTTTCAGGGTAGGCACACAGAGTATATTCTCTCATATAGATGTGAAAGTGCTGATGGATGGCTACTCACCCAAGTGGAATTCAGATTCTTAAAGGTCCCCCTCCCACCAACTTCAGTCCAGATTCATTTCCACATGAGCACCAACATGTGTAAAAACCACAAAAACGTTTTCCTTTATAGGAAAAGGCCTTTCACCTACTTCACCCAAAATAAGATTCTTGAACACAGAAGTACTCTGGGACCTGCTAAAGTGGGTTCATAAAATGTTACCTTATAATATTTGCAGCTGCCTTTCTTTCTTGAGTCAAAAGTTCAGGGTCATGAATGACTTCTTCCAGAAAACTAATAACCTTAAATTTTAATTCGTCGTTGGTTTCAAAATCCTGCCAAGAATATTTAGAGTAAAAAAATTTAAAAACCATTTTAAAAATGCCTTTAATTGGCACCAAAAATTATGAAATGAAGGAAAGATGGGAGTGTTATCTAGTGGTTCTGGTACAGGGCAGGAAGCAGGAAACAAAGACTCCTGTAGATCCATCACTGATGCCAGTGGATTAATGGCAAATAACCCATAGATATCATCTTCCTGCTCCATGTAAGAGATGCGCAGTATAAATGAATTATTAGTTACTTAGAGATCTTTGGGTGAAAGATGTTCCAGAAATACCAAATAATTATTGCTTTGTATATCACTTGCCATCTAGCTCTACCCTCTGGGGCTCTCACAAGGAGAAAACTCTTTACTACTGCTGCAGGTGTGGGGGTAGTAGAGACATGACATGACCTGGTTATTTTTAATTGAAATTGCTTATTTTTCTTAATTATTCTCCTTTTTCATAAGCAAAAATAAAACATCAAATTCTCATCTTCCTTTCACATTGATGGTAGTAGACTGCTTGATGTAGATCTGTTGACAAATACTTCAGATAATGTTTGATTACTTGAGGATGATTCTTAATTCTTCCCAGTTGTAACTTGGCTTCAACACATCATCAAACATTTTGGCTTCTTGGAAGAAGAAAGCTTACCTGAGAATGCTTTGAGACCCAGTGTCGAAGGACATTCAGTACTCGGTTGGTTGCAGCTCTCCTTATCACAAATTCTTTGTCTCCGTTCCTCTGGTCAGGGGGGAAACCTAAAATATTAGTGACCAATAGAGTGGAGAAAAATTGTTTTAGAATTGTGGTGGACAGGATTGGGGGATGGAGGTAGCCACAATGCAGTGTAGAAAAACAACTCAGCTCACATCTTGAATCTAACATCATATTCCTGGCACTTAGATTTAGGCGATGCTTTCAGTCTATTCCTACCACCTCTACTGGCTTTCTAAGTCTATCCTGTGGTTTTTATACCAAATACACATTTTGAGAGCTCTGAGTAGTTAGTCCGTGTACTCTGGTGTATCCACAGGACTACCACTTCATACATGCAGGGTCTTGTGTTAGGATAAAAGAATTTTCCTTAGGTTTATAATGGTCTGTCAGTGAGGGACTACTCTATTACCTCATTATGGTATTGAGATGACCCTAGTCTCTCAAAATGTGTGCTAATGCAATGCAAACTTTGGTAGGTCCTATCAAGCTAGAAAAGCCTTTAGTATAATAGACTTGATAACAGAATATGTCTGCTCTCATAGGACCATCTGTAGTTAAGTATCAAAGAATTTATCACCCATAGGTTGGCAAATAAGTGATGAATTGTCTGGCCATAACAATATAGACGTAAAAATATACAATAGTTCTAAATGCTTTGTAGGGTCCTCTCACGTAGAAAATCAAGCAGAAAGTGCTAAGAATCACAGTTTTTGGATAACTTGCAAACATTTCTGCAACTGTTGGTTGGTACCCTAATACCAAAAAAGTGTTAGAACTTTGTGAGAAGTAGTCCAATGACCACTGAGATGGTGTATCCCCAAATATACTAAACTATATTTTTCTTGTAAATGCAACCAGTGGACATAAAGAAATTGTCTTTTAATGGAAGGATAGCTCACAGTTTTTCTTGGAGAGAGGAACAAAGGAGTTGCTAGAATTGGTTTCATTTTGTGTATCCAAGGGTAACAAGAAACATTATTTCATGGAACACCTGTTCCTCTCACCTTGCACTCATGAAGGCAAGGGGACTCATGAAGATAATTGTAATTTACATGCTAGCAGCTGTCACAGAGAATAAAGAATGGAGAAAATCTACAAGAAGAACTTGAAAAAATCCTCCAAATCAAGTCAACACATATCTACATACTTGAGAACTTCAGTGAGAATGCAGGCAGACAAAAAATGTGTTGGAAAATATGGAAAATATTAAGATAAGAAGGAGGCCAGTAGATGATATTATTCAGAGTCTACATGACTATATGCCATGAATACTTCCTTTGGGAAGAGAGCTAGAAGATACTGGGCTTAGTGATCACTAAAGAAACTCATAAAAGAAAATAAAATTAAATATATCTTAATAGTCAACAATGATAGATGACTGACTTGGGAGCACTTCAGAACCATCTGACTTTACAGTCAAATCATCAGCTTGTCAAAGTAAATGCAGAAATTAACATAAAATTAGGAAAATGGCTAAAGATGAGACAATATTGCATTTAGTTATGACAAGTCCAACTTGATCTATTTAAATAAGGAGTTAACTTTGAAAAATAGGAAATGAATAAAACTGAAGAATTTTCTCTGATAATCACCATTTCTTAGAGTTTGGCTAATGGAAAACTAAACTAGGTCATCCACAGAGCAATTATAGATAAAACTGGAAATATGACAAATAGAGGAGAAATGAAGGAAATATGCCAGCATTGCTATTGTAATTTAGTATTATCAATAAGAATGGAATGGCCAGATCTGGACTCTTTCCACCGTTATACCTGGTGTATTATACTATGAAGCAGAAATAGAAATCAAAAAAATGAGGTGGGGAAAAGTGGATGAACCCATTATATATAAAAAAATGAAGCACAACCTGAAAGTGATACTCATGGGTCAATTTTCAAGATATCTAAAATAGATATTGTGAAACTCACAATTCAACAAATGGTGATTAGGCACCTAGCATATACAAGGGATGGCAGAACTATTGAGTCATACATATATTTATTTCCTCATCTCTAGAAAATAGTTATGAGAATATCTATGCACATATCAAAGGATTCCTTGATAAAAATATGAGAAAGGAATGAGTAGAGTTTCCTGGATGATTTCCTAGATGATAGCACAGTTTCTCTTTATAGTCATACAATTTACTGAGAGGTGTGGAGAATGCAATGTGCTGCTATTTATTGTTTTTTTGATGACTAAAACAAAACAAAGACGAAGCACCATTTGTAAAGCAAAATGCAACCTTAGTGACTTTTCTCCAAGTGTCTCTCATTAAGATAATATAAGATTCTTTCATAGATATAACTACAGAGAAAACTCTAATTCATATTCCTCTAATAGTACTATTTACTAAGTAAAGATAAAATACAGAGAAAAATACTTTCCAAAGGTATTCACTGCTATAATATACTTATAAAATATGGAGATTTGTGACATCCAAAGATGTCCACTACTGCTTTGAAGATGTTTGATGCATTTTCCAAATGAATATATATTCCCTATAAATGTCCAACTTTCCAACATGTTCTTGTTTGTGAGTATCATTGTGCTGATTGGTTCAGGTGCTAAAGTATTACAAATCTCTTTCAACGAAACCCATGACCACTCAAAAGAGACTGACGTAATAATTCCCATAGGAGAAGTCAAGGAAACGAAGGACTAGCATGATGTTGTGTGAAGAACACTGGATTTGGAGGTAGAGGATTTGACTGCAAATCCAATTGGACTTATTACCCATACTTCCACCAATGAGATCAAAGTATTAAATGTAGCAGAGAGTGGAGGTAACTGGGGAAAAGAAACATCCTCAGCAAGATCCATATAGAACATCTTCCCACACATAGACTGCCTTCAGTATGGGCTTTCAGGACAATCAGCTTCTCTCTGTAACTGCCACAGTTGGAATGTTTTCCAAAATGATAAAATATCTAACAGAAACACAGTGACATGTGCATACGTTTTAGTAGGTTAATGCATACAGGGATGGCTGGAGGCATATCTTCTCAGTGTGATTCTTATCCAAATCTTCCATATTCTCTCTAATGCATTAAAAATGCATTTGGGAGAATATGTTTTGGGTCTTTTAATAATTTGGAACTATCTGCAAAACTTGCCTGAGTTTTCATCTTTTGTTATTCCTTGTTCTTGCTGCATGACCAACCTTCTCTTGGACCATAAACTATATTCTTCTCTTTTCCCTACTTCTATTCATATTGGCCTCCACCTGCACTTCAGGGTATTACTTCCTATTAGACAACAGAGGCAGAAGGAAGAAATGAAATGGCCTGGAGGGAGAAATAGTTGAGGCATGGAAACAGGAGGAAAGCAAGTCCGCTCTGTGAAATTTAAAACAAAGATAGTGCTTTCACATTTTCTCTCTGGATTCATTTTTTCTTCTCTTGAACTTCTGAGTTATCCTTTCTTCCATCTTCTCCATGTTTAAAGGTATGTGAAGATTTTCTCCAATGAAACCCATTGGGCTTTCTACACAATGTCATTCTTCCTCTTGTTTTCCTTCACCACCGCCCCCCCCCACATACTTGGTCTGTTTGCTGGTCCTTCAGACAGTTTATTTGGCATGGTGGCAGCTAAGTGGCACAGTGGATAGAGTGCCAGGTCTTGAGTCAAGAAGACCTGAGTTCAAATCTAGCCTCAGACTCTTACTAGCTATGTGACCTTGGGCAAGTCACTTAACCCTGTTTGCCTCAGTTCCTCATCCATAAAATGAGCTGGAGAGAAAATAGCAACCCATTCCAGTATTTTTTCCAAGAAAACCCCAAATGGAGTCACCAATAGTTAGACATTACTGAAAACAACAAAATAATAAAATAAATGGATTAATATTTTATAAATTTTTAATTAGTTGTATCTGTGTCCCTTTCCACTAAAATACTAATCTGATGCCTCACCATGCTATGGAGATTCATCTCCATTCAGTTCAAGAGGGGCCCTCAGGACCATTGCCAGTAGAGAGCATGCTCTGATAGATCCTTGCTAGCTATCAAAGCTTTGAGTCCAGACCTGTGACATCAGAGAGGGTCAACAAGAAAATTGGCTACCATAGGGTGATCTTTTTTTCCCCTTCAGATACAGAAATTCATGAAGACTGTTTGTTAAGCTATAGAAGAATCACAATCCACAGTATGTGCTAGTGCAGACAGTAACTTTTCTGATGAAAGCAGTGCTCCTTGCAATATTGAGATGAGTGCTAGTGTAGTAGCAAGATGACCTCCAAATCTCAGCCAGTTGTGTCATGACTGTCACATTGCAATTTGAACTTGGAAGTGCAAATTGCTTCCTTTAGACCTGTCTGTCATCCATGCTATGGCTTGGGCTGTAGGGGGAGTTGGAATAACCTCGGGTTTAAGCTGAGCCTTTTGCTAAGAGTTTTCCTATAATGCTGATCTTTTCAGAAAGTTAGTTAACCTTTGTGCTAGGGCTCATGAACTTCTGATTCATGATGATGGCAAAAAGGAGCTGATCTCCCTACCCCCATCCTCCTTTTTTTTTTTTAAATCCTCCAGATTGACAGAAAAAGATTATGGCCTTCCAAATTTAAAGATCCTATATTAGGCAAACTGTCCAGAGACCTGAATATTGGTTTTTTTGCCTATGAAGGGAAGGGAACTTTCCCTTTCTTGGTCAGCTAATTTTTGTTGATGACAATGGTTTGCCAAGGAAAAAAATAATCTCAGGCTGCTCTCTAAGTACCCTTAAGGTAATGCTTCCAACTGTATTCTTCCCCCTTGGCCACTCTTTGATGATGTCCTCTCTTCTGAGATACTCTCTCAGCCTTTGGTGAGACTTGAAGATGATGCTAAAGAGGGACCAAACTTCTATCACAGGATCATCGTATAGCTTGGAGATCTTTGGGCAGTTGATCCTGGAGAGATTGATTTACTAGAGAACCTTGGAAATTCTCCCACATACCTGCACTTGCTAATGACATCCTTCTGTACTTCTCTTTGTTTGGTGTACCCTCATTGGCTCCGGCAGTTGCTATGGCAAAAGCTGAGGCAGCTGAGAGGGCACTCCGGTTATTGTCCAGTTCTCGACAAGAGGTCATCACAACTCCATTATTATAAGAAAATAGTGAAAATTCTGGTGGTGAGAAAGAACAAAGTAAACTATCATAAAACCTTTAACTCTTTGGTCTCATTTCCACATCTGTAAAATGAGCAGTTTGGATTATATGATGTCACCTTCTACGATCTGGTCATTCCACTGAGAAGGGTCAAAAGTAGCTTCCCCTCCCCTTCAGCTTTGAGAAAACTAGGTAAGGCCTGGGAAGAGCTCCAAAAGTCAATAAAGTGCGATATGGTTTCTAAGATATTCTGGTTATCTGGGTGTTTCTCTTAAGCTTAAGGACTTATAATTAGGAAAGGCATTTTTAATCTTCTTAACAGTCTTTATAGGGAGTAATATAGTCTTTAATTGAGAATTTTTAAGGCATAAATTCAGTTGCTACAATAGTAAAATAAATTCATTACCTTTAGTTCTTGCATTAGAAGAGTTGTAAAATGATTGACACTTTCATGTAATGGAAAGATATTTATGAAGATGTCTTTTAAAACATTTATCTGTCTTTCCCTTCCTTTAGGCTTAATATATCTTTGGAGTGGGTCTAATAGAGTCTTATTTGAAGGCAGGAGAGGATATAATATTGTTTTTCAGTATTTTCTAAGGAGTGATCCACCTTTAAATGTATGAAAGTACTTGGGGGTGCAAAAGTGGTAGAGGCAGGTGAGTGGAAACACTGGAACCAGCCTGAGTTATTGCTGAATGAGTTCATCATAAACATTTTATGGTGGTGTGATTGAAAGAAGGGAGTTTTTGAAATCAGAAGACTGGGCTTTGAAGCCTATTTCTGTCAGTTACTGTTTATGTGAACTTATTCAAGTGCTAGCCTTTCTTGGTTTCAGTTTCTTCATTTAAAAAGCAAAGGAGTTTAACTAGACAAGATCTTTAAGATCTCTTCTAGTTCTAAATCTGGAATTTTTACTTCGGAAAGCTATACTTTGGGACAGCTAACCCTGTTACTTTTAAAAATGTAACCCCTTCATTGTTATATTTGGAAAAATAAGCACCTTTAGGCTCTGTAAATCAGCTCATTCTTTCTGTCCAAAATGCCAGCAACTTTGACATGAATTTTTTATGGTTTACTTATGAAGTTCTATTTTATGCTATCTTTTCTTTTCTTTTTGGAATGATTTTATATTTTGGAAATTCATATGGTGACTTGAAACAATTTTTAGTTATCGTCTACCCTGTCCCTTCTAACCTTAATGGCTCTCTTTGTTTGTCCTTTCTCAAAAGTACATGAAGCACGATGACTTTGACCTTCAGGGTACAGACTAGGAACTCAGATAGTGAGAACCTAGGAATGTGACAGGTACATAACTTGAGGGATCAAGACACCCAGCCTGTTGTAATGTACTCAGGGCATCTTTATGACCCGCAAAATATTGTGATTTTTTTAATGGCCTAAAAGGACTTCTCAAAGTTCTTTTCAGCTTATGACACTGGTTAATATCATTGGATACCTCTAACATTGGTTAAACTTATTCATTTTCCTGAGATGGATTAGATTTATGATTTTATACTTATAATACAAAAATCCAAGAAATATTATAATAGGCTGACTAATGATGGCAATTGCCTTCATGAATCCAGTATTAGAACATCAGTGATCCTACAATTATAGATTTGGAGCTGAAAGGTGTGAAAGAGGTAAACCAGTTCAACTCCTTCATTTACAGATCCACAATGACCAAAATATCTCTATATTTTATTGCTAATAAAATCTTAGCCTTCATTAATTTGATTGAACCACTTTGAATGTATTTGCACTTTTGATTGGTAATAAATAATACCTGAAGCATTTTTACTTTTGATTGATTTTGGAGTAGTTGGAGACTTAGTTGGTGAAGTTTCTGTGTCTGCATCATCACTTGGATTTTGATCATTATCTGACTCTTCTCTTACTGAGACTTCTGAACCTAGGAGAAAACAAGACATCGTTTAATTTTCCTCTTCCATTCCATTCAGAAATGTAAATTCATTTCTATAGCTTGGGAAGTTGAACAATTAAAATTTCTATAATCTATAATCATTCAATGAGAATTATTATCATGTTTTCTATTTGATGGAACTCAGAGTGCCCCTTAAGTGATTCTGTACATTGTATCCAAACAATTAATAGGTATAATTTTGTGGATAGTTTCTATGGTTACTGACTTGTAAGAAAACTCGCCACAAGTCATCTAATAAATTTGTGGTACATTCATCCTAGGAAATGTCAGAATCATAATTAGGGTGGGGTGATTGACTTGGATTTTGAACCGGGATGTGGAGTGTAGATGGTACTGAAAGCACAAGCAGTCCTTCAGTGGTGTAGCAACAAAAGTGCTTAGCACCTAGTTACTAAGAATAATTAAAGTAGAAGGGTAGCATGTAGTGGACTGGGGTAAGGTTTCTTCCTTTTCTGCCTGTTCCCTGCCCAAGCAATGGTCTTCAGCTTGTGCTCATGGATGCTACTCAAGATTTGAGACCACAAAATAGAAGGAATTTAGAATGGTCTAATGCTGTGGTTCCCAAACTGTTCACAGCCCAGAGAACTCACCATGGTGCTGGGGGCTATTTAATATTTTCAACCTATCTATTTAATGAACAGAACTGTTAGATATTTCATTTGTTCTAGGGACACAGTGAAAAAATTACTAAATCTAAAGTGCTTATGAACCAAGAAAGTTTGGGAATCTCTGGTCTAGTGAACTAAGATGTATTAGAAGAGGGAGAGAATCATATAGTCTTACAAGGGGATGTCAGTACCCTGAAAGACATGGAACTGAAAGTGTTTTACCAAGAAGTAAAACAAGATTGCTTCTTGCCAGATTGATTTTTTAAATGTCTGGTCTAATTAATTTGTAGACTAGTTTTCATATCTGTTGTAACAAATTGTAATTATTTATACTATTTGTTCAAAAGTCTTTATAGGAACTCCTTAATATAGGCACCCTGACTTGGTGCCACTGACTTTGGGGTTGATTCCATTAGGGTCATCAGGGTGTGGTTGTTTTGGTTGTTAAGATAACTGAATTGTATCAGACCAGTGATAAATTTAAATCCCTTATTCTCCTGAGTAAAATATCCTGAGAGCCCTTTTTCATTTTTAAAATATAAAATCAATAGCTATCTATGAGAAATGAACTATTCCTATGTATAGTGACTGGGCAAAACTTAGGCATCTAGATCAAATGGTCCATTGACTTTTTAATGGCCTGAAAATATTTGAAATGGGTAACTCATAACTCATCTCACTCTTATTTCCACTCTCTGAATTTCTTTTTATCCTCTTTACCAGCTGCCTCATCATCCTTTTGTACTCTAAACATCTTAGGTTTTGTCTTCCCTCATTAGAATTTAAGCATCTTGAAGACAGAAACTGGCTTGCTTGCTTCCTTGCTTGTTTTTATATCCTGAGAATTTAGCACAGTGCCTTCCATATAGTAAATACTTAATAAATGCTCCATCCATCCATTCATCCATCTATCTATTTATATATCTATTCATCCATCTGTCCTCTGGGGCAGGGACAGTCTTTCCTGAGAAACATGAAACAGATCAGTTATGATGCTAGAAAAGAACTCAGGCAGATGCAGATAAGAACCCTACCAATGAGTGCCAACAATGTACTGCTCTTGGAACTTCCATTGTTATTAAACTTCTGTTCTGATTTGTCCCTAAGGGAGATGGTTTTCTAAGAGTCCATGTTCAGAATCTGGCTTTCTGTTGCTATCAAAATATTCCATCTTTTCATCAGAACTGGACCACTGATGTTTCATGAATTCAACAGACCATCTTTTGGCTCTGTAAATTTGCATAGTATGATCTTTTTCCATGCCTGGAATCCACTTGTTCCAGATCTCAACCTTTCAGAATTCTTGTATTTTTTCAAGGTGCTCTTAATTTAGGTGCTATCTCCTATGTGTGTAAACCTTCCAGATTCCCCCAGCTTAAAGTGTTCTTTTCTGTAAATATTCCTAGAGGACTTATCTGGACCTTTCATTTACTCCTCATCATGCCTCCCTTATGCCTTGTCTGGTGTATGGAGTATTTCTCCTAGTAGAAGGCCAGCTCCTTGGTGTCAGGAATTGTTCAGTTTGTGTCTTTGTATTCCCCGATACCTAGAATGGTGTGTTGAACACAATAGGTTTATGCTGAATTGGATGCTAATGTTCATGGTTATTAGAATTTCCTAAATCATTATAACTCATTTTTCAAGGGAAAGACTCATTTGGCCTCCAATTTTTAAAAATCTTAGTCATTTGCATTCTTAAGTCAGTAGTATATAGTTCTACGTGCAGCAAACTCAAAAGGTTTTTTTTACGTTAATAGGATATGAAACAAATGAATGAAAGATTATCCACAAAGAGAAAAAAGATAATGGAGAAAGGAGATTCATAATGTTTTAATCTTTTTTTATTTTTAAAAAGTTTATTGCCTGACTTTTTATAGGTCTATCTTATTTCTTTTCAAGTCCACAGGCAAATGGGCTAGAGTTAATTAACCTAATTTATTTCTCTGTAGAATGGAAACTCCTTGAGGAAAGGGAATATTATTCATTTTTTGTCCTTCTATCTATGGAGCCCAGCGTAATGCCTTACACATAGCAGAAATTTAATAAATGTTTGTTGAATTAAATTAAATTAATTTTTCATGATGATCCTACCTCACGAATTCCTTTTTGCCTCATTTCTAATCCAACAGATCTCTGTCTCAGAATGAGACACAGATATAAAAAAACGAAAGGGATTGCCTATTAGCACTCTAGACAAGAAGCCTCTCTCTCTCTCTCTCTCTCTTTCTCTCTCTCTCTCTCTCCCTCTAATTATTATTAGTGTCATGCTTTATATTATGACTCAGGTGGGAGGGTAGATAAACAAAGTAGCAGTTATTCTTGGTTGTATTGGGTAGTGGTCTTTGCATTTGAACAGTAAGTCATGTGCGTAAGCAGAAGAGAGTTCTGAGACAGAACGTAGAACTGAGATGCTATTAAATGGCTTTTAGGTTAGTTTCTGCGAGTCTCCCAGTGCTTAGGCAAATCTCTGACAGTGAACTCTGCTGATATATATGGAAAACTTATTTTTACTTTGATTTAAAATCATGTACCCATTTAGCTACAGTGGGGAAAAACGAGGCACACTGCAGATGGATAGTGATGTGTTTGTCTTCCTGTTTCCCAGAGGATACCTATTTGTGGTCAATTTCCTTTAATTCCTTATTTAGTCATGTTGTATAATCCCAACCCTGTGGGTGTAGATCTGCCTTCTGGCCTCCGCAAAACTCTGTACTATGATTCATCTGCTTTCCCTCGTCACTCATGGTTCTCAGTGCCACTGCTGTTGGTGGCTTCCCCCTGATTCTTTACATAATACATGCTCTTTGCCTCACCCACACCTCTCACCTACATCTTTGTTCTTCACCCACAAATTGTTTTCTGTTTGTCAGCTTTATGATTCTGCTTGGGAAGTCCAGTGTGGTTGAAATTTATAGATTACTGAAGCAAAGTGACACACAGACTAAGTCTACCAGAATGAGGGAAAATTGGATTGGGATCAATAGATTTGGCTGTTCTAAGGTCAGCTTTGACTCATTAAGACTGCCCTGAGAATGGCAGAATTCTTCCAAATATCAGTCCTTCCTACCTGTGGTCTGGCTATTGTAAATTGGATTGACTGAATGTTTTAGTCAAATCCAAGGGACATGTACTTTTTTCTAGATTCCACTGTTTAGATGATTTCTACACATTTCTCCTGAAACTCGAAACACTATCTGTTCTTGCGCTCTGCTTAGATGATAGTTGTGTTTATGATTTGGCTTATGACACTCTCTGTGCAAGAATGTCAACTTAGAGCTGGGTATGGTGGTACCTGCCTATGACCCTTGCTACTAGGGAGGCTGAGACCGGTGGATCTCCTGAATTCTGGAATTCTGAGCTGCATTGGGCTCTGCCAATCAGGTGTCTACACTATGTTCAGAATTAATATGATCGTACCTCCAGGTTCTCAAGGCTGGACAAGCCAGCTCAAGTAGGAAATAGGTCAAACAGCAGCATGATGAGATCTATGAATGACTCCTACATTTCCAGCCTGGATGAGAGAGGGACACCTGGGGTCTTAAAAAAAAATCAACTTACTTTGTTTGTTGGGACTGGAGTCATCTGTTTTTTCAGCTGTACCTTCACCCTCATCAGGTATCTTATTAGGAAAGTTACTGAATACATATGATTTGCTGATGTCCAGTGTGGTTTTACTAAAGGGTGACATAGAAGAATACATGCTTGCATAGCCATTCGAAGAGCAGCTTAACGCAGCCAGATCTAAGGCCTTCCCTCCGGTGATGATGGGGATGTTTAAGGAAAGCTTTCTTCTTCTACTTGGTGAAGATGACTTGGTAATGGACAGAGGTGGTGGGGAGGAGAACTTGCGATTAGCTCTTGGGGACTTAGGAGGTTCACCATATAGAAGCTTGTTGTTCTGGCCGCTGGCAAATAAGAGCTCCAGTGACCTGTTGGGAAACAAAAACTTACTCTCTTTCTGCCAAAAGGAATGTCAGAATCTATTTTTCTGTTCTTTTGTGTTGGTCAAATCCCAAGAACCACATGTTCTTTGCCAATATCCATATATTCCATTGTAGTTTACAATGCAAGACAGCAAATGTAAGCGTCAATATAAGCATTTTATAGATGAGGAAATCGAGGCTCAGAGAAGTTCAGAGATTGAGATCCATGATGTTACTGACCATTCTCTCCTCCAGGATTAATCTTTCTTCTTTGGATTTTCATAACACTACTTTTTCCTGGTTCTCCTCATACCTATGTGATGCTTCCTTCCTTATTAAGTCTACTTCTCTGGCTCATGTTCTATATCATACCCCTTCATTGTGAATGTGCACCAAAGCATTTTCTATATAACCCCTGACCTCTCTTTAGTAATCTCTCTTTCAGTGACCTATAAACTCCAACAGGTTTAATTATCACCTCTGTTCAGATGATTCCCAGATCTACATATTCCATCTCATTCTCTCAGGAACTTGAATCTCCCATCACCAGTTCCATTGGGATATCATGAAGTGGATGTCCCACAGGCATCACAAACTCAGCATGTCCAAACAAAATTTGTTATCTTTTCCCTCATTTTCCTCTCTTTAAAATTACTTTCTAGGGTACCACAAAACTCCTAGTCACACTCACAACAGCAGTATCATTCTCAACTATTCTCTCACACCCCACATGTAATCATGTTTCTGTTGTCACAATATCTATCATATATGCTCTCTTTTCTACTTACCCAGCCACCACCTACCTTACTCCAACCCTTTATCATTTCTACCCTAGATGATTGTAACTGCCTATTAATTGGTCTCCTTGCCTCATCTTTTCCCACTCCAGTCCATCCTTCACATATCTGCCAAAATGATTTTTTTTTAAGGCACAGCTCTCCATTCAATAAGCTCTAGTGGTTTCCAATTGCCCTCTAGGATAAATATAAACTCCTCTGACTGGCAGTTCAAGACCTTTAAAACCTGATCCCAATCTGTCTTTCTCATCTCCTTCAGACCCTACAGTCCAGTAATACGGACCTTCTCTATGTTCTTTACATTCAACATTATTTCATTCCTCTCTGTACCTTTGTGTTGGTTTGCCCACATGCATTTATCCTTACCTTGACTTTGTAGAGTCTCTAACTTTCTACATAGTTTTCCCTAATTCCCTCCTCTCTTTCCTCTAATTATCTTATGTTTAACTGCTTTGTATTTACTCTGGATATGCTCATATTTGTATGTGTTTTTTCCCTTACTATTTCCAGCGCCTAATAGTGCCTGGTATATAGCAGACACTTCATAAGTAAGTATTTGTGGAGTAATGTTGAGCCAAATTTCTTTATTTTTCAGTTGAGAAAATTAAATATTTAGTAAGCAAACTTCTGATCTCATTTTGAGTTCAAAAGTAAGTTTACCTAATGGGAATGGAAAGCACTGATTGACCAGTGCAAATATTGGTCAGTCAGTGCTATAGTTTTCATTACAAATTGTTACCACTCTATTTGTTATTACAAATCAGTAAAGCAGCTTCCTAGTTCAATCAGTCTAATCTTGTGTTAATATTGGTAGTGCAAGTTGCCTGTTTTGCTAGGTCCTAGTTACCTTTGGATAAGCTGACCATTGAAGGACTGAGAGATCAGACCTTGGATCCATAGTACAGCAATGAGGCTTGACCTGAACTGTCTGGTCAAATTCATCTATGCAATGGGAGTCTGCATATGTACCATATAAGCCTTTTTGAAAGCCTCTACAGGCAATCAAAAAGACTGCACTTCAAAATGTGTTCAGCAGACTGGAAACACTTAAAGAATGTCCATGCCTCCTCCAGTCTCTTCCCTTTCCTTACATAATACAAGAATTCACCAGAAAGCAGCTTTCTAGCACCTAACACATGATGTTGCTATCTTTATAAGTTTTCATCTTGAACATTGCTGTAACTAACAAATGAATTGTTCTCTTTGAACAATGGGAGCATGTACATTGACCATGCACACATTACATCTCTGTTGACTATATCTTCCAACACTTATCCCCTTCCCATTTCTCCCATGGTCTCTTTTGGGCTTTGGACCTGGGACCAAGAAGTTGTGTGGAGAGGGGGGTACTTGAGGATAGGAAGGAGGACAAGATGTTTAAAAGTCCACATATCTTTGTTCTCTAAATGGCCTATACTTTTAGAGTCATGCAATGTAAATATATAGCAGAAGAGGAATTGAGAACCCCTTTGGGCTTAGCAATTTTCATTCCAACAGCTTCTGCTCTTTTGAAGCTTGAGGGAAGGAGCCCCTCCCTTCCTTTTAGGGTACACAATGAAAGTACTTCTATGGGCTGCTGAGGTGGAAGAAGTGTTTCTTCATCAAGGTTTGCTTGATGGCTGGAATTTCATTTCATGACACCAGTCAGATGGAATGTGGTTCCACAAGACAATGTATTAACTGCCCTATGGAAGTGCAAACTTGCATGTAAAAGAAAGCACTTAAGAATCTTTTCATCCTTATCTGACCCAACTTGTGCCAAGTGAAATCTTAAGTTGAAAACATGCTTCACTTGAGAAATGACTATTTCCAAGGTATTCAGCTAGAGATGCAGGAAAGGTATTGAAGTCAGTATTTTTTGCATTGTGTATAATTCATTAGAAAGTGGAACAGAAGAGAGAGCTGATTGTGTGGTGCATGAGGAGGTTATAGTGGGGCCATGGATATAGCGGGAATGATCATGGGGGTAAATAGAGGCAGACAAATAGATTTTCTATCTTTCTTCCTTTTTGTAAGTATTTTCGTCATTCTCTTACTTCCTGTGGATACAATAAGCAAATTCTTTACTGCTGTATGAATAAGTCCTAGGTCAGCTAAAATAGTATTAAATAGCTAGGACATCTGACCACAGGCTAGGTACCTGGACATCCCAATTTTAATAGGACATCAGTTTTTTAAGTCAATTTGTGCTGTGGAGCTCTGTTCTAGATAACATTACACTTAATAATTTTTTAAATAAAAAAATTAAGACTAGGTCTCCCTATTTTATCCAGGCTAGAAGTGTAGATGCTACTCACTGGCCTGATGCCACTTTGATTCTGGAAGCTTTGACCTGCTCTGTTTCTGACCTTGGCAGACTTACCCCCCTCTGGGCAACATGGTGGCTCCACCCTCCTACTCCAAGAGGCTAACCATGTTAATATCAAACTTATTATGGACACTTGATGAACTTAGCTATAGTCCACTGAAGCTTACAACTCCTGAGTTCAAGAGATCTGCCAGCCTCAGACTCCCCAGTAGCAGGGCATATAAAGCAGCAGGTGTTATAGGTATATAACACCATGCCCACCTAAGATTAAATTTTAACACGATCCTTCCAGTAGATCCCTATACAGGACTCATGTTACATTAAATTTCACACTGTATTCATTTGTATTCTAGCAAGGTCCTGATATATAAGTACATACATTTTATTAGGAGGAGCTCTATAGATGAACCCAGTCCAGAGAATCCAAGGCCTAAAAGAAGTCTGACAATAGGAAAGTTCTGTTTGTGTTTTTAAAAGTTTTGTTGATTTCTTTTATCTTTATAGCAAGTTATTTCACTCTATGAAAGGGAGCATGACACAGGGGAGAGTCAACCTCAAAGCCAGGAAGACCTGAGTCCAAATTATGCCTGTATCTTATTCTTTCTGTGTGACCCTAGGCAAATCACTTCATCTCTCAGTGTTCTAGGTAACTCTTTAAGATGATAATTTTCAGAGGAGGGGCTGACCTGAATTGGTAGAAGGAGTTTCCTTACCTGAGAGTTCCCTATGAAATCATAGGTCCAGTCCCTATTGGTAATTCACTCTACCCCGCCCTTCCAGATTGAACCCTTCCTTGTGACAAAAAGAAAATCAATTAGGTAAAAAATCAGATACTGAGACAGCTTCTGACAATATTCTACAATATTCTTTCCTATTAGACACTAGCCTTTCTTCATGAAGGAGGAAGTATGTTTCATTATCTGTCCTCTTGGACCTTTACTAGTTTTTTATTTATTCAAGGTTAGGCTTTGTTTTAGTGATTTTTTTCGCTTATCAAAAAATAATTTCTAGAACAAGACATGATTAAATCAATCTTGTTTCTACCCATTGGCTTGGTACCAAGAACACTGGACTTGGAGTGATCAGGGTTCCATTATAGGATCTGACATCACTATGATACTGGCTTTCTGATCATACACAAGCTGCATGATCAGTGGGCTACAGCGCCTGGCATGCAATCGGTGCTTAATAAATGCTTATTTTTTGGTATTGTGGAAACCAATAATAAAAATGCTTGCAGGTAATGAGTAAAAAAACCCCCAACAACAAACAAAAGCTAGACTACTGGTTTCCTCAGTAACTCTAAAAGGACTAATTTTTAGCAATGATGACCTCTGTGAGCAATACGGCACAGTGGAAAACATTGGAGGAAAACCCAGGTTCCCTGATCTGGGTTCAAGTCCTGCCTCTGACACTTATTGCTTGTGTTAGTATGGGCAAGTCATTTAACTTCCCTGGACCTCAAGTTCTTCATCTGTAAAATGAGGAGGTTGAACCATATGACCTTTCCATTCTGGCTTTAGATCAGTGATGATCCTTTCCAAATTTGAGAGTCTCTGATCTATGAGAAGAAAGGCATTCTGGGTCCTCATAAAAATGATTAATTTGGCTCTAAAATGTTGATCCACTAGATTTGGATTCAGAAGACTCAGGTTTAAATCCTTCTCTGCTACACACTACTGTAGAATGAAGGGTTTATACTAGGTGGTCTTTAAAGTGTCTTCAACCCTAAACCTATAATCCTATGATCATAGAGGAAAACATAAGTTGTTATTCGTCTTTTGGTGGTGCCTGATTTTGAAAATTATGTAGCAATGCTAATGGAGTCTCTTGGCTTTTTGATAATTAATAAACAGCTCAGTGGATCTACTGGCATTAAAACTGACAGGATGACTCATGAATCCAAACAGAAATGAAGCCACCAATGAGAGAGATGAGTTTATACTCAGCACCCAGATTCAGAAGTATGGGATATGTTTGGGTCCTACTAGCTGGTAACAATGGCTATGATTCCTGTGGTATAAACATCGATCTCTCTAGCCTTACCTTGCAGGTATTGCACTGATAGGTTTCTTATAAATCGTGATGAGCTTGTCCAGAACCACCACAGCTGTTGTGAACACCCGGTAGGAATGCAAGAATGTGTTGAGGAAATCTATGCTCAGGAACCTTAGATCTGTGAGCCTTTCCAGAAGGCGCCCTACACTGGCATAACGGATCTGCAGGACTTTACAGGAGTTCATGGTTTTGCTGAATCGGATGTCAACGTCATCACAATATAGGGAGGCGTCTGACCTGTTGGAAAAGACAGAAGGAAAATGTGACCTTAAGCATCATTTAGATAACATGGGCGGTTTTGGGAAGATGAAGTAGTGAAGGGAAAGGCCTCAGGAGTCAGGGTTTCCAGTAAATTATAAACTAATCTTCTAAAAGAGCTTTTCACTCTAGCTTTTTGTCCCTTAAGTGGTACATGTAGTAAAAGGAAATAAATTAGAATTTATTTTTCCTCATTTGAAGAATTTACTCAGTTAAAGTAGGTGAGTGGCTCACTTCAAGGAAACTATGTGGAACATTTCTCATTCATTTAGAGAGCTGCTAATTAGTGACCAAGTTGGTTTCATTATTTACTTTCATTTTTGTCAAATATACTAAATATCAAAGATGTACTGGTTGCTATGAGGGATACAGAGAAACATAAGACCTAGACCTTGCCCTCAATCCAGCTGAGGAGACAAGATATATACACATGAAAAGATAATATGGCAGTTATAAGAAGACAAGGCAGACAAGATGAGACTGTAAATGTTAAATACATTAAATGTATTTAAATAAAATTAAATAAATAAATACATTAAATAAAAAATAAACAATAAATGTTAAAAAAGTTTATTCTAGTTAAAAATTTTATTTCTATACTGACTATATTTTAATACAGCTACTGCTGAACCAGCTCTATTCAGCGTAATATAGTAAAAAGACCATTGGTCTGGGAAATCAAAGACTTGGTTTCCTGCTACTGAGTCAGTTGTGTGACCTTGGGTGTAAAATGATGGCATTGGGCTAAATGATCTCCAAAGATTCTTCCAACTTGAATAATTCATCTGTGGATTTATGATTCAAAGAGGAATATAGGTTTAGAGCAGTTATAAGAATTTACGTTCAGGAGATAACTCTGAGCTTTATAGGATTTGATTAAGTCAAGAGGAAATAGAGGATATTCTGTCTCTGTGGAATCACATGACCACAAGAATGGAAGCAAGAACAGGTGTGTTTGAGGGAGAACTGAATAGACCAGTTTAGTCTTATATGGGAGACTCAGTTTTTCTTTTGGGCCCTTATTTCATCTTTACTTATTCCCTGTCTGTACTGGTTGAATGGGAATGGTCAAGCTTATAGAATGAAAAACCTTTCTCATTTGGTAGTCTCATAAGTGGTATAGGGTTAAACTCTAGTTCAGCCAAGACAGATTCTGAATAGAAGTGCTGCACTGGCCCATCAGCTGCAGGAACATTGAAATGTCAAGGGATTATAGAATATTAGAGTTGGGAAGGACTGGAACCCCTTGAACCATCATATTGTCTATAGGATTTTCTTGGCAAAGATCCTGGAGTGGTTTACCATTTCCTGGTAAATTTACCACTACCAGGGAGGCTAAATGACTCTTCTAGGGTCATATAACTAGTAGCTGTCTGAGACTAGATTTGAATTCAGGTCTTCCTGACTCTTGGTCTAGGGCTCTATCTACTGAGCCACCTGTTTGCCTTCTGGGCAAACAGAGGTTACGTGATTTGCCCAAGGTCACATAGCCAGTTTGTATCTGAGGCTGGATTTGAACTCAGGTCTTCCTGACTTCAGGCTCAGTGCTCTATCCACCAAGTCACACACACATATGTATATATGTATATATACTTGTACATATATGTTTATACACACATATAATCTCTATCCCTATATTTTTCATTTACTTATTTTTGTTCAAGTTGAAAGGGGAGATTGTGTTTTACTTTGTCTTTTTATTTTCTGCACTCAGCACAAAGTTCAGCCAATAAAAGAAAATGCTGAATGAATTAAATACTTAAAAGACAGTGATCATATTCTTAATAAATGTAAAGACAAAACAAATACCCTTAACTTAGGATGACTGTTCTGACCGTCAAAAAAATGTATGCGTTTGTATATTTGTACCCTAGATAGACATTTTCTCTTCACATCTTATCATCACTGGTTTTTTTCAACCACTCAAGACACTCTAATTTGTGGCAATATCTTTCTTAAATTGTAGCGTTTACAAGAGAACACAAGTTTGACCAAGGTAGATTACAGTCTGAATGAACATTATATTCTCATTAACAAAACACAAGACTGGTCTCCCTTTTCTTCCCCTCCTCATATTTTCAGGACAGGGTTTGGGAAGAAGAGAGGGGAGTAAGAGACATTTTTGGAGAGAAACTGGGATTACTTTGAGGTCTCACAAATTAGGAAATAGAACTATGCCCATTGATGGAGAAAGGTAACAAAAGAGTTACCAAGAAAGTCCTATGTGGTGTATTTCTTGTCTGAATCAGGCTGATGTGAGAGTGAGAGTGTGAGAACAGGTTAGAAGAGTTGTAAGATTCCCAGAGGTCAAATATGGAAATTACCTTTTTTCCTCTTAAAGTTAAGTTTATAATTTTATTAGGGTAAGAAACTTGTAGTGGGGCTTTACCAATTCAGGTTAGCACCTTCTGGGCAGATTATAGTCTTAGACAGTTGCCTGGGACCCTGAGAGATTCAGAGGCCCGTAGTCATGCAGCTAGTATATGGCAAAGACACCAGGTTCTCCTGACTAGGAGGTCAGCTCTCTAACCATTAGACCTCACTAGCTGTTAGCATGTAGAGTGTTGAAGATGGGAGGGCCCTTATAGAGTAAATAGTACACCTAATCTCCCCGGTTTTCCTGCCCCCCGTCTTTTCTACTGAAGGAAGAAACTGGAGTTTAGGGAAGGTGTAGGACTCTTATGATCCCACAGCAATTCGGTGGGTGGGGGTGCAGAATTAATGGCTCATTCTTCCCAAATCCTGCCATCAAGCCCAAAGATTTTATTGTACTACTTAATGTTGCTCTTAATGTGGAGTTTGGAAATTTGGGAGGTTAGATGATGATTATACAAGAAATTCATAATTACAAATGAGTATTTGTATATCTCTTCTTAGTCCTATTAAATATTTTATAAATTAGTCATGCAGACTCTCTGCACTTCTTTTCAAGTGTTTGATATTCAAGAATGGGAGATTTACTTTTGTTTCTAAAAGGCTATGAGAAATACTTAAAACAATGAAATTCAGAGGTGAGTTCTCCTTTCCTAGACTTCTGTATGCTGTAGTGGGAGTCAGAAGACACGGGTTCTAGTTCTGGTTCTGTGACCTTGGGCAAATCACTTCATTTCTCTAGACCTGTGTTTACTCCTCTATAATATGGTTGGGTTGGACTAGACAGAGGTCCTTAAACTTTTTGGAGGGTTACGTGTCCCTGGGGCAGTCTGTTGAAACTTACGGATCTCTCTTCAGATTTATGTTTATTACCTATATTCATAATTGAAGGAAATGTTGAATTTCGCTTAGAAGACAATAAAATATTTACTTTTCTCTCCACCAACTACCTGGCAACTATCCAAAGACCCCTTGGTGGTCCATGTACCCCCAGGTCAAAAAAACTTCCAGACTAGATGACCTCTGAAATTCCCATGAACTCCAACATGTTGTGATTTTATGGATCTTTCTCTTTTCCTGAGGATTGCAATTAGGTGCTAGAATTTTCTCTCAGGTATGGTTTGGGCTATTTCAGATCTGTAGTAAGGAGTCTTTTGTGGTTCAAACTTTCTTTCCCTCCCTCCTCCAGTCCCCAGAGCAGGATTAGGAAGAAGAGAAGGGAGTAAAACGCCCTCTGTAGAAAGAAGCTGGGATTAACATCTCCTTGAGGTCCCACCAATAACGCATCAGCATCTTTATTTGTTAGGCAGATTCTGGTCAAATGATTAATGAGGCCTGGAGTTTATGGCACTATACCTCAATTCCCAGTGCAAATGCAAAGACATATTGTTCTTTAGCTAATGCATCTGCTTTCTTCTTTTATAAGTGTATGATCATACACTTTATAAGTGTATGATGAATTCTTGATCAATTTTACGAGTTTACGAAGGTCATGGATCTTTGTCTGAAAGCGCATGAAGGGCAGATCTTTTGGACATAGGCATGAGCACTAGCATCATGCCGGTAGGACAAGGGGATCTCCTCTGATTGGTTCCCATTGCCTGGGGATGCTTCCAAGGTGTTGCTGAATGAGAATAAGATGGGGGCAGACTCTTATGGGAAAAATGGACTATTCCTTATAAAAGTGACCTGATTGCATTTTGGAATGGAAATTTTATTTTTTTCCTCTCTCTCTTGTGGAATTCCAGAGTGGGACACAGAAGACTGAACCTTCAATCTGGAGTGGATGTGGGAGGATGGAGGATTTTTTTCCACCCTCCCACCCAGAAGCAGATGATAGTGTGGTAGAATCAATTGACAGTGGAGGATGTGTGCTTACACACAGTCCTAGAGAGGAGGTCAAGGACATAGTTTCAGGATTCCAACCTTCTGTGTAAAGAAGGAGAAATACTGAATACCCTAGTCATTGCAATCCCAGAATCTAGCTTTCTGTCCTAAGAGGGGTAATTTCCTGGGCTGTTCAGCTTCGAGAGTTGCCTCCTGGGTAACCCTAACTTTGAGAGTTCAAGAATAGAATTTAGGAGAGAGATAGAGATAGATAGATAGAGACAGATGGACAGAGACAGAAAGAGAGAGACAGAGAAAGACAGAGAGGCAATCAAATTACTTTCAGAGATCATGGGGGTTGAGCTGCTCTTTCAACTAGAAACCCTAATTCTCAATCATTTTGGAGGCAGTTAGAAGAAATTAAAGAAAAATTAGAAATATGTTTCCAGTTTCCTCTTAGGAGTGTCAGCCACATGCCTGCTTCCTTGGGAGATGTTTTTAAGATGCATTCAGATAAAGGTTCATACCCTTTGATGTGGTATTGGTTTCCCATCAAGTTGATGGGGAAACATCAAATTAATCAAGGACTCACTGATCAACTCTCTCCTCTACTTTATAGCATTACACGGTCATTTTTTTCTTCATGACTTAGGTCTTATTGTGCTCTTTCATGGATAACTTTGTATCTCTTTGATTCATGGGACATCTTGCTATTCATGCTACCATTAAGCCCACTAGACCGTGTAGTAATTATAAAAAATTTGTAGATTCCATTAGCAATAACTATGTTACTATTAAAATTATGAATCAGGTATCACTAATAGTTGGCTAGAGTATATTTTTATTTCTGACGGCTGCTTTTGTGAAAGGTCAGCCAGCATTTTAGAACTAAATTCACATTTGTGAAGGGCCAGTAATCTCAGAGTAGAGAAATTTAGAAATCACTTATTCCAATGTCCTCACTATCTAGTCTAATGATTAAACATGTCCTTAAAAGCTGTGCCTTCTTATATAGATGATGAAATCTCTGGGCCATTCTTACAGAAAATTAAAAAAAACTCATGAATTCATAAATTTATTAGCAGACCTTATTTAGTGGTCATTTTAGTGGAACTTTTGTCATATTATTTTGAAGAGAATAAGCAGTAGTAGAAAAAATAAATTTTAGTGAGGTAGTGGTGGATTTTTTTTTGTTATTGTTAAAAATACTTTCTAGTAGTCATATGTCTTTTAGGTCTTTGGCCTACCGAATTGGATTAATCTGTGGAACTATGTTTGGCCAAATGCTTAGACTCACATGATCTGGAACCTTACTAGAACAAATCACCGGAATGGAGAATTTGCTATAATATGCATAGAAGGATCATAATCTAATGTATTTTACCTAGAAAGAAGTTCATTTTGTGGACTTTAGATACCAAAATAACTAGAATATATGAACGACTAAATTGATTAAAATAGAAATTGATTTGAGCCTTTACTAGGAATTTGGTGCTGATTTTTTCTCAGATTGGATGGTGGGGAGGGAGCTATGTTCACTTTTATCCACATTTGGTTCAGCAAAATTTATGTCCACATGATGCCAGATGATCCATGTACAAAGCAAAAGAACTAGTTGTTTGGTATGGAAAACAGCAGGATATAGCTATTCACATGGGTGACACACCTGAAAAGGACCTGGACAAGTAGCAGGCCCTGAGATTAATAGGTTGGAGATATAAAGCAAATCCCCAATATGGGAACTAGACTGGTCAATATGTAAATGGCTAATTTGTTTAGGAGAAAACTGGAAATTCTGTCAGAAGATTGTCAAGGCAGAAAAAAATCATCAAAAAGTCATTATTGAGGTCAAGAATCCAGGTTAGTGAATTCAAGACAGGAGCACCAGCCAGTGACTTCGTTTCTTGGGTGCGTGCCTATTTTATGGTTCTCGCTTATCATGGGTGGCCTAAGACCATATGTGGGCATAGAGAGTGATTACAGAGAATAAGAAGTTTGGAAGGAGGCCCACATTCCTGAGATATGCTTGGAAGAATTAGGACCATAGGGAGGTTCTTGCAGTTCTGTTTTCACCATGATAAAGATCAGAGTACTTGGGAAGAGTGGTATATTTCACCAAGTTTTTCAGCTTTTCCTATGGATATTTGGTACTGGGTAGACACTGTTACTAATTCATTATTTGTTTATCATTCTTGAACTTCCTATTGATTTCCTATGTGGTTTGCTATGGATCCAGGAAAATATAGATTCCATTTCAAATACCCCATCTTTAGCAGTTATGTCTTCAGAAACTAGAAAGACAGAAAATTTTCTATCCAAAGTCTTTATGTGCTTAATTATGATGAACTGAAGTACAGATGTTGAATGGAATTTTTGAACTCCCTAAGACCCACCCATATACTAATGAATGGTTTGATTCTCCGTATATATGGTTAGACTCTCAACCACTTTCTTAAATGCTATCTCAGAAAATTCTGTCAATAAAAAAATCACTTACTTGATCATTTGAGGAACAGTGACTTTGGAGTTTTCTTCAAATGCATTCATCATGAGGCCATTGCATCTAATATTATCTACACACTAGAAACAGAGAATAATGTGTCACATATATAATTAAATGATTAATTAAGTTCAAGAAGTATTTATTAAGCATTTATTATGTTCGAGGTACTGTGCCAGGTAATGGGGACATAAAGAAAAAAAAAGAAGCTCCATGCCCTCAAGGACCTTACCTTGTACTGAGGAGATACAACATGTACACAAATACAAAGCAATTCAGGGGAAGGAGGAGAGGATACAAACCACTGAGGGTAAAGGAAGGAATTTTGTGCAGTAGATAGTACTGCAGGAAGTTTTGAAGGGATGGAGGAATTCTACAAAGTTGAGGTAAAGAACATATACATTACAGACCCACGGGACATCTTGAACATCTTGGGAGATGGAATGCTGTATACAGGGAAAAAGCAAATAGGCCAGTTTGATTAGAACAGAGTGACATGAGGGAAATAATGTGAGATTAGTCTGTTGAACAAATAGGAAGCCAGACTGAAAGGCTTTAAATGCCAATTGGAGGAGTTTGCTTTTTATCTTACAAGTGAAAGGTAGACTTTACAGTGTCTTGGGCAGGGGAATGACGTGATCAGACCTATGCTTTAGGAATATCAATTTGGTAGCTATTTGGATTGGGAAAGGACAGAATGGAACTGTGGAAATAAGGAGGCTTTTTCATTACATTTGCATGTAATATTCATGCAAGAGGTGATGAGAGTCAAAACTAGGACCATGGCTGTGTGAGTAGCGGTAAAGGGACTGATGTGCTATACATATCATGGAGGTAGAATTTACAAGACTTCGCAACTGATTGAATGTAGAGGATGAATGAGAGTGCAGAGTTGAGAATGAATCCAAATTTGCAAACCAGGCTAGTAACTAGAAGGATACCCTTGACAGCAGTAGAGAAGTTAGCAAGAGAGGTATATTTAGGGGCAGAAATAATGAATTCTCCTTTGGAAATGTTGTTTGAGGAATTATATCTTCATGTTCACTGGTCTTTAAACTTGAGTTTAATATTTCCTTCAATAATGAATGTTAGCCATAGTAAGTATGTAGGGAGGTGTGTGCTTCAGGTCACTGCCAAAGCAATCCTTGATACAGAAAAGGTTGAGAAACAAACTCTGGATTGGTGGGAGAGGGGGAAGTGGTTTGAGGAGAGTAGAAGAACATTGGACCACAGTATGGGAAGTGTGAAGGGGAATCAATCAGAGAAAAGTCAAAGGAATGAAAAGACTAAATGTCTACACATACAGGTTATTTTTAAACTATGGAAGAAAGGGCAATGAGAAGAGATACAGTAATATTAGAAAGAATTATGAAGATTTTAGTAATCAGAATGGGTGAAGTTAACTTTTGTTCACATTAGTCACAATTCAGTGAATATAGGCAAAATATTAATCAAATGCATTAATCAAAAAAAATCTATATGGAAGATTTTTAAGCCTGATCTGTTGACTTCTTTTAAACAATGTTTGAAAATCAAGAGGTGACTGCAGAATCAAAGATTTTTCTCTCATGATTAAAAAAGATGCTACAGCCTCACAAGGTTAAAAAAGAGACGAGTGAGACTAAATATGTTTCCTTATCTAGAGCCAAAGTTCGAATCAAACAGTGACATGAATAAATCAACACAGAATCAGCCTGGTGTAGTGAAAGAGCCCTGAACTGGGAATCCAGTATCTTAGGATATCCTCAGCTCTGTACCTGACTTGTCTTGGTGCTTACTTGCTTGTGAGTAGCCAAGAAACAGCATTTACTTACTTAGGTTTTAAGAACTCAGTGCTTCAAATCAGTGAAGCAAAATGGAAATTGTATGTTCCTGTTCATCTGATACTAGCCTCACTTCTTTGGCCTTCAGTTTCCTCTTTCCCTCAGTCCCCTAAATTACTTTGGGGAAGTGATCTGTACTTGAAAGCCTCTTCCACTTCTAACATTCTATAATTCCTTCAGATGCTGTACAAGAGTCTGAGATCTATCAATTTATCAATCGATATTTACTAAGCTCCCACTATGTGCTCTCTGCTAAGAACTAGGGATATAAAAAGAGGTAAACAACTAGTTCCTGCCCTCATAGGGCTTACAATCTAATGGAGAGACAATAGACAAATAAATATATACAAAGCAAGCTACATACAGAATAAATAGGAAATAATTAAAAGAGGGAAAGAACTGGAATGAAGATGGTGGTAGGGAAGTTGTTCTACAGAAGACAGGATTTTAGCTGAGACTTAAAGGAATCCGGGGAGGTCAATAGTTGGAGTGGAGAAGGGATGGGGGACATCCAGGGAAAATACCCAGTGACATGGGTCTCCTGGATTGAAGAGTAAATACAGAGGAGTAAGGTGTAAAAAAGATTGGAAAGATAGGTTATGAAGGACCTTGAATGCCAAATAATGCATTTTGTATTTGCTCCTGGGGCAGGAGAAAGCCATTGGAGTTTGGTGAGTAGGAGGGTGACATGATCAGACCTGTCTTTTAGGAAAATTACTTTAGTGGATGAATGGAGAATGGAGAGGAGTGGGGAGGGACTCGAGGCAGGCAGATCCACCAGTGGGCTATTCTAATTAAGGAGTGAGGGGATGAGACCTGCACTAAGTGGTGGCAGTATCAGAGGAGAGAATGAAGTGATGAAGACTGAGTGAAGGTACAGTCAGTACTAAGAAGGGTGGCCATATGTATGATAAAGATACAGGGAAGCTGTATCATTAAGGGAAAGCCAGTTTTCAGTAAGAGCTGATAGATGGAAGGAATGGGAGAGATAAAGTTTAAGATAAAGGGAAATTTGTTGATTATGGAACAGGCATTCTAGAGGGCACAGTGGATGGGCTGGGTAGAGTTAGAAGGAAATTTTGGTATGGGAGGACTGGGGGATTGGAATGAGAAAGGTAGAAGAGTGTGTGGAGTGAGATTTGGATGATGATCTATAGGTGTTCAGAGTCACTGGGATGGGATGAATATGACCAGGAGTGAGAATATTCATCACTGAGTGCAGGATGTCACCTCTACTCCTCTACCCTCAAAAGATTGGCCCAGCAGAAGACAGAAGGCTTCAAGTTGAATGGAGGGTTGTTTTTTTTGCAGTAGAGATCCTCTACATCCTGGTTGGGATAATGGGCTGGCAGGAGGAGATGGAAAATGCCTTGTACTGGTACAGAGAGGAGTGATTACTTTAGGACAGATGGAAGATGCCAAGCTTGGGCTCAAGCACTCTTTCCTCAGGAAAAATGCTTCAGTGAACAGGAGATGGAAAGCTTAAGGTATTAGTGCACTTGAGGTCTTTTCACCTGAGGAGGATGGCTATGGGGCATCAGCAGGAAGTGGCAAATATTAAATATTAATAATACAATATATAATAATATAATATATAATAAATATTAATAATTAATAATTAAGTATTAATATTAGGCAAATATTAAAAATATGCAGGCATAGATGAAAGTCTCCAGGTCTGGCCCTAGCAGCCTCAAGGGACATAGGGTAGGTAACTTTCCTAAACTTTTAAAGGGATTTTTTTTTGCCATTGGAGCAGTAATTAGCAGTCAGTAAGAGTTAATATTTCTCCCAGGGTACCTAACTTGCTACTTGGCCATCATTTATTCACTGGTAGGGTCTGGCATATTTATTCCATAAAGGAGTGATATATATATATATTTTTGTTTTGTTTTGTTTTGTTTTCCTCACAACAATACTAGAAAACTTTGAACCCATTGACATTCAATATTGTAAAAGAACAGATTTGGTCAATATGACAAATCACCATTGATTGGTTATCAGTTTGATTTGTCTGGGTACATGGCGGCTGAATGGATTGGACAGCAGTTTGAAATGATTATTAAGCTGGTCAATGGAATATTGGCCAGCTTGGCTGTAACTCCGTGTGGGAGAGGTAACATATTGTAATGACATCCTGAGTACTATTTGTGTCCAGAACAGCCTCAGGCTGATAAGAGATACGTGGTGCCAAACAATCCAGACTGAGAGCTTGTCCAGACCAAACGTTCCAGGCACTCAGGATTTAGAGTTGGAAGGGGTCTTGTGCAGCATCAGAATCAACCTCTTCATTTTACCAGTGAGGAAACTGAAGCTTAGAAAAATTAAATGGGTCACCCAACTACACACAGGAATTAAGAACCAATATGCACATCCAGGTCTTCTGACTCCATATTCAATTTTCTTTTCATTATACCTCATGGATACTGGGACAAGGGAAGACAATGTATACATAAAATTCTTTGCAAATCTTAAAGCATTATATTAATGCTATTAGTATTATTAATATTATTATTAATAACAATATTAGGTAGCAGTGGATGGAATAGTAGACCTGGAATCCGAAAGGCCTGGAGAAGATGAACTCTTATAGCGGGATGAGCCTGACACCTGGTCTGAGTTGCCAGAAGACAGACCTTGAAGGACTCTATCAGCTATTAACTGAGAAAACACAAAACTGAGGTGAAGGGGAGATGCCTAGTCAACCATCCCATTAGATGCTCCAGGTCTTAATGTATTGCTCTGCGTACCATAGCGTTATATAAGATCTATGCCGAATGTTATGCCTGGCACTTTAAGATGGCATTTAGGAGGTCATTAAGAACTATGCTCTGTAGACTTTAGTTTCTAGGAATGTTAGAAGTATAAATGAGCTGCAATCTGTGTTGGTAGAGGGAGCATACTCAGAAGAATGGGATAAGAGATTCATCAAAGTATCAACCTTTAAAATCAACAACATGGATAAGATTAAAATAAGTCCTAGGAGTAAAACTTTTTTTTGAATCACATTTGCATTCCTATTTTGGAAGACAGTTTTTTTTCCCCTTATGGGAGGATTAATTCTCTTACTTCAGTATCTAATATCCGAATTAGAAGGTCTAACAAAGTTGCTAAGCAGGCTTGAAAGGATGAATCTACAGCTTCCCAAGGAAATAGAGCCACAGGCAGAAAGAGTCAGGCTCAGGTGGTAGGAGGAGATAGTTCAGTAACATTGGCCAGGTGTGCTTCTTTATAAATACATGCTGCTCTTGGCTTCATCGCAAAATGGAAACAAAATTTTGGACAAACGTACATATTTGGTTGCATTTCTAAGCTCCATTTTACAATGACTGTAATGTAACTTTGACTCCTTAACTCTCACTTGCATATGATTGAAAGAAAGGGGTAATAGCTAGAGTTTAGGAATTAGGTGCTTAAAATCAGGTGACGAATGGGAAAGGTAGCTTTTAGTTACTCTGAGAGGATCACTGTAAAGTCTACTGGTAAGCTACTGCTTATTGCTTGAATACTTATGGGGCTGACAGTCTACAGAATTCTCCCTTAAGTTTGCAGTAACCAATACTTGAATTCAATAAACATGCATTAAGTATCTACTATGTGCACAGCACTGTGCTAGGTTCTGGGGATGGAAAAACAAACAAAAAGCCTCCTTGTCCTTAAGGACCTTGCATTTTACATGAAGAGGCTGAATACATTGTTTATAAAGCTACATATATGTCATATTATATATATATATAAATATATATATACTATATATAAAAATTTGTCTCTATATCTGAATCTCTATATAGATGCAGATATTTAGCAATTTATAAAGGGATATTATGACTATAGTCTAGACAGCCAAATACTCCATCTGACTCTCTTTCCAACATCCCTTCGTAACTTCCTTAATCTGTCCTCAACTCCCAGGATTAGTCCATAAAGAGGAAATTGAGAATTCATTTTAAGAAACATTTATTTGCTTAAGCAATTACCATATATAAGGCACTATAAATATGGAACTGGCAACCACATGGACTTCAGGTCCTGAACTCTGCTTTTTTCTCTGTGAGAATTTGGCTTCTTTTCAATATGTTGCTATGTAGCTACAAGGGTGTCATCATCTATATTAACACTAACTGGATAAACTCCACCAGATGTCTGTGATACTTAATGGCAGGTAGGCAGCCAGGCAGGCAGCCAGGTACAAATTTGAATAGAACGCTTTAATAACAGCCTCTCTTGCCTAACATAGTCATTCATTTTTTTCCTCTAACCTTTCAGGAACGTGTGATCCTGCAAATAATTATTAATTCTTTATCTTCTTAAGCAAATCTAACAATGTGCTCCCTTGAACATAGTAGGGTTTTATGTTTCTTGATTGGTTAGTGAAACTGACCCAAAAGGCATATGCTTTGATGTTCTTTTACAGTGGGGGTGAATTTGCATCCATCCATCCTCTCCTGCTTGAGTGCTCTCTCTCTCTCTCTCTCTCTCTCTCTCTCTCTCTCTCTCTCTCTCTCTGTCTCTCTCTGTCTCTGTCTCTGTCTCTCTCTCTCTCTCACCTTTGTTAAGGATTAGAGGTGCCTTTTGTGGTACTGAACTAAGCAAAGTTAATTGACCTTTTTGTGAACCAAATCTGGCAGGGCTTCTTGGGTAGTTGTTACAGATGTTCCACATCTTGTATTTAATTTTCACACTTAATATCTTCTAGCTCTAGTTGTGTGTGGCTAAGAGTCTATTTATAAAATGTTAGTTCAGTTCCAATGAATGAATGATGCAATCTTTTAACATCCACTTTTATGACCTAAAAGTCCTTGTTCTAATTGGACTTTAATCTGCACTTAAATTCTTAAAACTGATGCTTAATCCTGGCTGTTGTTCAGCAGTTCAGTCATGTCTGATTCTTCTTGACCCTGTGTACCAAAGCACCACCAATCCTGTTCGTGGAGTTTTCTTCCAAAGATACTAGAGTGATTTACCATTTCCTTCTCCACTGGATGAAGGCAAACAGAGGCTAAGTGACTTGCTCAGGATCACACAGCTAGTAAGTATCTGGGAGCTAATTTAAACTTAGGTTTTCCTGACTCCAGGCTCAGTGCTCTATCCACTAGGTAATTGATGTTACGGGTTTCTTGAGTTTCATGACAGAGTTTCTGAGCCTTCAAGTAACTTGTTCAGACTAATTTGCCTTCATTATTGTGCATTTATATTTTCAGTTAGTTTGCTTGTTTCTCTCTTAGGATGTGTTTCCACTGTTTAATATTTCATGTAAACATATAGGAGAGAGAAACTTATTTTGTCATCAAGATCCACAAATCTGATCAATATTTCCATCTCTGTCTTGTTAGACAATGTTTGCTCTTCCACTTTTTGCAGTTATTTAAAGGGTAAATTGAGAGAAGTTCCACATTATCCACCTCCAGCAAACCAAACCCTTGAGTCCTTCAGAGGAAGCTTCGCTTTCTCTTCAGATTTCTTCTTACCTGACTAATGTCGCTTGTCCAGGCAGCTTTCTCTTGTCTGGAGGAGGCCACAAGGATGACAGTGAAAGATGGAGAGTCTTTTGGTTCTACCACAATCTTAAAATCCAAGTGGTCTATATCTTGTCCAGAAGTTTTATCTTTAGAATTCAGAAGAGATCATGTTCATAGACCAAATATTCTTTTTCTCCTTTCTTTGCTAGAATACTTTTGAATGATATCATAGCCACTACACTTTTAGATGCATTAATGTAAACATTGTACACAGCATTTTAATAGCAAGTTTGACCACTTATTATTTTTCCTGAGTCATCTTAATTGGGGAATTACTTTATTCTATAGATGGAAAAGGGGCAAATAAAATCAATAAAATCAAATCTATTCAACTCAGCTCAACAAAAAAACCCCACCAAGTATCTATTCTGTGTAAGGCATTGTGTTAGATGCTAGGATACATAGCGGAAAAACTATCTTGTAGCTTATATTTTGTTGATGTATATAACATATACATGAGTAAATAGAAGATATATGTAAAATAATACACATAAAGCAATTTCAAAGGGGAAAAAGAGCTAGCAAAGGACCACTGGGGGGCACTTAAATTGGGCTTTGAAGGAAGGTAGGAATTCTATGAAGCAGAGGTAAGAAGAGAGCACATTCTGGGCATGGGGGTGCACCTGTGAAAAGGCACATAAAATGGGGAGATGACATGTTGTACCCTGGGAAAGGTTAGCAGACCAGGCTAAGCATCTTGGCCTGTACATTTGTGTAAAAGTTAGCCAGAACTCTGGGATTCATTTTGTATTTGTTCATTTAATGTATAGTTCTCTTTATGTTTCTCTGCCTTTGTCTCTCTTTCCTTCAATCTCTTTCTCCATATGTGTTTCTCCCCCATTTCTTCTACCTTCTCTCTCTCTTTCTCTCTTGTTTTTTCTCTCCCCCTCCTCTCTCTCCCTCCCCCTCCTCTCTCTTCTCCTTTTTCTTTCCCTTCTCTTCTTTTTTCTCTCCCTCCCTCCCTCTTCTCTTCTCATTTTCTCTGTTTCTCTCTTCTCCTCCCCACTCTGTCTTTCTCTCCTTCACCTCTCTCCTCTCATGTCTGTCACTGATTCTGTCTCTCTATTTTCCTCCCTCCCACACAATGACCCCCCTCACATCCATACACATGTATTTCTCCCATTGCATTCAGTAAATCACAGAACTGCAGGATTGAGAGTTGGCAGTAGCCTCAATGGTCATCTGGTTTAACCCCTATCTGAAAGTTTTACTATAACATTCTTGAAAAATAGCTATCCAACCTCTTCTTGAAGACCTGCAATGACAATGAACTTACTACGTATCAAGGTAGCTCATTCCATTTTTGGATAACTTTGATGGTTAGGAATTGTTGATTGCTATCAAGCCCAAACTGACCTATTTAGAACTTCTATCCATGGCTCCTGGTTCCATTCTCTGTGTCTGAAATGTGTAGTAATCTGTGGTCACATACACAGAGCAAGAATGCAATGGATGGTACCCAGGATCCTTTGGTTTTATAAGAAGTATAAACATTCCTTGATTGTTGCCATTTTATTCCATTTTCTCTAAAAGATTAGAACATTTAGGAAAATGAAGGCTCCATTTTCATGTTACAATTTCTAAAAGTCCCGAATGAATTCCTTTTGGTACATCCTCACTCTTCATTTGAAGATGTCCAGATGTTCAGAAAGATACACTGGTTCGTATGAAATGATAGGTAGAGAAGCTAGGTAATTCAAAATTTGCTGCAGGCTTATGAATCTAGAAATCTCTGTGAACACTTTAGCTATTAAAACAAATGAAAGGACAGAGTGAACTCCAATGGGAGTCACCTTGGGGAAGGAGCTGCGGAAATTAAAGCATCACATGAACACAGTACTAATAAGACTAATGCCCTTGATGGACGTAAGGAGCAGCTTTTAAGACCCAATCCCCTTGAACTAGCTCCACTTCTCATGTTGCACTGTTCTAATCTAGGGGAAGTCCCATATTAGCTCTGCTTCCTTTTGATGGAGTTTATAGCTAGGACTTCATCAGATGCGGAAGGGAGAGTAGAGGTTTCTTGGAAGGCTCTTCATTACAGCAAAGAGGGCCAGCATTCACTCCTTCTCTATGACTTGAGAATATGGGGACATGACCATGGATGCATGATTTGGATCCTCCAAAACTAATTTAGGATTCAGGAAGATAAACTTGGGACCCAGGCACTGTACCTTAATTACCTAATCTGTAAAAAGGAGGGGAGAAGAGGTAAGAATATTCTTTCTGTCCCTCCCATTTCAATTCAATTTCCCAAGCATTTATTAGAAATCTACTGTGTTCTAGGCACTAGGGTGCAATGAAAAAAAATAGTTCATGCCCATTACATTTTAGCTAGGATAAACAATAGTGTCAAGTCCTTTTATCCCTTTGATGACTGGTATGATAAAAAGCCTAGGTCACTTTTTAAACAAGTTAGATGCCCATCTCTATATAGTAAATCAGTATGTGCAGAGGAGTCAGAATATGGGTTCCAATCTTAACTCTGCCACTTCAGGACCTTGGTCAGGTCTCTTATTCTTTAGGATTCGTTTTCCACACCTGTAAAATGAGGGGGTTTGGCTGGATGGTCTTTCAGTTCACTTCTAGCTCTAAAACTAGTCCTCTCAGGGAGAGGTTTGTTTTCCCACTATTTTTGTTCTCCACTCACCAGAAGCCATTACCTGTTTCAAACGGAGTAGTCTCCTACCGAGGGCTATAAACCCTGGGGTTAGTTATTTTGAAGGAATATGAAATACTTACTTTCCTCATCTGTACTTTCTTGCTCTTCCATCAAGGTACAGTCTATGAGTGAGATCACTCCATTCTGAAAAACAGCAGCATGTAAATTAATTTGAATCTTGAGTCTTAATTTGTTATTTTCTAGTTTTCAAAAGTTTTTGGAATATATGACAAAATCTTTTTTATTTCTTGTATCTGAGGTGGTATGATATATCATACACATGATATATATGATACATAACATGTAACACTGAGTGAGGATTCTAAAGATGTAGGTTCAAGTCATGAATACATCCTCCAGCTAGTTTTGTGGTGCTAGGAAAATCACTTCCCTTCCTCTGAGTGTTGATTTCCTTATGTCTAAATGTTGATTTCCTATGTCTAAAATAAGTGGTTGAACTACATATTCTCCAAGTTTTCTTTTACATCTTTATCTTATGATATTATACTAGTGACCTGTATCTTTATAGATATACAATTTAATAGATTTAAACAAATAAAACTAATTTCTACAAATAAATAAAATAGAAACCTACTATTACTGCTACTACTACTACTACTACATTGAAATCAAGTAAAGAGGGTGCTGTGTCATGCTTACATATAGAAGTCTAGGCTGCTGATTACAGGTTTTAAAGTCCCCTCATGCTCTATGACTAAATTCCCCTTTATACTTCAGAAGACCTTTGTTTTCATCAATATGGATATGCCTCACACCTATTCAGATGGAAACACTGCCATGTTCTATCTAGTAAAACAGTTCATGAATGGCTGTGCTTCATTCTCCTCAAATAACTACTTGATGGTCAGTCATTTTGATCATGAGCCTCTCTGTATTTAGGTTGGCTCTTGGGTGACAGGTGCAGCTATATTCTAATTAGTATAAATAATGAATCCCCCTGAAGTGGCCTCATAATTTGATTTTGAATTATATATTTGCATTGCCTTGGAAATAATGTCTATAGTTTATGTAGTTGCTCATAAAGTGTGCATTCAAGTATATGTGACGAGTTCAGGAGATTAATTACTTATAATAATTGGGACCAAATTGTAGACAATCTGTTGCTAGTTTTGAACTTGAAGCTTTTTTAAGCTTGGTAACACCTGTCAGAGTGCGTGCTCTGCTGGTGTAGACTTTGAAGACTCAACATCACCTCTATGACATTTTAAGGTATCAGAGCAGAATTTTGCAGCTAATAACTCTTTTTTAATGCCAGTGTAAAAAAACTGAAAACTCAAAAAATTATCACTCATGTCATAGGCTTTCCAGGTTACAACAGAGAAGTATACAATCACACACACATGTATATGTGTGTACATATGCATATATATGGAGAGAGACTGAGAGAGAAGAAAGAGAGAGAGAGTGAAAGTGAAAGAGCACTGTAATGAATAGCATTCTGCTCATAAAATCACAGAGAGAGAGAGAGAGAGAGAGAGAGAGAGAGAGAGAGAGAGGAAAGAACACCTTAGTGAATAACACTGTTCATAAAATCACAAGACCTGAGTTTAAATCCTACCTTAGACTAGTTGTGTGATCTTGGGCAAGTCACAGACTCTCTAAATATCAGTCTACTCCCTTAGAACCAGGTCAAAGAGGATGAATCCTTCTTGCAACATTCCTAGTCCAACTCCGTAAGGACCACCAAGTCTTTTCATCAGTCATGCAACTGAACTCTCTTATGTGTTTTCTCCAATTAAAATATTCTTTGAGAGTAGGGCCTGACTTACTTTTAAATTGGTATTTGGAGAACTTAGCACAGTCTTTGGGCCACAATAAACACTTAATGAATCATTTTCCATTTCATTCTCTTCTATTTCATTCATAAAATGGAGAGATTGACAGTAATATTTACTTCACAGGTGTGTTGCAAGGCCCAAATGGGTTAATGTATGCAAAATGTTTTTTAAACCTTAAAGTGCCATAATATCACCTATTATGATTATATATTATTATGTTTTCATCTTTGCAAGTTTTTTTTTTAAATTTCAGGTTTCCATTCCCATTTGCTTCCAAAAAGCTTAATAAACTGTTAAGTTTAAGGGAGCTGCAGATTGACTCTTATTAGGTAAAAAGCCCTTGTATTATACAGCAGAGACTCTACTGCATTTTCGGAAACATCTAAGAAAAAATACAGAATTATAGACTCCAAGTAATAAGGGACCTTAGAGGTCATCTAATACAACCTTTCTCCCAATGGAGGAAACTTCTATGTAACATCCATGGTAGATCTTTAGTAATTAAAATTCAAAAGCCAATAAACCATGAAAGATTTTCTTGATGTGCATTTCATGCTCAGATTTGTCGAAAATGGATAATTTGATATTTGGAAATTGTTAATTTCCCTCCTGCAACTAATAGCTAATTTGTTGATAAATTAATATAAACAGCAAAATCCCTGCAGTCAACTGCTCCAACCAACGGCTCTCTGCCATATAATGCATATTTCAGTCTAGTAATTTAGTGACAGTAATGAACTGCTCCACTGAGATTCTGGCTCAATTAAGGCAACCTTCTTATCCCCAAGTGGAAGTCCTAGGAAGGGGCTAGAGAATGTCTTGTGTTTAAAAATGAAATCCAATTGAATAGCTATCTGTGCTTCTAGTAATGCTTTTGACCAAGGTGTGCCAGGAAAAGTTTGTCATTTTACTGTCAAACAAGAGAGACGGGGGGTGTTCTCTCTTGAGCCAAAAGATACTTTTAAGTTATGGTTATTTATTCACCAACAAAACTCAGGCTTGTCAAAGTAGGAGCACAATTCTTGGGAGCAGTGTGTAGAGGCACAGCACAGGCCTCTCCTGACACCTCTTACTCATTTGTGTTCTTCATTGCTGACACCCTGGTCCAGCTAGACTCCTGCTCCATACCCCGTGCTTGTTCTCTACCAGGCCTTCATTTTGCACCCTCCACTGGCTGCTGAAGTTGCAACAAGCCTCAAGCCAGCCAGCAAAAGCACTGGACCAGTTAAAATCATTATTGGATGGCCTGAGGCTGATGGAAAATTCAGACATCCATCCAGTTACTTTGGTAGAAAGAGAGAAGATGGATGAGGAACCAGGTGACACAAAACAAAAGAAGAAAGGGTTGGACAACACCATTAAATCCTGCATTTCCTCTGGAGCTCCATTAGAATAAAATTTCTTCACAGAGCAGGAATTAAGCAGGTTTAGTGATGTCTTAGAGGAAAGATATGGGTAAAATGAGTCTACTCCAATATTGCATCAGTGTTTGGGATTTTAAGATATGAAGAAATAACCCAGAAGAGGGATCCATTTCCTCATAATGTTTGAAAGCTAGATTCAGGTTCTGTCACTGACTTATTCTGGGCCGCCCAGGCCTGTATGTACACAGTAGTGATTCATGACACACAGTCTGTATCCTTATTTTAAAGCCACAACAATACTCCCTAAATGACTGCTCTCATCATTTCTCTTTTTCTCCCAAACAGAAGCTCAGTGAGAAGGCTAACCATTCAGGAACATTGAAACATGGTGGGCTGCCTGTGTGGGTGAAGTTCACCTTCAGTCCTCATTTGGCCTAACCTCTATAATGTTATGGTATCATCGTTATCAGGGACATCCCTGCTTGTATTCTCTTTGGTATTGAATCCTTCAAGCCAGACAGATCTCAGCTCCCATCCTCCTTAGCCTTACCTTTGTCAAGTGTAGCTTTCCGCCAGAGCCTCTAGTGCAGATAATTAAATGCTTAGAAAACAAAAAGCACTGTCTCTCTCCCTCTTTCTTTAAGGATAGTGACCCCAGGCGTCCTCTTGTGATTTTCCCTTTTTCAGACATAGGCACCTGGATGAGGGAACCTATTAAGAGAAGAGAAATGCACTGCAGTTCCTTTAGCATCATCCTGCCTACTCTGAGACTATTTTTTACAGCAAACATATGGGATTAAGTTCTGAGAGAGTGGTCATGGGAAAAATAGCTCTGTCTTTGAGCAGAAGAAATTCTACTCTTGTAATACCTCCAGCAGGAAGCTGAGAATCTCCCTGTACTTCCTACAGATCTCCCCAGGAGAGTATTATATATTTAGAAGGCCTTTTTATCCCAAAGTTCTGACTATTAGAAGGGGGCTACCAGTTTCTTAAGTGATAACCTTTAAGGAGAGTATAAGAAGGGAACAGGGTTGGGCAAGAGAACACAGGAGCAGAAGAATGTCTGGAAAGGCCACACAAAAAGAGGCCCCTTTCACATAGGGAGGGCCTTTTGATTCCAAGAAAGCTTCCCATCCCTCTTGAAAGGACATTCCATGGATATAACACCTTGTTCTGAGGTATAGGTCAACTGTGAACAAGGGAGAAATGTAGGTCATGCCATACCTGATTGCTGAGATACTCTGGCTCCCTCTTACCAGCAGGAACAAACTGAAATTCCTCTTTTTGGCATTTAATGCTCTTTGTGAACCTGGTCCCTTCCTACCTTTCCAGTCCACTCTTCCACATACTCTGAGATCTAGTTATGCAGGCCTTGCAGCTTCTCAAAAACTCCTGTGTCTGTGAATTTGTGCTGGCTGTCTTCCAGACCTGGAATATTCGTTCCCCCTTATCACTGCCTCTTGGTTTGCTTGGCTTCCTTCAAGACCCAGCTCAGGTCCTGCCTTTGGAGGCCTTTCCAGGACTTTCCCCTCTCAGGCTAAATTCCATCTATTACAGACCTATCTTGTATGTACCTAACTATTTACACATCACTTCTTCCATTAGAACATAAGATCCTTGAGAGCAGGAACTACTTTTACCTTTCTTTGTATCCCCTGGTGCTTAGCACAGTAGTGTTTGGTATATAATAAGCACTTAATAAATGATTTTTACTGACCGACAAAATCAACTGACTCTACTTGGTACTCTTGGCAGCTGTACTGTATTTTTTTGTTTTTGGTCCCTTATACGAGCTGTTCCTTCTGCCTAAAATGGCCTTCCCCATCCCCTACCATCCCTCCCCATCAGCTCTGCTTCCTACCTGAATGAGATAATATTTATAAAAAGTATCTAACATAGTTCCTGGGCCATAGTAGGCACTATATAACTGCTTATTCCCTTCCCTTCTTTTCTTCCTAGCCATCTTTCAGGATCCAGTTGAAATGCCATCTTCTCCATGAGGTCTTCTTGGATAACTCTAGTGGGAAGTAATCTCTCCCTTCTCTAACTCCTATAGCATTTTTGTATCTCTTTTGGGTACTCATCATACTCTGCCATATATTATAGTTCTCTTGGCCCACGTGTATCTTTGAGCCTAACATGCCGACCTGCTTATAATATGTACTTGATCAATATTTGGTGGCTTGAACTGTATAAATGCAATTGGGAGTATGTGCAATTCTGGAGTCACATATGTGACAGAGAATGGTGGAAACATTTCCTAACAGGAAAATGTCAACTGTATATAGCAACAGAAACGTCTTCTTTCCCCCGATGTCATGCATTAATGATCAAAAAGAATTGTTCTACATGAAGACAGCTCAAGAGAGTTGGACTCCAGGGTGTTGGACAATTTTTTCCCTTAACATTAGAGATGAATTGGTTCTGGGGTGCAGAAACATTGCCACACCCCAAAGGAACTCTGGGACATTCTCATCAGGGACTCCTAACTCTGCTTCCCCATACTCTGACCCCTAGTAGCTGCATGACTGCTTGGGAGATCCGATTTTCTTTAGTGTAGAGCAGAGGTCTTTGGATTTCAGCCTGTTCTAGCTAACTGAGACTAGAGGCCACTTGGGCCTCTCTATAGATCTGAGGCTGGATTGCATTTAGCACTGTACAAGATACATAGTAAGCACTTGTTAATATTCTTTCTTTCTATCTTTTTATCTATTAATGTATCCGCCTGTGTATCATGCACCTATGTATCTATCATCTATATACCTATGTACATACATATATGTATTGCTCATTTGTGTCTCTGTACCTTGTATCTATGTATGTATCATCTATGTAGCTCTATCTATGGATGCATATATATATGTATCATCTATTTATGTACATATATTCATATTTATGTATGCATGCATATATCATCTATCTATCTTTGGATAAAACCAATTTAGTGGTTAGGGATGACGAAACATTGACAAATTCAGCCTCTGATGCTATAGAGAGTGCCTGCTGGCATGAAGCAAGCTCTCCAGGGTGGCAAGTGCCTCTCCCTGGGAAGCCCCTGCCTTGCCTACACACAATATTCTTGAGCATGTGGCAGGGGTGCTTTCCCACCTACACACATGCCCACCCCATCCTATTACTCCAGAACTAAGCCACTGGGGAGCCAGCTTCCCCAGGGAGACAAGAACAGGCTGGCTATACCTTTGCATAGACTATTTCCTATTTGAGAAAGCAAAGGGCAGAAAAAATATAAATGAGAAATAGCGATAGCAGGTATGATAGAGGGCAGCCCATGATGAAATCTGTGGACAGGGGCTATTGTAAAAAGATTACACTCTCAACCAGTGCCTTAAATGACACAGATCCTTCGACCACTTGTAAAATACTTGTTTCCACACAAAATTTCTTTGGGACAAGCCCATGGGTTAAAGTCACTTTGGCCAGACCATCATTTTGCCCTTTACAGATAAAAGGATTCTGCATACAGCTCTGATCCTTAAACGTGTGACTGACATCTTCAATGTGATCTTCAGTTACCTCAGATATAGGGAAAGCTGTGCTTCTGCTTTCTGGAGATACATCTTTGACACTGTCCTCCCCTGCTTCTTTTTGTCTTCAAGAGGTCTTGAAGATTGAAGTGACTGGAAAAGCTTTTCCACAGTGAGAATAAAGTATATGAACTAATACTGGTTTGGTCATTAGGAGATACTTTCTAAACAAATGTCAGAAGAAATGGTCTAACAGCTATTTGCTGACTCTAGTATCCAGGATGTCTGAGGTTAAATCTGTTACATGAAAATGATATCCTTTGTGTTAAAAAAAAATCAAACAAACATGAAAGCATCAATGTTTACTATAGCACACAATAGAGTAACTGAGGCCATCTGTATATAATTATATTTACATCTGTAGAAAAGGAAACTGTGAAAATGGTGTATATATATATATAGTACTGCAATTTTATGCCTTATAGCACCCCATAATGATAGAAAAACATGAAAAGAGGTTTTGACGTATAGTGGCAAAACAAACTGGCAGTTTATGCACGTGATAGGAGCATGTCTTATGTATGTGTGCTATACCTTGTCTCACAAAAGTTTGGCTGGTATCCAGGAGAATTTCACACCCTTCTATGATCATTCTTTCAATTGCCAGATTTTTCCGAATGTTCTCGGTTTCACTCACTTCGTCGTGCATTATTCTTTAGAAACAGAAGAGAGAGCAGTTAACCAAAAGATGTCCTCATTTTCATAGAACACAACACTATGTCTTTGACTGGGTGAGAAATGAAAACAGCAATAACTAGAAATCTTGAAAGAAGCACCCTGGTGCAGTACAAAGAATGCGGAGAAATTGGGTTCAAATTCCAGCTCGGTCACTTGGTAGCTGTTGCTTTGGAATTCAATTTCCTCATCTTTAAAATGAGTCCAAGATTAGACTATAGATGATCTGTAAGAGGGCTTTAAATTCTTAAAGCTATTTGATCCTAATGACATCTTGGGAATAAAGAATCATATACAGTGATGGGGAGAGAAATACATAGTTTTTAAGTGTGTGGGTTTTTTTTTTTTTTAGCAGAGGTAACATTACATTTTATGGCTCTCTGTGTGGCACTAGTGAAGGGGTGCTAAGCTGATCCCCTTAAACAAAAATGTCTCTTCCCTGCAGGTGTTGCAATAATCTTCAAAGAGACATTTGAGACAAAGAGACCCTCACAAAGAGACAAAAAGACAGGAACATCAAAGAGATGTTAAGAATTAACATAGCAAATATTATATATCTAAACAATTTTCTTATCTTAATTCCCACTGTGATCACCCAGTTCTGACTTTTATTACCTACTGTAATAGTTCATTTGATCTCTCTGCCTCTACTTTTTCCTCTATACAGTCCTTTTCTTAATCTTAAATCCTAAACCAGACTGTCAGTTGAATTGTCCAGAGCTGTTTTTAAAAATTGTGTTATTCCCTCGATCAAGAGTTTTCAATTGCTCATATTTTCCTATGAAATATAATCTCAACTTTTGACTAACATTCTTTCCCTCACTGATGAGGGGGTTGTTTTAGATGATGTCTATGGTCCATTTCAGCTCTGAATCCATGATACTACAATGTTGGAAATTCTACCATATCCTTCCCTGTGTATCCTTTTAAAGAAATGCAAATATTTTGGAAAGGGAAATATATCAAGTCCCAAATAATGTGAATGAGTTTTTGCTTTTGTCAAGCCAACCTTATTCTAGAAAGAGATAACCAAGGAAGCAGGAGTACACCTAATGCCTGAAGTGGGAAGGGGCATTTAGAGGGGGAAAAATGAAGCATTTGAAGGCAAACGCAAGTCAGAGAATGTTAACGCTGGACAGGACTTTAGAAATCTAGTTCCAGTTTCCTTTTCACAGATGATGAAACCGTGGTGAAATGATTTGTCCAAGGGTCACCATCACTATTTCTACCACAACTTGGAACGCTTCACAGTTTTGCATGGATCATTTCTCTTTTCTCAGCGCTAAAATTTCATTCCTTCCTCCTCAACTACTACTCCCCACCCTCACCAACGAAATCAAGAATTTTGAAAGGATTCAAGTTAAAGTAGAAAAAGACCCCAGTTGTTCCCACAGGTTGGTGAGAAAAATGCCTGATTGCTTTCAGAGGGTAGACCTATCCTGGAAAGCTATAGCCAGCTCTGTACAAGATCCTGTCAAAGGAGATGTGTGATGAGAGATCCATTTTCAAAAGCAAACACCCCCCCTCCCCCGACCTGGTAGACGTTTGGGCGAGCTTATCTGCCAGATTTAATGGACTGTGGTGACAAATTACAGATCCAGAAGTCTAAAGGATTCCCCAAGGGGAGCCAGATAATTTGGTGCAGTCTCTTTGCTGCAGAGACAGAGTGATTGCATCAGAAATCCTGTGGCAAGAGTCTCACTTTCGGCCCCATTTCTTTCTGGAGCTCCTGACAAGGCAGCCGACTCCCGAGCAGACTGATTTAGATTTCCTGGAGCTGACAGCTGCACAGCCTGGGGAGCTAGTCACAAATGCCAGTCACAGAGACAGATGCTGCAGCTGAAAATAGGTGCATTAGCACCCCTCCATTGACAGCTGCAATTTCTCCTTTGCTCCATGAGGTGGCTTCCTCCAGCTGCTTTTCACAGCTGCTAGAGGCAACAGTAAGAACAAGTAACATACTTTCAGGAGCCTTATGCTTGGATTCTAAGTAGCCCACAGAACCTTGGGGAATGAGTGGTTTCAGGGTCCCAGAAAATTCACCTCTTCCCACACTCCCAAACCTCCCCCATCACTTAATGATGCCTGAAAGTGCACATTAAGCCTTATCAACCATTTCTACTTAAGTGTAAATGAGTTTAGTTTGGAATCTTTAGAGTTGGAAACACCTTAGAGACCAATTAGCTCAAAATTAGCTCAACCCTCTCATTTGACATATGAGGAAAATAAGTCCCAGAAGGGAGGGAGGTCACACAACTAACACATCCTTTCTTGAATATAGGTTTTGATAGGGAAGGCCATCTGACAAGGGTGTGATTTACCATGCAGAAAGGGTGGGGTGTTCCTTTGGGGGGGATTTCAAGGCTCTGAAAGCTCTGTTCCCTCTATGGTTTGGCTCTGGGCCAGCTCTGTAAGGTATTGTACTATGCTTGACGTAAACTATCTATCTGTCATTTTTTTGTTTGTATGAAAAATTGCAGCCCCTTCTCTTTAGTAACTTCCCCCAAAAGAGATCTCTCATATTACAGCATCATAGAGCTTGAGTTAGAAGAGATCTCAGAGACCATCTAAACCAACCCCCCCTTGTTTCATATGAATAAACTGAGGCCTAGAGAGGTTCGGCAACTAGCTCAGTCACTCAGGAAGTGACAGAATTGGGATTTGAACTCAGATCCCATGACTCCAAGTTCATCAGGAAAGTTCTGAACTCTTGCCACTGAACCATGTTGCCTTCAAGAAAAATCATATAGTTTGAGGCAAGCTACAGTTTATTGTTTTTCTTCACTTTTAGTCCTCATGACCATTTTAGACTGCTGCAGCAAATGGTGTTGGGCATGGTGACTAACAGTGAAAGATTGTTAGTCTAGGTAGACGATTCACTAATTGGAATGACAAATATAACATCCTAATTTATAAATTCATTTTGGCTTATGTACGATCATATAATTAGACTAGTTTTGAAACAAATCCACTAGAATGGTTTTTTTTTATTCTCAGTGTGTGAAGAGTTGATCAAAGTGACCCCTTTATTGTAAAGATATTGACGTTGGTCAAAACATTTTTTTTTTTTTTTTTTGCTTTTGAGAGTGCCTTGTGAGTCGGCAACATATTTCACTGGATACCTTTCATAGGGGCAAATCGTGACGGTGGCATCCCAGAATCTCAGGGTAGGAAGGGGCTTCATAACCATGTAGTCTAATCCGTGGCTGTATAGAAACTCTCCTACAATATAACTGACAGGTGATCCTCCAAACCCTGTTTGAAGACCTCTAGGGAAGGGAAATCCATTACCTCCATAGGCAGCCTGCTATGCTTTTGGTCAGCTCTAATTATTAAGAAGTGTTGCCTTTCAGCGAACCTAAATCTGCTTCTCTGTAACTCCTGCCCATTTATTCTAGTTCTGCCTGCTTAGGCTAAGCAGAGCGCATCTAATACCTTGTCCCCATGACAAGACTTCAAGTATTTGAAGCTATGTCTTCTCTGCTGCAGGGTTCTCTGAAAGTGGTCCTAGAATGGCATGATCTCTAGTCTTTCACTATCATGCTTGCCCTCCTTTGGATGTGCTCCAGTTTGTCAAGTTCTTTCTTAACATGTGGCACCAAGAACAAAACATGACTCCAGTTCCACAACACCCTTATTTTTTGAGGGTGGATTTGCTTTTTGCAAATAGTCAAAAGTTGTTTCGTGCTGTATCTGGTGAATGATTCAAGTCAGATTTGTCAAACACGCATCTGTGGACCAAACTTCATCATTCCCTAGTGTGGCCCCAACCAGACTAAAATGCAATTGGATAACTTCTAACAAAATAAATAGATGTAATAAAACATAGATAGTATTACATTTTAAAACTAAATCAACATGAAGGTGTTGGGCTTACCTATGGGTTAGTGGCCCCTGTTTCTATTTGAATTTGAAGCCACTGATATGGGTGATAAAGTTGGGAAATGCCATTTTGGTATCAACAGTTATGGAAGTATGGTATGATGGTTAGAGAACTGAACCCACAGGTCTAGTCCCTATTTCTAACCCTAATGATGGTTGACTATAAGATAATGATATTCTGGGTAGTGGAAAGAACCTGGGATTCTTAGGACCTGGATTCTGATCCCGGTTTTGCCATTAACTTGCAAATAGACTTGTCACTAACTTGTAGACCCTGAGCAAGGCACTTGGTAGGATCTAGAGTTGGTAGGAACCTAAGAAGTCATCTTGTGTACAATGCCATCATTTTACAGCTGAGGAAACTGAGGCCCACAGAAATGAAATAATTCACCCAAAGTTATAGAAATTGTCCATGGTCCAGTCATAATTTGAACTCAGGTCCTTTAAGCCCACATTCATTGCTCTTTCCATGAGGTGATATTGCACTTTATTTGCAAATGAGGTTCGATTATATAATCTCAAAGTCTTTCCTAAAATTCCTTTCTAATAAAATTGTTTTTTTTAATGTTCTGTCAAAACTAGCTCTTTGGACATTTCCCAAATAAGAGTTTTGGAAAAGGTTAAAATAACAGTGACATTATTGGAATGAGTGTCTGGACTCCCAAGGAAACAATTTTGGAGGACAACATTCATTTGGATGTGTAAGATTTCCAAAATGAAGAAACAGAGGTCAAGAGAAATGAGGTGATTTGCCCTACTTTTCCAGTGATATAATATGTTAGTGGAGACAGTACTTTTGCTTATTGGCATGTGTGTAATGTGTTCAACATAATGGAAGCAGTGTGGCACAAGGTGTTATATCTGTAGTAGGAGATCCTGATTAAAATGTTAACTTAAAACACTTCCTAGTTGACTATGAGGCAAAGTACCAGCATCCCCAGCCTTAGCTTTACAGTTTTAGTTTTAAAGTTCTGGCAATAGTATGGCATTTAGATTACTGAGTTGTAAAGAGAGTGCTCTGCAAACTCTAAAGAATTATATAAATGCAAATTATTGCTATTCCAGATAATTCTTCAGTTTGCATAACAAAGTAATGCCTACTGCCTTATTCTCTCTATGCTAAAAAGGAAGATAAATGGTAATTTGGGGACAATACCCTAAGCAGAAATCTATTTATTTTCTACTTTCCTGTGACAGCCATCATTCCTTTCCCCTCTTGTCACTGCTCAATTTGATCCCAAGTTCTTTCAATAAACATCCCAACTTTATGTGCATTCTTCAAATCTGGTTTCAAGTTGGGACATTAACCAGATTCTGTGACATATGTACAAAGCTCAAATGGGCAGCTATGTGGCACAGTGGATAGAGAGTGGGAGCCTGGAGTCAGGAAGACTCATCTCCCTGAGTTCAAATGTGGCTTCAGACACTTACTGGTTGTGTAACTCTGGACAAGTGTCTTACTCCTGTTTGCTTCAGTTTTCTCATCTGTAAAATGAACTGGAGAAGGAAATGTCAAACTATTCTAGTATCCTTGTCAAGAGAACCTCAAATAGGACCATGGAGTCAGACATGACTGAAAGAACTGAACAACACATAGCTTAAACCCAATGTCTTGTCTATCAGACCAAGACCTGCATGACCTCCCTAACTTCGGGCTGAGATTTTTCTCAGGGGAAAGGAGTTAGAGTTTGGACTTGCCCTTTCTTTTAAAAAACTGAATTACTTTGACTGAAATTCAATTCCAACCTCAGGTACTTCCTAGCTGTGTGATCCTGGTCAAGTCACTTAATTTCTGAGCTTCATTTTACTCTCCTCATCTGTTAAATGGGGATAAGTTACTGTGTAGATACCTTACCAAGATACCTTGTGGGGATACCTTACTAGACCAAATGAAATGATTTTTTTTAAACAAACATTTATTAAGCATCTATGTGCCAGGCACTTTGCTAAGTGCTTTATAAATATTATCTTATAATATTATCTCATAGGAAGTGTGCTTCGAAAGCCTTTATATTCGTTGTTACTGTAGAATGGTGACGATGATGATAACCCATCAAGCTCCTCCTGTGATGCTCCTTTGCAGTGTAAAGTTTTGGAACCGAATCCTGCTGGCAGAGCATAATCTCCAGTGTCTTTCAAGTTCCAAAAGGCTGTGTGATAAGTTATGAACCTATTATTTAAGGACCAGCTTAAGCCAAATAAAGAGACCCTCGGCATCAGAAGGTAGGTTACCGAGCTATTAGCTATTCTGACCATAATCTCCTTCCAAAGACCAAATATTGTCTTTTGTGATATAGAGCAGTTGTCATCTACATTGGAGGAAGAGAGTGCTCACATGTATGAAATCACAGGTCTTCCAAAGGTTTGAAGAAATAATAATAAAAACAGCAATTTGTGTAGCTGTTCATTTTTTCTCACTTAGCTAATGTCTCCTTATGCCTTATATTATTACTGAGAAGGAGGGAGGAATGGATATAATAGCTATTATTACCGTCCTCTGACAATAATATAGGAAATTAACACAGCCATGAACTGGCAATCTGGAGACCTGTTTACTCTTCTAGGCTTTGTCACTAGTCAGTTAACCAGTCTAGCTGTGATTTTGGGTAAGCTAATTTTACTCCCTGGGCTTTGATTTCTCATCTTTGAAATAAGGGGGTTGGGTGTGATCACTTCTAAGGTGCCTCCCAGTTCTAACATTCTGACTTTATGCTTCTAAGTAGTGATGTACCAAGGTCATGCAGTTAAGTAATGGAAGAACTGTGGCTTCATCGAAGAACTACACTCATGAGGCCAAGGTTGACAATTTAATTCTTGGCCCAACTCACTTGCCTCTGTTTGAAGTCCACAGGTTGTAACCCTAAATCCAATCAGCCATCTTGTAAGTGCATATTACTTATCTAAAATGAGTCAGGGAGAAAGAATGTGACTTCTCCTGAGTTCAAATCTATTTTCAGATACTGACTCCAGGTCAGTGCTCTATCCATTGCACAACTTAGCTGTTATATACTCTATATCTAGCCAAACTGACCTATTTTCTTTTCTCTCCCTCCCCCAGCCCAAATATGATATTTCATCTCCCACCTCTTGGCCTTTATATCCTCTGTTCTCCTTAACTAACCTTGGGACCTTTAGGCCAAGGTCTTTGCAGGCACTCACTTAGGGTAAGGCAACACCCATTTATTGAACAGGCCTGGGTCATGTCCATTCATCCTGAGGAATATCAGGCCTCTGGATTCAGATGGCTCTGGAGGAGAAGTGACGCTGGTGACCTGCACAGCCTTCCCTCCCTCATGATAAAGTGCAAGTGATATCCTCATTTCTCTGATGGCCTGGTCTTCTTCGGCAACAAAGGACGAACACAATTTCCTTAACTAAAATATTTCCCGTCCTCACCTCCAATTTGGAGAATTCTTAGCTTCTTTCAAGATTAAGCTTATGTGCCAACTCCTACATGAGATCTTTCCTGATCACCCTAGTTGTTAGCCCTCTCCATAACCATGCCTCATCAAAATGACCTAGTATTTATTTGCTGATTTCTATTTCCTGGCACCTGTTGTTTTCTTTCAGTGCGCCATAAGTTCTTAGAGTGCAGGGACTATTTTTTCCCCCCCGCCATATCCACTTTGCTGTGCACAGTGCTGGTACACAGTAAGTATTTAATATATATTTATTGAACTGAATGGAATCTACCATTATTATTTAATTAATTGGAACTATTTTATAAATGAGTCTGGTCAGTTTTGGCAAATTGACAGAACTGATTTTTTGAACTTATAAGCCTGGATTATAGCAATTCCTGTTGGTTGCTCAATTTCTTCTGTACATAGAATATAAGGTTGTACACCTGAAAAGAATTCAGTAAATACTGATTGACTCACAAAAACAGCACCTTCTAGACCAGAGGTTCTTAATCTTTTTTTCTGCATGTGTCCTGGGCACTTTTGGCAGCCTGGTGAAGCCTATCCCTTATCAGACTGTCTTTGAAATACATAAAATAAAACACATAGTGTGGTAAAAGAAAAAAATACAGTTGTCAAAATATTAAAACAAATAGGTTCATGTACCTCAGATGAAGAATTACTGCCTATTACTCTTTGGGAAGACAGTAAGATAAGAGTAGAGGCTTCTTACCTGGACAATTCCTCTAGCTTTGATTTTGCATAATCCAAACTGTTGCGCTCCACATGCTCATGGGGAGTGTGTGCCAGGAGTTCATGTAAGGTCAGAATATACCTGGGGATCTACAGAGATTAGACAGTCAAAGAAGGGCAGACTGGCCACAGGGCAATCACAAGCATATTAGCTGAGGCTGTGAAAGGTTTTGGAGGGAGTATTGTAGGGAGCAGCCATAGAATCAAAGACTCTTTAGAGCCACAAGAGGCATTGGAGGACATTGGGCACAACTTCTCATCAATTGCAGTAATCTTCTCTACAGCATCCCTGAGAGGCAGTTGCCCATCTTGGATATTTTAAATGATTGGGAGAGCTCACTATCTATCAAGTCAGATTGTCTCATTGTTGTATGGTTCTATTAGAAGGAAATTGGCACAGGCCTTCTCCCAAGAGCAATCCTCTGTTTGGGGCCCTGTTCTAAAACCAAAATGAAATATGCTACCAAGAGAAGAGATTGGAAAACAGCAGCCCCATCCCCAGTTTACAAACGATTTGTGTTACTCAAGTTGTTTTCCTTATTTGGAACTCAGGGAGCATTTACCCATAGAAATAATGTTGTCATTTATGTAAATATTATACTTTTGTAATGAAAATGAGCAGAAAACAATTCTGGTAATTAAAGCAGGAAAATGATAAAAACTGAATAGAACATGAGGAAAAACAGATTTAAATAGAAGAGGACTAGGAAGAGCAAGGCCTTTTTGGAGTCTTGATAGCAGGGGTTTTCAAAATTATTTTTGTTCATGGCATAGTATTCTCTGCTGTGAGAAATCACAGCACACTGAATGTTTAATGTGGCAATTCTATAGAAGAGTCGGGAGATTTGTGGCATTTCTATTCAAGAAGTGCAGCTGTTTTTATTGAGTTGTTTGCCAGTTTAAGGTCTGTGTTGTGTTTTGAGATTAGTACATATATGTAATAGGCAATTTTTGTTTGTTTTATGAATACTATAATACTGTCCTATGTATGTATGCTACGTAAGGAAAATTTTTATTAAACAAAATTTATTGCTGATTAAGTAAAGTTTATTTTAAACACAATGATAACTTAAAAATATGTAACAACACAATGTTCAAAATTTTGCAACACAATTAAGGCACATTAATATACTGAGGCATATTCTTTGAGAAGCATTGGTGTACAGCAAACTTCTAGGTGCTTTCAATAGTTTTTAGAGATTCATGGCATTTGCTTGGCATTAGGTCTAATGTGACTTGAAAATATATGGATTTCCTTTTAAGAGCAAGAGAAGAGAAGGGAAGAGGAGAGGAGAGAGAGGGAGAGACAGAGAACATGAAAGAAAGGGAGAGGGGGAGGGGAAGAAGGAAAAAGAGAGACAGAGACAGAGAAAGAGAAAGAGATGCAGAGAGACAGAGAGAGGGACAGAGAAAGAGAGAAAGACAGAGAGAGACAAAGACAGAGACAGACACAGAGAGGGAGGGAGGAGAGACAGAGAGACACACACACAGAGGCAGAGAGGGACAGAGAAAGAGAGAAAGAGACAGAGAAAGAGAGAGGGAGAGAGAGATAGAGAGAGGGAGAGACAGAGACAGAGAGAGACAGAGAGACAGAGACAGAGAGACAGAGAGAAACAGAGACAGAGACAGATAGAGAGAAAGAGAGAGAGGGAAGGAGGAAAAGAGAGAGAGACAGAGACAGAGACAGAGAGAGAAAGGGAGAGACACACAGAGAAAGGGACAGAGAGGGAGGGAAAGAGTGAGAAAGGAAGAGACACACAGAGAGAGACAGAGACAGAGAGGGAGGGAAAGAGGGAGAGATAGAGAGACAGAGAAAGACAGATAGACAGAAAGAGAAAGATAGAAAGAGACAGAGAAAGAAACAGAGAGACAGAGAGATGATAGATAGAAAGACAGAGACAGAGAGAGAAAGACAGAGACAGAGAGAGAAAGAAAAAGAGAGAGACAGAGAGGGAGGGAGGGAGGGGGAGAGGGAGAGAGGGAGAGAGAGAGAGAGAGAGAGAGAGAGAGAGAGAGAGAGAGAGAGAGAGAGAGAGAGAGAGAGAGAGAGAGAGAGAGAGAGAGAGAGAGAGAGAGAGAATAGACATGCAAGAGAGAAAGAGCAATCAGGTTGTGCAATTGCAGCAAGACCACCTGCTAGCTATTTGGAGTGAATTTAGGTGAGATCAGCCTTAGGACGGGTAACTGGAACAGGGGGTAGCATGCAGCTAGATGTTTGTATGCATGTTTCAAGTATAGGTCTGGTGCTCATAACTCAGGGAGTCCCTATTGTACCACAATTAGATTTATTAATATTTAATTAGATTTGTTACTGATCCCTTCCCTATAAACATTCATTCATTCAACACCCTTTAAATTCTGGGCACAGGGGATACAGAGATAAATCAGCCTTATATTACTAAAGAATGAGATTTCTACTGAAATTTTTTTCCCTTTTTAGGACAATCCCTTATTATGCATTCAAAAAGACCACATTACCTGAAACATAGGATAAGTGAGAAAGGTCTCCAGAGTTCTCTCTTCACAGTCTGGCTTTGCCTCATAATGCTTCAGGAGTTTGTCAAAATCCCTGTTCTGTTTGCAGTGAGCTAGGATCTGCAAGCTATATTGATGGTTTCTCACAAACTCCTGGTAGATATTCAGCATAGGCAGCAGTATGTCAAATAGGTCAGCTGGAAGAAATAGGTAGAATGAAACTTGGGATTTGGTTCAGTTGTTCTCTTTCCTATTCTGAGTATTTATCCTTTTTTGATTCTGTGACTTGCCAAGATTACCCATTTATTCTATATTGGGGCTTCTTATGGAACTAAAACTTTGAATATTAGCTCTGAAACCATCTTTCTCTCTATGACCAGATAAATCACATCCTTCTTCAGAATCTCCAAATTAAAAGCATGTTATAATCATAGTACTTAAAAGTAGGAAGGGACCTTGGTCATCAGCTAGTGGACTGAATCTCAATGTGTGGTTCAGAGACTGTTTGGGGCCCCTGAAACCCTTTTATAAAAATGCTAAGAGGTTTTAATTTCTAATATGGTAAATATCAGTAGATACAACCTACACAAAAGAAAGCTTTTTTGGGTCCTCAGTCATTTTTTAAGAGCATAGAAAGGTCTTAAGACTAAAAAATTTGAGAAGGGCTAGTCTAGTACAATCTTTTTATTTTACAGATGAGGAAATTAAGGCCCCAAATGACAAAATAATTTGACCATGATCACTCAGATAATTGGTGGAAAGGCCAGGACTAGGACTCAGGTTTCTTAGTTCTAGCCCAGGGCTCCTTCTACTGTACCAGGCTGCCTTAAGGAGATTTCACATCACTTTATCCATCCACCTATGCCTCAGTTTATACAGTTTATAATAACACATATAGACAATCAAGCTAAATGTCCCTTGGCCCACTGAGGCATCTATCTACAGTTAAAAAAATTAAATTTCTTTAATTTATGGAATAAAACAAGCATTTTCATAACATAGTACAATAAAAAAGATGACTGCCTAGGAAACTGCAAATTCACTCTGTACAACTTGGTATCCTTTTTAAATACACAGCAAAGTTATCTGCAAATTTCTTTCTTTTCCCTTTCTTTTCTTCCTTTCACTCACCCCATCTCAGAGACGGCTACCGTAAGATGCAAATAGGTATTCTCTACATACTTCTCTTTATCACTTCTTTGTCTGGATGCAGATAGCATTTTTGGTGTTGGTTTTTATCCTGTGACTGGGATAACCTTCTAGTACACAATCTCCTAATCTCCTGTCTTGGAAGAAACTTCTTTTATTCTGACTCCACTTCAAACCCTGCTGATCTTCCCTCTCCCATGACTATCTGAGGGGATCTGAACCCCTACTTCAATCTCCCAGAATCACAGAAGTGAAGAGTCAGAAGGGACCTTGGGGACCATTGCATCAAACCTGTCTCCAACTGTCTGTGCTCCCTCACACCTGACAAATGGGCCATCCCACTTCTGTCTGAAGGAGGAGGAGCCACCAGCTTTCAAAGCATCCCACCCCTTCGTTAAATGGCTCTAATTGTTAGGAAGCCTTTCCTGACATCAAGCCTAAACTGTGGCCTCTTTGCACCTTTTACTCATTGCTCCTGGTTCTGCCTTCTGGGGCCAAGCAGATCACGTCTCATCCCTCTTCCTCATGACCCATCCCTCCACTCCCTTCACATAATGGAAGACAGCTCTCATGAGCCTCTAGGTCTCTTCTTCTCAGGTCCTAAATGCTCATTTCCTTCAATCAATTCTCACATGGCATGGACTCAAGGCTCTTGGCCATCCTGGCTACCCTCATCTGAAAGTTCTCCAGCTCATCACTATCCTTATTCTATGGTTTCCAGAATATAAAGCAGCATTCCAGTGAAGTCTGACAAGGGCAGAATACTTCTAGATTCTTACCTGGAACCTATGTCTATCAATGCAGCCCCAAATCATATTAGCTTTTCTGGATGCCACATCACATTGTTCATATGTATTGAGCTTGAAGTCCACTAAAACCCCCAGATCTTCTTCAGATAAATGAGTTTAACCACGACCAACAAGTTGACCATGCTCCTACTTCTCACCTCACCCGTTTATGGTTTTAGTTTGCCTGAAACTCCATATGATCTGCCATTTTAGGATTCTTGTGAAGTTGATTGAAATCTCTGCCTTCAATTTTTGTTTAGTTTTTTCCCCCAAAAGTTTTGTTAGGCAAGGGTAGGGTGTGGAGGAAGTTTTGTTCTGGCATGAGTTGGAAACTGTAACTTGAAGCTCGGCAAAAGAAGGCAACTTATATCAGAGACAGCTGGCCACAGTTGTGGGTTGCCAGGGACAACCTCAACTTTGCAAAGAGGTGCTATTGTATGGAATATTCAAGCAACATCTGGCTATCCCCTAGCCTTCAGCTCTTCGGGAGAAGTTCTTTCTTCTTTTAGAAAGAAAATTAACCTGTTTGGGGGAAAAAAAGATCTCCAAGTTTTTCAAGTGTAAAGATGTTATGTTCTTTCTTGTGGGTGGGAAGGAAGAAAAGGAGAATAGTCTGATACAACAAGGTAATATCATAGGTATAGAGCTGGCAGGGGCGACTCCCTCATTTTACAGATTAGGAAATGAAGACCTAGGCAGGTTAAATGACTACCAACATGTAGCAAGAGGCAAAGGCAGAACTTGAACTTAGTTTCTCTGACTCCAGAGCAAATGCTCTTTCTCCCGAGTTGTTTTTGTTCACTAGTGTGCAACTTTTCATGGCCCCATTTGGAGTTTTCTTGACAAAGAATGATTTGGAATGATTTGCCTTTTCCCTCTCCAGTTCATTTTACAGATGAGGAAACTGAGGCCAACAGGGTTAAGTGACTTGCCTAGGGTCACACAACTAGTTAAGTTTCTGAGGCTGGATTTGAACTCAGGTCTTCCTGACTCCAGGCCAGGCACTTTATCTACCACACCATAGCTTTCTGTGTACCAGAAATCTTTCTATTTCTCTTGCCCCTACTACTAACCTGGAAGCTTCTCCCTCATGTGAATTGAGAGAGGGAAAGATTGAAAAGTTAAATAGCTAGAATGCTAAGAAAATATGAGTTGAACAAGAGGGTCCAAACAGTCAGAAATTTTCTTAAGAATCCATAATCAACACCTTTGAGAAGATATAAGGAAGTTTGATACTAAAATGGCCTGGTATTCCAGAATGATTTGCCTGCCACCCCACCCAACAGCACAAATTAATTTTGTGCTCATTAATTATATGGCTGTGGCATGACTTAGTGATGTGTTTTCTTTCTGAAAATGATGGCAGCATGTTAACAAAATGAATTGAAAAGATTGCCATGACTGATGATACTCAGCAGTCCTTGCTTTGTTGCTAGAGTCTACATAATCAATTTTCGAGGATATATGACTTCTCAGATGTTTGCTGCCTTGTGACTGAGCTCACTGTTAGACGACCCTTTTCCCTTCTCTAACAGCTAGGGACTTTGATTCATGTCCAGCTGTATTGGCTGCATGTACTGATAAGTCTTTGCCTCTTTGAGGATGTCAGAAAGGCTCCAGCTTACTGAACCAGTATATTCCTGTACAGGAGGAAAGTATGGGTAAAGTCAGTAGAACTGGATTTAAAAGATCCGATTCTGCTATTTGCTTCCTACCTGTGTGACCTTAAAGGTGGCTTCACCTTACTCATTTTCAGCTTCCTTATCTATAAAATGAAGGTGGTGGTGGTGGAGTGAGGTGGGCTGAAATTTCTTCAGGCTCTGTGACTCTGTCCAGTCCTGATCAATCTGCTTGTGAATTTCACATGTGTTCTTTAGGTTATATTTTATTATATACTCTACACCACCAGCAGAGGGAGATATGCACACTGTGGTCACTGTGGTTCCCTTACTATTTTGGAATTTTCTTTACTTTTTAAAGAAACACCATCTCTAACTGGAAAAGGGCTTAGGTTTGAAGTAGCTTTTATATACATAAAAAAGTTTAATCACTTCAAACTAATTTTTGAATGAAGAACACCAATAAGACCTCTCAGACCCCACTGGGGTAATTCACCTGGTATTTAAAAACTAACTAGTTTCAGCCAAGAGTCCAGACGACACATCAGAACACTTAGTAGAGGGAGTTTTAGGTGGTGATATGTGTAATCATGAGAGGTGAAAGCCTGGGTGCAAAGACAGGCCAGCAGGCCCTCTGAAACGTGACTTGTGATGAAGGATGCTGTTAAATTACTCAGATGGTTAATTTCCAAGCATTCAGCGTTACTCACCGAGCACTAAAGTTGGCCAGCTGGATATCCGGGCTTTGAGGCCTTGGTAAAAAATTTGATGCAAAAACATGATTGTTTCACTGAAAAATAAAGCACATGGTTAAGGTGGAAGCAGAGAAAAGCAAAAACATATTTTCTTTTCCTCAATATGATCCCTGGAGAACAGAAAAAAAAATAAAACTATTTCCCCCCTGTCTTTCAGGGGAACCTCCAGGGGAGAATTAGCTAGGAAAGGGCTCTTTCTCATTGTGTTTTGTTTTCCTTTTTTCTGAGGAGAGACAGAACAGCAAACATGTCCTGTGATCATTTTCATGACTAAAACAACTTATTTCTTCTTTTCTAAGCTCCTCTAGCGGAACAGATATTTTCATTTTCAGTTACCCGAATGCTTGACACCACAGTGTTTGTTGCTGGATGCTGCTAAATCTCCAAACTGGAGAACACGTTCACCAGATGCCCCCCCCTCCTCCTTGGCAACTCCCTCCTCTCTCCTTGTACACCCACTCCCTTCTTCCATGGCCCATGCATTATCAGCTGGTAACAAGAACATTGACCTCTGCTGGCTACACGTGCACCCAGTACGCCTTCCCTGAACACAAGATGCTTTGTAAAGGTAACAGGAAGAAATTAGAAGGGGATAGCAGAGGTTACTGCTCTTTGTGGGACAGCTGCTGCCTTAATTTCTGTATAGCTGAGCCTGTGTTAATTTATATGAATGATTTATGCACGCTCAGAATCAGTATTTGCTTAATCTCATCTATAAAAAGGGAAAAGAAATTAGCACAACTCAGCGCTTGAAGGCTCACAAAAGCACCCTCATTGCAACAACCGTGAGATATGCAGGGCAAATATTTTTTATCCCCAATTTACAGATGCCAAAACTGAGGCTCAGTAAGATTGATGACCTGACTGGCTCAAATTGTTAAGTGGCATCAGAATGGGGATTCAATCCCAATTCTGTCTTCATTCCAGGTCGATTTTTTCTATTACACTTCACGCTCTCCAGAACTCTTGTGTCCCTCCAAGTGATCCATTTGATGAGATGTTAAGAAGTCAATGGAACCTCTATAGCATGGGATTTAGTAGAATTTGGACTCTCCCTCTAAAAAACATGTAGAGGCTTCAGAAGTCTTGCAAGACAAACTTACAGACACAGCACCTAACAATACTCATTTCTGGGGTGAGTGATCGTGGCGTCCAACACTATCACAGCACAACCATAAGGATGGCTAATCACAGAAACCTCAAGAGACTATCTATTTGTGAGGCTGTAAGGTCTTTGAGAGTAAGAGCTGTGTTTAATATTTCTAAGTGATGTAGTCAATAGAACTTGGACTTTGAATCAGGAAGCCCTGAGTTTAGATTCTGCCTCAGTCATTTACTAACTGTTTGACAATGGGCAAGTAGCCATATCTTTGAGTTTGAGTTTTCTCAACTGTGAGATGGAGGTAACAAAAATACCTATTTCCTGGTTGTTGTAAGGATGAAGTGAGATGGTGTAAAGAATTTTGCAAACCTTAAAGCTCAATGTCAATGGTAGTAGTAGTAGTAGGATGACGATGATGATGGTGCTAGTGATGCTGCTGCGATTGGTGATGATGATTCCCCCAAGGTCCTTGCACACAGTAGGTGCTTGCTCAATGTTTGCTGATGATAGCGAAGCCTCAGTGTTTTCCTAACATCAGAGTTCTTGGGTTTTTGACCAGGTGGTCAACTGAGGGCACAAATCCAAAGCAGAAGGTATAAGGAAGAAGGCATTGCTTTAGTTGTATTCTAGGTTGTTTTTGGATATGGCTACTGAAGGTTATGATAGTTATTTCTGTGGGAGTTGCTCAAATCTACTGAACTGCTGAGGACTGCATCATGTGTTTGCTCACACAAGGACTGTTTTTCAATCAATCAGTCAGGTACTGGGCACTATACTCTATGTTGGAGATAAAGACCAAATCAAAGAGTCCCTGCCTACTAGAAGCTTACATTTTACTGGGGAGAATACCACATGTCCACAGATAAATAAATATAAGATACATGAGAAAAAAATCACAAGTTATTTAGGAGGACGGCATTAAGAAGTGGAGAAACCAGAAAAAGCCTCCTGAAGGAGATATCTCTTGAGTTGAATATTGAAAGGATCCAAGTGGAAGAGGTAAGGAGGGAGAACATTCTCAGCACAGGAGATAGGATAGATTATACAAAGACATGGAGGCAAGAGATTGTTTGTCATGTTCTGGGGAGAACAAGTAGGTTAGTTTGGCTGAGCTGAAGGGTGCGTGAGAGGGAGTAGCCAGGAAAGATGGAGAATAATCAGATTATAAAGGACTTTCAATGCCAGAGGAGTTCGAATCTTTTTATACAAGTAATAGAGAAGCATGGAAGCTTCTTGAATGGAGGCGTTACATTCCTCCATTCCTGATATATGAAAGACCGGTAGCTGGTCAGTACTAGAAAAAGATGCCAAGAGACTGGATGCCAAGCAACCAGTTAGGACTTTATTCTAATGCATTGTTATTAAAGTCCTTTAGGCTGATCTTTGATGTTAGGACCTACAGCTACATAGAGGCGTATTATTCAGTAAAGAATTAAATCTTATCGAGTAGACTGGCAGCATGAATTCTTGACCAGACTTGATTTACTCTGACCAGAAGTGATTCTACTCTGCTATAAAATTTTAGGAATTATTATTTTTGTTGTTATTATTATACAAAATCCAGACTCAGATCCTTTACAGTTTGGTAGATGGCAGGAGATTGGTACCCTGTGGGGCTGGGAGGAGAGAAGAAAAATCTTTGCTGTTCATATGGTCATCTACTCATATAAATGAGTATATAATGAGTATTAATAATACTGATAATTAATATTATTAATACTTAAGGATATTGATTATTAATATTATTGAGAGATGTTATTGATATTTATTATTTACATTGTTGAGAGGTAGTGTGGCATAGTGGATAGAGAGGGAGTTTTGGAAGGATTGGCTTCTATTCCTACCTTTGACACAAAATGAATTGGATGGTCCTGGGTAAATGATAGCATTCTAGTTTCTCAGGCAACTCTCTAAGATGATGTTATACATGAGCTGTTGATTTATACTGGTGGAGGGATTTTTCATACCAGAATTTCCTCTACATTAGTGAAATCACAGGTTCAAAAAACCCAAAAAATACATTGTTATTAAGATAATAGTTCATATTTACATCATAATTGCACAATGGGGATAATATATGAATCACCCTTTCACAAAGTCAATCAACCCATAAGCATTTATTAGGGACTAAACTGTAAGCTCTCTGTTTTTATGTAGGTGTCATCTATTAATAATGTTACTTTTTATTTGGACTTGGCCACCATGGCTGACTCTGTACTTAGAAGCTCCTTCTCCTATTGGGGTGTTCTTAGAATCTGCATTTTAAAGAAGGGTCCTATGCTAAGCTGCCCCCACTGGATCAGACTTAGCCATCATACCTCAGCTGCCTCCTGACTCTGCTCCTGTAGACTCATTCTATTGGTGAGTTTTTCCAGGAACCTCCATTTTGGGGAGTCTTCTTTGATTATTCAGACTTAGTCAAGAGGCCTCTATAAAGGTCAGCCTCCCTCCCCCACATTTCAGCTCCTTTTTATGTGTTGTCTTCTCCCATTAGAATGTCAGGTCCGTGAGGGCAGGGACTCTCTTTATTTTTGCTTCTATTTGACTTTCCTCTGCGTAGTCCAGTGCATGGCTCTTAGTAAGCCCTTAGTAAATATGTGTTGCTTGACTGCCTGATTTGGCCTTTTTGATAGGATCATAAATATAGAGCTCAAAAGACCTTAAATGTCATCTAGCTCCCTCATTTTACAGATAAGGAAACTGAGATCAGGAGAGGTTGAATGACTTGCCTAAGGTCACACAGCTCATAAGTATCTTCAATATGATTTGAACTCAGATCTTTCTGATCCTAAGACCAGTGCTCTATCCACTATAGGCTCTTAATATTATTTTGCATACTAGTTCTCACCTATAGCTTAATAATGTTGATACAATGCTTTGCAAGTTACAACACATTTTCTTTAAAACATTACTGTGAACTAGATAATATAAGTGCTATTCTCATCTTGTGGCTGTTCTTGTTTTCTGTTGTTTTATCTTTCCTTTTCAAAGAAGGCCAATGACATCACTGATGATGTCTTAACTTGCCCGTGAATTGGATTCAAGTGAGGCAGGATGGCATAAAGTCATTAGCCTCACTCTCTCTTTCAGAGTCCTCAAAGTCTAGTGACAGGACAAAAGTCAGGACCGCTGGCAGTGGTCCGGGATTTACAGATGTTAAAGCTGAGCCTCAGAGAAGTAAATTTTTTTTCAAGTCCACAGTTTAGAAAGTAATTGAATTAAGGACTTGAACCCAGATCTGATGATTCCAAGGCTAGTGTTATTTAACTAGAATAATCACAAGCATTGGGAAGGAGGAATGCTGGCTGCAAGGTGATTTACTTCTTTGCTACTTCGGGCAAAATGAAACAAAAATTCAAGATGTTCTTCTATTCATAGCTAGAAAAAGAAACAATTTGGTATTTAATTATTTTGCTCGGCCTTCGCCTGTGGACCATCTTAGCAATTTGTTTTTAATAAGACTTGTCAGCCTACTTAATTCTGAATGCCCATATGACTACTGTGGCTTGTGTCAGGGTACTAGTAATTAGCTAACACATTTTTACTTAATAGCATGCTGTTATTTTTATTAAGAGCTGTAGGCCTCTGGGGCTTTAAATTCACCCTTGTTACAGAAAGCACTAGAACACAAGAAATACTCTTTGGCATCCTCTGCTGAGAGCAGGTGATCATCTTTTACTACTTTTTGCCAATGGCCTTAGAGACATCATCAGAGTCTCTAATTCCCTTCTTGAATAATTATTATTTGTAGGGAGGAGATTGCATTTCTTCTCCAAGGATCGCTAGAGCCCACCACGCATGAGTTCACTTTGGAAAGTTATTGTTGGTGATCATACTTTATGTATGTCAGCGCTAGAAGGGACCTTCATAAGATGTCCTTTGCTCCATAGCCCTGTGTTACATAGATAAGCTAGCTGAGGTCTGGAGAAATTATGTGACTTGCATAAGATCGCAGAGCTAGTAAGTGTCAGAACCAAGAATTAATTACAAAGGGAAACAGGGAGAGAAGCCTTTCCAAAACATGGTGCCACTGGCCACATCCTCCTTGAAGCTCCTTTTTCCCAGATCTCCTGACTCATGAGCTGATTTTCCTTCCACTGCCTCTCTTTTATTTACGTAACATTTCTCCTTTCAAAGCACATTGGATTTCATCACCTCATCTTATTGCTCTGAGGTAGGACAGATATTTTTATTTCTATTTTGCAGATGGGAATAGTGAGGTTAAGTTCCTTGTCTAAGATCAAACAGGTTATTAAGTTTAACCCTTTAATCATTGGTGCAACCCAAAGTGCACAGCCATGGAACACTGCCATGGACTTCTGAAGTCCATGCAATTTTCATACTTTTTTTTGATCATAAATGATTTGCCATGTTTTTCCAAACAGTCTAGGTTCACCACAACCCTGCCTGACATCCAGTTTCTCTGGTGATCCTCTCAGGGTGAGGAGATAGAAGATTTTTGGGGGGAGGAGAAGGAGAAAAAAGGGAATTAACATACTTAAAAAAATTTAAACATTTCAAAAGCTGCCAGATTTGGGGGATTTAAATTAACTTTTATTTGTGGTAGAATATATTTAGAAAAAAATTTGGAGCCTATGGTTATGAGTATATCACATCTCTGTGGAACTCAGTTTTCTTATCTGTAAAATGAGAGTTGGATTACATCAGTGATGTCAGACTCAAACAGAAATGGTGGTCACTACGTAAGGATCCCTGCTGGCCACATATTGACTTAGAAAATCACATATTAGTTATATTTACATACCATTTTAGTTTTATTTGTTTTGTTGAATATTTCCCAATTACATTTTAATCTTAGTTCAGATGACCCTCAGGAGTGTTCTGGGCTATGTGTTTGATACCTCTGGATGATGTGGTCTCTAAGGTTCCCTTTGGGGTTAAATATTATGATGCTATGGACTTAGGAAGCTACAGATAGTTGTAATTTCCACAGTATTAAAGCTTCCTGAAGGTCTTACTCAGGTGGCACATCATGGCTTGGCTTACCCTGATTCTCAACGGGGATGTCAGTGGGATAGAAATTCTGGCAATTCAGGTTGTTAGAGAGTTCCACGTGCAATATCCATTCTCATACTTTTCACTTATTGGTCCTGGGTCTGTTCTCAGGAGTTTCCAAGAAAAAAACCCCAACATGGTTCCCAGTTCCCTAACCGTCTTGGCCAGGATCTAGTTGGTCAATATTCCTTTCAAAATACAATGCCTAGAACAGAATACAATTCTCCGGATGAAGTCTGACCAGTATGAAGTAGAGAAGGGTTTTTGTCTCATATTTTATGGACATTCTACCTTGTTAACAAAGCTCAATCTACTACATAGTATTTTGGGGCAGCCACATTGTACCACTGAAATGTATTGAGTTTACAGCTAAATTAGCTACCCAGACCTTTTAAAAAAATATGAATGGCTATTTGTCTTCCATTCTTCATTTGTATAATTGAATTTATAAATTTAAGGGCAAGAGTTTATCACTATTAAACTGCTTTTCAGGCTGTTCAGAGGTTTTTGGACTCAATTCTACTGCACAATGTATTAGCTATGACTATAATTAGAGACTGACCACAACTTGCTTTTTAGACTTCAAGGTGATTAGTGGAGGCCATTTTTACATAGCTAATGTGAATTATTTGTGATTTTGAGCTCAATTAGCCTAAAACTTGGCTGAGTTTTTGATTTTACAAACTTGCTTCTGTTTTTCTCTACCAAATAGAACCATCTCTGGATTGAAAAGAAAAGGACAAAAATGGCTAATAGAAAATTGAAATACAAAGTAGATAAGGTGACAGTAAGAGGGTGCCTTGGTGAGTTTAGGTTACCAGATAAATTCTATCCTGGGAACTGAAAGAACTGCCAGATATGTTTGCTAAGCCATTTGATATTTGATATTTGAAAGGATTCCTGGCTTCCTTCAGATTTGGATTACACTCCCTCCTGCTTGAGGCCATACCTCAATTCCCTAGCTGGACAAGGCTACCTGTCATCTGCCCTGCATTTATATTACATCTGTTGATATCTATATGTACATACATGTTTACATGTACATATATGTACATATACTTATAAAGAGAAAGAAGGAAACAATATGTGTATATAGTGTGTGTATTTATATATATTACATATTATGTGTATGTGTATACATGTCTGTCTCTGTGTATACACACACATACACACACATGTTTATTGTCTCCCCCACTGGAATGTTCCATGTCAAAATTAGAAGGAGGTCACTAGTAGTGAGCTCTAGGTGGGTTTTTAGTCCTAAATTACTTAATATTTTTTATCAATGACTTCAATGAAGACATAGATGGAAATGTGTATTAAATTTGTAGATGGAGATGAAAGCTAATAAATGTATTGATTGGAAGAGTCAGGATTTAAGAAGACTTAAGCAGTCTTTAGTAGGATAAAATATAATAAGTGTAAATATAGAAAATGTATAACATACTTAGGATAAAAAATCAACTTCATATGCACAAAGTAGAGAAAACAAGAAGGCATGACTAGTTCATAAGATTACAGTTTGTCTGAAAAAGATCTGGTAGCTTTAGGGAGCTGCAAGGTTGAGGGAACAGGGCAATATGACAACTTGAATAGCCAATACAATCTTATGCTGCATTAAGAAAAGAATACAGCTAGGTCCTCATTAGTACAAATAATGACTCTCCTGAAATGGCCCCATGTATTCAAATTTGCACTATTTGAAGTCACAATAACATAAAATATGATAATTGGCTCTAGCCCAATGAAAGTATAGAATGCAAATTCAATTAATTCTTCTACTTCAGGGGATTCATATTCACACTAATTAGGACCTAACTGAAGTACTTAGAAAGAGGCAGGTGAAAAACTGTAATCTGACCTAATCAGACCATATGTGAAATATTTTATTCAATTCTGGGTACCATTTTTTCTTTTTTCTTTAAACTTAATTAATTTATTTGTTTTCAGTATTCAGCAATAACTTCCATAAGTCTTAAATTTTCTCTCCCTCCCTCTCTCCCTCCCTGAGATAGCTTGCAATCTTATACAGGTTCTACACATATATTCTTATTAAATACATTTTCACATTAGTCATGTTGCATAGAAGAATCAAAATGAATGGGATAAATCATAAAACAAACCAAAACAAAACATAACACTGGGCACCATGTTTTAGAGAAGACACAGATAAGCTGATGGAGGCCAACCAGGATGTTGAAGAGCCTCTCATTGTTCAGTAGTATCTGACTCTTTGTGACTCCATTTGGGGTTTTCTTGATAAAGATATTGGAGTGGGCTGCTATTTTCTTCTCTAGCTCATTTTACAGTTAAAGAAACTGAAGCAAACAAGATTAAGTGACTTGCCTGAGGTCACCCAGATAGTAAGAGTCTGAGTCCAGATTTGAACTCAGGGAGATGTCTTCCTGATTCCAGAATTAGCACTGCCTACATGATAGATTTTGGGCTTACATGATAGCTGTCTTTAAATATCTGAAGGCCTATCACTTAAACAAAGAATTAGATTTGGATCCAAGAGGGAAAGAATGGAGGGCAATGGGGAGAAAGTTACAGAAAGGTAGATTTAAGCTTTAATGTAAGGGCAAAATGAACTGCCAGGTGGCATAGTGGATAGGGTGTTGGGCCTGGACTCAAGAAGACTCATTTTTCTGAGTTCAAATTTGGCCTCAAACACACACTACCAAGGTGACCCTGGCCAAGTCACTTAACCCTATTTGCCTCAGTTTCCTCATCTGTGAAATGAGCTGAAGAAGGAAATGGCAAACCATTTCAGGATCATTGCCAAAAAAAATCCCAAATGGGATCATGAAGAGTCAGACGTGACTGAAAATGCCTGAACAACAGTGACAAGGACACAATTCCTAACGATAACATTCTCCAAAACTGGAATAAGCTGTGTTGTGAAAGCAGGCTCCCTCTCATTCAATGTCTTTCAGGCAAAAGTTCCATGACTGCCTTCCAGGTAGAGAGAATTATAACTCCAGTATGAGTTGGAGTAGGTGGCTTCTGAAGCTCTCTTCCACTTTGAATGTTTATGTATCTATATGAAATAACTCTGGCAGAGAGGAGAGGCAAAGGTTTCTGAACATGGTTATTTTAAACTGAACTTGGAGTGAAAATATGAAAGTGGATTGTAAACCATTTTACAGCTCCAATAGGAGTAGTCAGTTAAATATCACCTTTTGAAGTTGAATCCCAGCAGTCTACCCTCCTGTGCAGAGGACACCTGACCAACATCTGTTGCATAGCACAGTCTCCATGAAAACAGCCTCCAAAAAGCCATCAAGGACAACACACCTGGCAACTTTTGAGATGGGCATGACTAGTTTTGTGGGCAATTGGGAGAACAGCCAGGGTCCTAGGTGTCTGTTCATGGTTTTTCAAAGGGAAAGGGAAAGAAAAAGCAGTGACTGACCATTAAGTTTTCCCTTTATCTCCCTTTTAAACTTACCTCTCCCATAGAGCATCCTAGACCCTTAAAAAGTCCCACTCCAGGAAGTTTCTCCCCAGACAGTTCCGTGTATGTATTGGCACAACCGTTCTCTTGGTAAGGATGAATGCAACTTTGCCTCGAGTAATTTGTAGCTCTTATACATTTTCTAGTGCTCTGACTCTAAGTTAACTTGCACCCCTCCCTCCAACACTGACCCACAAGGGGTGATCTGTTTTCCCATGTGGAGACTACTGGGGGATCAGAAACGTGCCACTCGGAAGTACCATCTGTCAGAACTCTTTCATCATGATCCCAAGATGCCCACTATTGCTTTTTGGGGAGGGTTGAGGATTCAGTGTAGGTTCCATCTCATCTCTTGAATGCCAAGGCTGGGGGTGCCTGTCTTCACAAACTGCCCTCATCCACAACTCTCTCCATATTCCCACAAATTATGGTGTGCTCTAAGGGTGATTCCAATATTCCAATCAGCTTTACCTAGTATCACCCAGAAAACTCTCAGATTACATCCCAACATCCCTTTCAAACGTCTAGGAATCCACCCCCAAACATAATAGTATTCAGACATAACAGACCACATTCTCGCTCACCCTCTGACATATCATTAATCACTTTAGGCATAATACCACCATTGCATACTCCACCTCTGCCCTCAACTCAATCCATCACAAAGACTCTAGGAGAACCTTCCAACCACTCCTTTAAGTCCTATGGTACAATCCTTTTCCTTTGATTTGGTCACAGATCCATCCTGTAGATGCCACCAGAACTCCTTATGAAGTCTCTTTCTTGAGGAATAGAATGTATGATCAATATTTGTAACTTGGCCCAGGGCCTGATTACTGAAATGATGAACATATCTCTGATTTCACGGATTGAGAAACACAAAACATTTCTACTCATTAGTCAGGTGCAATTTCATGTTCTTAGCTCCAAGCAGTGATATCAAGAGAAGGAGATAAACGGTGATTTAGTTTTTTCATTGGTTTTTGAACTTCCCTTATAATTTTCATTAGTTTACCTTCTTCATCTTTGAGTCAAGCTAACTAGTCTAGAAGCTTTGGGCAGGTGATCATGAAAGTCAGATTATATTCAATGAGGCCAATAGAATTCAATTAGGTTAATATCTTTTCCTGCAGAGATCAAAGAGCTTATAGACACTGTAACATTCATCTCTCGAAACCTCATGCAGGCACAGGAATAGGAATTCTTATTCCCATTCTAGAGATGGGGAAACAGACCCAGAAAGGTTAACTCTTTTAACCAAGGAAGGTCACATAGCAAATAGATAGCAGGGCTAGAAATAGAAATCATGTCTGCTAATTCCTAGTCCAGGGTTCTCTCCATTAGCCTGCAATGCCCTGTAGGAAGTCTGTTTGTCCATAAATTAAAGCCAGGCCTTGTAACTTCATTATTAGAGAGGAGATCTGTAACCATAGCAACAGAAACAGCACTCTCTGGATGAAAGGAGAAGTAAGTAAAGGAAAGCAGCCAGAAGCAGGAGATTTAACAGTCTCCTTAGATTTTGTGTTCTGAATTGGATCGCTTGCTGGGGAGGGGAGGTGGGGTGCCCTTATCATGGTGAGGGTAGTAACAATCTCTTGTAAGGGATATTTGGGGGCCTCTTGCAGGACTGGTTGACTGTGAGGCTATGATTTTGGAGGGACTGGATTTTGGGGAGGGAAATATTCTGCAAATAGGTAGAAAGTTGCAAAGAATTAGAATTTATCTTGGTATGCTTAAGAAAAACTTCTTAATAATTAGAGTTTTCCAAAAGTGTCATTCCTCTCCTCAAGAAACTTCCATGGCTGTCTATTGTCTCTAGGACAAAATATATGCTCCTTTGTTTGACCTTTTAAACTCTTGGCAACCTGGTTGTGGTCTAGCTTTCTAGGCTGATTTGATATTACTTTCTACTTATATTATGCTCTTATGCTCCAGCCATACTAGCCTATTTACTGGTCCCTGTATGCGACATTTACTTTTTCTCCTCCTTGGCTTTGGGTAGACTGTTCCCCGTGTCTAGAATGTTCTTCTTGATTATTACCTCTGCCTCTTAGAATCTCTGGAATCCTGAGGTCTCAGCTCATGTGTTACTTTCTCACACAGTCTTTCCTGTTTCTACCAGTTGTGAATACCCTCTGACTTCACACTCCAAAATTACTTTGCTTTTACTTTATACTTAGCTTATATTTACTTATCTGTGTACATGTTTTCTTCTCTTTGTCCACTATTGTCCCCACATGGAAGCTCCTTGAGGGCAATGACTGTTTCATTTTTGACTTTAGGTGCTTCACATGTGGTGCTGCCACCAACAGGCAGATTGGCACAGAAGTCTTGGGTATGGCAGCACTCCTTCCCCACCCCAACCACCTAGACCTGCAGTCCTCACAGCCATCAGTTGGGGAAACAACTCCTGTGGAGAAAAGGCCAGCCCTTCCCACTAACTACCAACCAACTGCCACCTATGACAGATAAACCAGCCTACCTGGGGCAGCAAGGCAGCCTTAAAGAGAGACAGGAGGCAGCATGTGCCGAACAAGACAAATCACCACTACCACCAACGTGACCACCATCTTCCTATGGAGTCTGATGGGGACAGCTCAGGATCTTGAACCCAAGATCCTTGGGAATATCAACTCTTCCAGCCCAGTGCTCTCAGACATCATCCTGTGGAGAGGAAGCCTGGCAATTGCCCCTACAGGTGCTATAGCCACATCTATTGAAGACCCAGAAAAAATTCTTGCTGCAAAAATCCTTGGCACTGTTAAATAGTTCAACATCAGAAATAATATCATTTTATCAGCAGAAATAGCACTAAAAAAGAGGCGTTAACATCTGCTTTTCCTCTTTCTTCATTGACCATGAGACTTTTCTATCTGACTTGCAGCTAAAACCTTCAATGAGTTTTCTGCCCCATTAGAAGGTAAACTCCTTGAGAACTTCTTTCATATCCCCAGTCCTCAGCAGAGCGCATTTGCATACAGCAAATACTTAATAGATGTTTCATTAATTTGTTTGTTTCTTTCATTCATCCATTCAGACTGGCATATAATGAGTACTTAATAAATGCTTGTAAAATCTTATCCTGATTGGGAATTTTGATTGTGGTAGAGGGAACTTTCAGGAATAATACCATTTTGGGAAAATCCTTGATTCCCATGAGAAATTCTGTTCCCAAGGTACTGTGAACCTGTCTATGATGTCAGCTAAGCACAATATATCTCACCCCTTTAGTTTCTTTAGGCATACAAAGACAGAGAATGTCACCACACATGTGTGGCAATAATGTAAGTCTTCTTTGTCTTAGGACTGGAACAAGCAAGATATTACTTATATAATATACTTATACAATAAACAAGATATTCATCCTTGACAGAGCCAGAGGTGTTTCTAAATGTCTTTAGGGTGGGATATATGTAAACGTACACACATATAGACATGCATCCCATGTGTATATGTATGCATATATGCATATAAAGGTATATATGCATATGTATGTATATTTATGAAATATGTTACTACATCTCATCCAAAGACGAACAAATATGGTAGACTTCTTGGCCCTGCAGGAAAAGCATTTCCTCTTATCTTGTATGGAAAATGCGAAGGGAATTGAGCTATGGGGACAAAAATGAGTCTTAGTAATTAGCTGGTTTTTCAGGTTCCTTGTGGCTCTCTGACCATCAGAATGAGAAGCAATCTTTGTGATCACCTAGTCTTACTCCTTCATCTTATAAGAGCTCCCCAAGGTCCAGAGACATCAAATGGCCGAGCTGATCGTAGACCTCAGGACTTGGTTTCTCAACTCTCCCAAGACTCTTCCTTTTGCACCATGGAGAATTCTAGGATGCACCTAGGGCATCCCAAAGATGCCAGGATAAACTAGGGACTTTTGATATGACCTGTTGGATGCTGTAATTAGAGTGGTCTCATGTGTATTCTAGTCTGGGAGAGGGAAGACCTATAAATACCCCAACTTGAGTAGACTCCAGGACAGAACATGAAAAATGGAGACTCAGGAATGAAGTTGTGTTGGCTTATTACTCTCAAAATGAAATACTAGTCTCTCCATGCCTCTACTTGTTAGGGTTTTTCAAATAAATGAATGTCATATTTTGTGAAGGATTCCCTAACTGTTGATGTAATTGTGTGATTTTTGTTTTTTACATGGTTAATTATAGTGATTGTCTTCCTAATATTGAATTTTGTTGCATCTGTAGCATAAAAGCAAGTTTAGAATTATGTAAGAGAAGTCACAAAGCTGTTCATGTCCTTTAACTCATCTATCCCATACTGGGCATATGCCCCGAGGAGGTTAATAACAAAAAGAATATACAACAATATTCATAGCAGCACTTTTTTGTAGGAACAGAAAACTACAAAGCCAATGAGTGGAATATGACTGAATATGTAGTATAGAAATACAATGGAATTTTACTGCATGCAAAAAATGACAAATGAAAGGAATTCAGATAATTATAGGAAGGTTTGTATAGATGCGTAGTGAAGCAAAAAGAGCCAAGAGAACGCACAGTTGCTACTGCAATGTAAACAAAAACAATACTGAAATGCTCCTGAGTTCCGATGAACTGCAATAACCCATCCTGGATCCAGAGAACAGAGAAGGTATGCCTCTCCACTCTTGCTAAAGAGGTGGATGAGGAATGTTGTATATATTTTCAGAAGGATTTGTTTTGCAAATTGGATTTTCCTTATACATTTCTTTATTACAAGAGAGGTTTCAATGGGGAAGGCATATGGAGAAATGATTTGGGTATTTAGAAAGTCATAAATAAAAGTTATTTATGGAGGAAAATGAAATGACAATGTAGAGACCAAGTATTAATGAGGTGGAGGGTGTTATTTGGAGGGTAGAGCAGCTAGAAATGGATGTGGAGCTACAGAAAATGGGGTCATGGTATGACTTCCAGGCCAAATCTTTCAGATTTCCTCACTCTCAGGGCTCTAAACATTATGGAAGGAGTTTATAACTCTTGGCCGATTGCCCCCTCACCTCCCACTCCCTGTAGTGACAAGTAGCACTTTGAGAACTGAACCATGACAAAGCAGCATTTAGGAAATACTACTAACCTGACCTATTTGGGCCCAGAACACTACACCTTCTTATTTCTTACAGTTTGCAAGGAAAATGCAACCACTTTCCTGGAGGTCTGGACAAAAAGGCATATGTGAGTTTTTATAACAGGTTGGGAAGAAAATTCCGGTTGATTGCTCTTAAGTTGGTCTGGATTTCCTAAAGGAAGTGTTCTCTGAATAAAGGTTAAACCCATTTACCATATAGACTTAAAATTAATTTACCCTTTATCCTTTACCCTGATCCTCTGAGCATCAGAGATATTTCATCTTTGGGCAGGCAGAGCAATATTCTGAAGGAAAAAAAAACATACTAAGGGGTTTCATAGTCCTTTTCTTACCCACCCTCTACTTATCTGCCTTATACATTTTCTCTTTTCTCCATCCAGACACTTTAAAATCTTAATCAGTTTAGGTTTAGGCAAAACAGTCACATGAAAGTGGGAAGCTAAAGAGCAAATTACCAAGTAAAGCTTCAACTTAGCTTGACATTCATAACCCTTTCTAACCTGGTACCCCCTACCTTTCCAGTCTCATCTCTTCCCTCCATGCATTTAATGCTCCAACCAAACCAGACAACTCTCTGTTGAATGTGCGCTATTCTCTGCAGTCTTCCAGCCTTTGGTCAAGCTCATCCTTATACCTGGGATATCCTTAGCTATCTTCTTTATTCATTGGAATTCCTATTCGTCCTATAAAGTTCAACTCAAACAGTTTTTTCTCTAGAATTCTTTACCTGACTCCTCTGGTTCGTTAAGGTCTTCCCCTTCAGATTGCCTGTATCACTGTTTTGAAACACTCTGAAACATTCATCTTGTAATGTGTATTTTAATTATTCATGCAGATGTTATATTCTCCCCCCCATTTGACAGTAACCTCCTTGGAACTATATCTCATTCAACCTTAGTATTGTCCCCAGCATCTGCACACAACACACAATCAACATTTGTAGCACCAAATTACATTGAATTGTTGTATTATAATATGAATTATAATATAATTACAATATAATATGAATCATATAAGATAATATGTATTATAACATTTCCTTAATTTCCTCATCGACTTATCCTTCCAGCTGATATGTGAACCATACTGATTTTCTGAAGCATGTTCAGGCTTATGCTGGTGGGAACAGGACAGGAGGGAGCTAATTCAATAGAGCTATATAAACAGCATGATCACATCTCAAATTTTCCTGGTGCTAAAGTATCCCCCTTTACTGGAGAGAACAGTGCTTCACTGTTACTGTGGACATTCAAACTACTTGGATCGCAATCATTAGGTAGCTCAGGTTGTGCTCTGATATTAACTGAGTGCAATGTCCTACAACATGACTTCTGTCTCTTGGCATTGGGTTGAGCCTTGTGGAAGCCAGCTGAGTGTTTTATCCTTGGTAAAATTAGCCCCTAAATTTGCCTTTGCCAATGCCTTTCAGAGCATGTGCCATCATCTTGGAACTTTATCAAAGAATGTTGGAAGAAAAGTATTATATCATTCCAAGGTATTATTATCCATAAACACATTCATAGCAGAATGAAAGGAATATTTTTCTCCTTTCTCTTATTTCCCTTTGCTTTGCACAAACACTAACAATCCTAGAGGTGAGCTCTCATAAGATCTCACTATATTGAAATGCTTCGTATAACCTTGGGATGGATTTGTTCATTAACTGACACAAATATTCATTATCATATACAATGTTGTATATAAAAGGTACTGTTATAGACAATGTGGGTTATACAAAGATGAATGACACAATCTGCCCTCAGAATGGTTATCATTTAGTGTGACACATAAGCCATATATAGAATAAGTATAATAGAAAGCAGGAGGTGACAAGTACCATTAAATAGACAGAAAAAAGTAGAAAAGTTAAGTGAAGAAGATGAGTTGGTTAGTTTTAGACTGGAGTATTCAGGTAGTGATGTACAACAACATAGATGGAAATGTAGCAATGAAGGTTAGGCTATAGAGACCAATCTTAAAGTGATCTGTGTAAAGCTAATAACTGAAGCCATCAGAGTATGTGAAATCACCAAGAGAGAGAGAGTGTGGAGAGGGAAGAGTATTGAGGGCAGGCCTTGAGGTATCCCAATATGTAGTGAGAGAAACAACAGCAATCAGAGAAGGAGACAGAGAGGAGATGGAAAGGCAGGAGGAGAACCATGATTATGCAATACAATGAAACAATCTATAACTGCTTTGGGAAGGGTAAGTTTGAATGGCAAAGCCTGAGTTATGGAATATTTAAAAAATAAACACAGATTTGTAATTTCAAATTATGCATGGGGTATAATGTTATACATTCATGAACAGATAGGAATCATCTCTGATTGTTTATATTCAACACAAATTGTTTATATTCAATAATTTGTTAGCTAATTGAAGAAATGTTAAAATAATTTGTTTCCCTAATTCGCTTACACACTCCCCCCTCTTACTGGGTAACCTTCTTTATAGGATCAGTCTGCTTAACTAACGCTTTTATTTTTTTGTGTGTATCTATGTAGTGAAAAAGCAAATTTCAGCGGAGTCCTCTAAATGCCCACCATTTTACTGCAGTTGTTGGCTAGAAAAAACCAGGAGCTTCTTGCTGAAAGCTTCTCCCTCCAAAAAGAACACTCACCTATTTAGGAAGATGCTACTGACATCATCATGTGTAATAGGAGGCTTTTTGGAGCTGGCAGCCATCCTCAAGGGACGGAGGAAGTTATTGACTAAGATGTGCAGTTGCTGGACATATTCAGCTTCTGCCTCAAGCATGCTAAATACCACTTGGTTTCTTTTCCGCATGCTGTCAGCATGAGGTGACCGGATATAGTCCTGAATAATTGTCTTCCATTTTCTCCGGCACAGCCAGCCTCGCAAAAAGCTTTGCACCTGCGAAAGAGAGGATTTTATTTTTTCCCTCCTCCATTATGTATATGGAAAGATGGCACCATATTTTGTTCACTCAACAAACACTCAGTGCCAAATACATGTAGGCATTCTGCTAAGTGTTGAGAACTAAAACAAAAAAGATGAAAAAAATGACAGTGTCTACTCTTAAAGAACTTATAATCTAATAAGGGAAATAAAATGTATACACAGATAAGCATGATAAATTGTGACAAGTGATAAGAACGATAGATTGTGATGGGGCAAAGGGAAGATCTAGCCTGAGGTCAAAGATATCACTTTTAGGCAAGAGAATCATAGAAAGCATCATGGAGGAAGAGGACACCAGAGTCAGGCCTTCCTTGACCAAAAAGGCTTTCAATAGATGGGGTTAAGAAGGGAGTAAGCATGTTTACGTGGAAATAAAGAATAAGATTGAGGATAGCCCATTGTGGCTGCAGCAAGATGTATTTGAAAAGGAATAGTGAAAAATAGGGTGAGAATCTCAAAGACCCAGAAGGTTGTAATTAATATTCATCATCATGATGAGGATTTATCCAATTAGAAAAGATAAGGCAGATTGCCTTAATCTTATCCTTGGGACTCCTCAGATGAAATTGAGTACATGCATATCTTGAACTTCTGCCTACTGATTCTACAGGGAAATGAGCAGGAATATTTAACACTGATGTCTGTCGTCTGATTCCTTTTGCTGGCTAATTTTAGCAAGAACCAGGGAAAAAATTAATTCATATACAGGAAAATTTGAAGAATGTCTCCTCCCAGCCCCCACCCACCCCTGTTTTTATATATTTCAGTAGCATAACAGAAAGAGCCCTGAACTAAGTCAGGAAAACTGGATTTTAGGCTCAGCTCTGACACTCAGTGCTGAGGCTAGAGTAAGAAAGACTCCTCTTCCTCAGTTCAAATCTGGCCTCGGACATTTAATAGCTGTGTGACTCTGGGCAGGTCAATTAACCATGTTTGTCTGAGTTCTTCATCTACAAAATGAGCTAGAGAAGGAAATAGCAAACCATTCCAGTCTCTCTGCCAATAAAACCCCAGATAGGCTCACGAAGAGTCGGACACAATTGAAAAATGACTGAACAGCTATTTAGCACCCTCAGCCAAGTCACATCACCATTCTCTGGACTTAGATTCCTCCCATCTGTAAAATAAAAGCATTATATGAATATTACTGAGGTTTCTTCTAGTTCTATGATAGGGACAAATATGTACAATGACTGTCCCAAAGGAGTATCTTTTTTTCTCACTATGGAAAGGACCTTCACAAAGCAGTTCAGGAAAAGTGCTATAATTATAAGATCACAGATTTAGAGCAAGAAGGGACCTTAGAGACCATCTAGTTCAACCCCTTCATTTTATAGATGGAGAAACTGAGGCCCAGAGAAGTTAAATGACTTGCTTAAGGTAGGACAGATGGCAAAATTGTCAGAGATGAGGTTTGAACACAAATTCTCTGACTCTAAACCTAGGTAGGGCTCTTTTCACTATTCGGTGCTGTTGTCTTCACTCTAAATAGCTATTAGCTCATCACTGGGGCTCTTCCTTACTCCACTTCTTAGAAAGTAGAAAGAATGTCAGGAGATAACTGGAAAAATTCCATCAGTCATTAGGTAGATATATACCCTATTATTTTGAGGATTTCCTGACTGCTTTTTTCTGAGTCCAATATATCAGTGTTGCAATAACTTAATCAGAATGAAGTATGGCTTGTATTTAAGAAGCTAGGTGTTTGATCCTGGATTAGACATATGAACTGACTACCCAAACCCTGACTGAAGGAGGATGGGCTCAAGATACAGAATGAGATATACATTTTTGGACATGTCAAACATTTTTTTTTTGATGAGCTTATTTGTCAAGAAATTTGTAGTTTTTTTAAAATTAGGTAGAGGTGAAATGGAGTATAAAAAATAAATGGATTAATTAAAAAATTCAAGGTATGATTGGGCTTCTATGATATTATGCTTTTTGAAAACATACCCAGCTGTTAGGAACCAAAGGCACTGAAAGAAATGAGGGTGAATGGCTTTTTTTTATTTTAGGGGAGAGGTGGGTCTTTGGAGATATAATATAGTACTGGGGATGAGAGGACTCTAGAAATGACTGGAAATGCTAGGGATTTATTTAGGGACAGTGAGATATCAAAACATGTTAAAATAAAGAAAAAGTGCATAAACCTTCTTAATTTTCTTGATGTCACTGTCTTCATCGTTGGATGTGACAGTTTGGATTGACTGAATTCGGTCATTATCCTTGAGCAAGGAGGCAATCTACAAAGACAAAACAAAACAGAACAGAAAATCAGTGATTGATGTAAGTATAGTATTGAGAGAAGTTGCCCACATCAATTCCCTAGATTTTTAGACCTGTGAAAGTTTTCTTTCAAATCTGTTTTACCTGCCCTTCCTAACATTTTCTCTGGTCACAGTAATGACACATCTGATAGTGTTGTATGTCAGTTGCCCAGAAAGTCCACAATTATATAATGATGTGATGGAAAGGTGCAATTGATCGTGGAAATCAGCGGACCCAGCTTCTCATCAGGTTAATTTTCACAGTTGTTTTAAGGCACTCAGAGGCAGGCAGGTGGTGCAGTTGATAGAGAGCTAGACATGTAGTTTGGAAGACTTAGCATCTAGTCTGACCTTAGAAACCAATAGTGGGATGACCCTGGCAATTCACTTACCCTTGGTCGAACTCAGTTTCTTCATCTGTGAAACTGGGATAATGATAGTACCTGCTTCACAGAGTCGTGGTTCTCAAATTATATATACAAACTTTTGCAATCCTTAAAGCATTATGTAAATGCTAGATATTATTATTGCTAAAAATAATCTCTTAATTTCCATACCTTTTAAAACATGGGCATTAGATTTAGAGAAATTCAACTTTAGTTATAAGGATTATGAATTTAGAACTGGAAAGGATCTTAGGGATCATTTATTCCAAGGGCTTTTTAACCTGGGGTTCACAGACTCCCAAAGGACTTGTGACTAGATTTCAGGGAGTCCATGAGCTTGGATGGGAAAAAAGTTACATCTTTAATTTCATACAGCATTTAGCATTTGATTTCCTTTGAAATCCTATGTATTTTATTTTGTGTCCACAGGCTATTACCAGACTGCCAAAGGGGTCCATGATGCACAAAAGGAGAAGAACACTGATCTAGCTTAACTTCCCTCATTTTAGGAAATTGAAGTCTTAGTTGGGAAAGTGACTTGCTCAAGGTCACAAAGCTAAATAGCATGTTCAGGACTAGAAATCAAGTCCTTAGGCTTGAAAAAGAAACTTACTGTAATATTTTCCTCATGATATCATGATTCTAAAGAATCAATACAAACACAGGGAATCAGGGTTTGAACCATCAATAATATGTTTAATTCCATGAATTTTCTCTGGCCCTGAGTCAATTGGTTTAGCAAAACCAGTTAAGTAAACATCTGGAAGACAAAAATTAGCAACCATGTCCAGGTTTATATCACACAGAGAGCTGTAGCTATTTTTAGATATTCTGAATTCTGGGTAGAGTATTCAAAGAGCACATATGTCAGAGAGTCAGTCCATTAGTTTAGCACTCAGATAGTTGAAGGATTTTTGAGGACAAGCCCTCTCCCAGTTTGGTGATTGATATACTATTGAAATCAATTAGAATTGAGACAGTTCCTTTTTCTGGATATTTCTATTCAAATGCTTCAGGGGAATTCAATTTAATAAGTATTTGTTGGTGAGACCATTCATTCATTTAATTCAAGAACCCTATTAATGGCATTGCTTGCTAGGTGGTAGGAGATACAAAGATACATCTTGTCCTCAAGGAACTTAAAATCATCTGTAGGGGACAAGAGACCTGCATATGAATAACAATTGTGCCTAATAGGAATTAGATTAGGGATTTCTACTGATACAGGTCGACACCTTTTCTGTAACTTAGAGTCTTTGAGAGTTATGATATTGATAAGTTAAGTGACTTGCCCAAAGTCTTCCTGGCTTCAAAGAAAGTGTAAGCTGGAGTCAGCACATGTAGGCTTAACCTTGGAAATCAACCGACACTACAGATAGGGCTTGAATGAATGTTTTGTTGATTATTTAGGCTAGATTTAAGAAAATGGTGAAGATAATGTTAATAACACAGATTAAGTTTAAAAGTGTATCCTGTCAATATCATCCCCTACCTCCTGATGCCTGTTATTAAACATTCACTAGCACACCACTAATTCAATGATAGTTCTCTGGCTTCTATGTCTGTGCCATGGCAGTCACTATTATGTAAAATAGAAAATGATAAACTCATTATGCATGCAAAGAAGGTAATATGAGAATTTTGAGAAGGGGGTATCATTTCTAGTTGTGGTAGAATCAAGGAAGGCTTCATAGTGGAGGTAGTATTTAAGGTGAACTTTGAAAAATGGGTAAGATTTTAATAGGCAGAGATGCAAAGAGAAGGTAGAGGAGGGCCTTCCAGATGTAAGGAAAGGCATGAATAATTTGATTCAAATGAACAAAATTTGAAAAATGACTACTGTGTGCAAGTATGCTAAGAGTTCCTACCCTCAAGAAATTTATATTCTACATTTCACAGCCAACAGTATGGGAACAGAAAAGTTTCTAAGTGCCTTGTAGTACGCATGGAATTATGCAAAATGCAAGATAATCAAAAGTGCCTGCCCTTATGGAGCTTAAGTTACAAATTTGTTAGGAAGACAAAACAAAAACACATAAAATAATTAAAAATAAAAGTATTAGTCATGATCAAGGGCTGGAATGGTGCCAGTGTTGCAAGCTCTAAGGACTCTAGCCTTAAATGTATTAATTCTGGGTTAGAAGAGCCAAGTGAAGATTTCTTTGTAAGCCATTGGGCAAATGGTATATTCTTGGTCATTTTCTTCTAGTGATGAATATTTGAAGGTGCACTGCTTGTGCCTCAGGTATGGTAGATGATAAAGGAATGAAGGAAAATAATCAAAGAAAAGAGAGAAAAACAGGAGGCAGAATGAGAATGCTGAAGGAGAGGAAAAGAAAAAGGAAAGTCATGAAATACAAAGAGGTATGGTAACATGCCATTTTCTTCCTCAATAATAATATTGATTTTTTAAAAAATCAGACTGGGGTTTCTTTCTTTCAAATGGAACTCCCAATGAGGAAACTCTATGAATGCAGGTGGGCATCTGCTTTGCAACTTAGAGTGTTTTAGAGAGTTGTGTGGGGGCCAGGTTCAACGGCAGAGGCAGAATTCCACACTTTTTAACAATTACAATACTGGCTCTCAATAATAGAAGTTTTCATTTATATGAAACCCTTTAACATTGTTATCGCATCTGAACCTTATGATAGCTCTATGAGGTAGATATTACAGGTTTTATTATCCCCATCTTACAGATAAGGAAACTGAGGTTGGGCAGTGCACTGAATAGGTATGACCACAGTCACACCTACTAAAACAAAATAGAGTGGTGGCCTGGGAGCTTCGGTCTTTTGTTTCTAACACCACCAGACTTTCACTAACATAAGGTCAAGTGGCATACACCAGCGGACTAGCCTGTACTATCCCACTCTTCCTCGGATGTCTCAGCAACTTCTTTCAGCCCAGAACAACCACAACAACCCCGTCTCCACTCTGGGTCCTAGCTGTGTGACTTTCACAGAGATTCATGAGGTAGATCAGTCTTCAAATTAGGAACCAGAAGTAAAAAAAAATTCAGCAGAGTATCTACTGACACTACTGCAATACAGGGTTCTTTGTGTCTAAATATAGATGGCTAATTGGTGTCTGCAGACATGACCCATGCAACCGGAAGACCTCTCCCTTAGGAAGTCCCAGCTCTGCTTCTTCAAGTCCACTCACAAGATGGCATAGGAATGAACACTTACTTGATCAAATGAAGCAATTTAAAAGCTAACCTGACCCTCTTTCCTGGCTCCTTCAACTAATGATCTAAAATGACTCCTCAGTCCTGGGTGGAAGGCAGAATGGATCAAACTGAGAAATATTAAGTGTAGGGGAAGGCTTGCTTTTTTTTTTTTAATAAGCTAAGAAATTAGAATACCTAGATGAAACATTTGATCTCTACTATAAAGAAGAGAGAGGCAGCTAACGGCACAGTGGATAAAGTGTCAGCCTGGAGTCAGGAAGACTTGAGTTCAAATGGGGCCTTGGACACAGCCACTTACTGGCTGTGTGACCCTGTGCAAGTCACTTTACCCTGTTTGCTCACTTTCCTCATCTATAAAATAAGCTGGAGAAGGAAATGGCAAACCACGCCAAGAAAACCCCAAATGGGGTCATGAGTCAGACACAGCTGAAAGACGACTGAACAATAGCTACAAAGAAGAGGATGGCATCAGTTTAAGGGCAACCAGGTTGGTAGGGACTTTAAAACACAGTGTATGAGAATTAGTTGAAGAAGAAAAGACTTGGGAGTGGGGTAGAACTTGGAGGTCCTGGATAGCTGTTTTCAAGTATGTGAAAGACTGTTACTAAGAAGAGCTAGATTTATTCAGCTTATTCTAGATGGCAGAATTAAGTACAATGGGGGGGGGATTTACAGTGAAGTAGATAACGAGTCAATATAAAGGAAGAATTTTGGAACTCCAAAAAGAGGTAATCAGTTTCTCATCATTGAAGGTTTTCATAAGGGGATAAATGATCATTTGTAGGGAGCCATGAGTCAAGATGAAGTTAAACTATGTGACCTCTGAGATCTTTTCCAACTTTGTAATTCTATAGGTTGGAAATATTACTTAGATCTAGCCCTATGTTAATTTCCTGATCTCACTCTCCTACCTTTCACTTGTTGGTTATTACTTTTGCTTAGCTCCATTATCTTAACAATTTTTAGAATTTGCAGGCTGCTTTCATTTTCACTTTTCTTCACAAGGTAGGGTTGGGATGAGAGAGAGGGGAGGAAAGAAACACATGATACGTTTAACACTTGCCTGCCTCCTCGGAGATAGGCATTTTAGGACATGTATTCAGCTAGGACTAGTGACAAAAAAATGCAGTCAGGGTAGCCTTTTTGATAAATGCACAAGCAAAGAAGTTAGAATCTTTTCTTTATTTAAAGATCAGACAAGTTATGTTAGTGCATCAAGAGGAATCAGGTACGGTGAATCCCCATTGGTATAAGAAACGATGTGGTATAATGGAAAGAGCTCTGGACCTAAAGTTGAGGGATCTGGGTTCTAATGTCACTATTTATTAGTTCTGTGGCTTTGGGCAAGTTAGTCGAACTGTTCTTCATCTGTAAAAGGGGGATGATAATATCTGCCCTGTACCCCACAGGGTTGTTTTTGAGACTTAAATTATTTGTAAAGTATTAGATAAATGTAAATTGTTATTACTATGACCAAGGGTTGTAGCCAAGACTAAATCTTCTCTACTGATTTACTGCTCATGCTTAGGACTTTTAAATTGTTTTATTCCTTTTGAGAACTTTGGTAATTTCAGTCTTTTGTTCTTATATTTCCCTATTGCTCATTTTTCTGACTCTTCCCCTTTTGATGGTAGGTCCTCAAAGGCTAGACCTCAAAGCTATCTTGTTCTTCTCCCTCTTGGGGTTTCACTTTTCACTGGTCTCAGTCTCTGCCTCAAGTAATTTCTAGGAGGAAAGGAATGAACCCAGTTAGATGCCAGTTCCTTTTACTTCAGGCATGGTGTAACTCTCACACATGCTGGCAGCCTTCCTAGTAGTTTCGGATTATTAGTATTCTGGCTGAGCGCTGTGGAAGTTGCTGCTGTCCCAGACAGATCACACTTCCTGCTTTCCTATACCCCCTTCCTCAGCAAGAGCAATGAAGAGTTGGGTGGGCAGAGATGAATTTTGCTACTTGTTGCTATAGAGTAGTTGAGTGATGGCAGGGCCAGTGTTTGCTGACAGAAACTGCAGCAACAGTGAAGAAATTAATGAGTGGATCCCAGAGCACCAACCTGTGGTCTGGTTGTACTGCCCTGCTAGCCTATGGCAATTCTTGGGGGAAGGGAGTTCAGAGTGAGTATTTTAGGGATAAGGAATTACCCTTCTCTGCTGTTAATAGGTTGTCACCTTGGTCAACTTCTTGATATCTTAGTCTTGTAGGGACAGCTACAATTGCTTTATTTCTTGTGCAGCATTTTTATTTGGGGAGTTTTATGGGAGGATTGGGGAAATTATCTAGTTCTCTATCTTGATAGTTACATGTTCCCCATCACCTCCAACATGGTACATAGCTTTGGTCTCCTAAATAATCTTCCTACTCCTGTTCTCAACTTTTTCCAATCCATCCTCCACCCAGGTGCCCAACTGCATTCCTAGAGCAGAGATTTGCTCATGTCATGCCCCTTGCCAAAAATCTTCAGCTTTCTCTAGGATAAAATGCCAACTCCTCTGTTTGCTTGTTTGGCATTTAAAGCCCTTTGCAACCTGGTTCCAGCATATATTTTTACACAGATTTCATATTACTATGTTCCAGCTAAACTGACCTACTTGCGTGGCAATCTGTTTTCTGTCTCTGTGATTTTGTACAAGCTGTATCCCATGCCTGTAATGTTCTCTTTCCACTTCTCATTACTTTGTATGTCTTTTATATTTAATTATCTTTATCCATCTTTCCCTCTCAGTAGATGGCAAGCTCCTTGAAGACAATGACTGCTTCATTTTGGTCTTTATACTAGCATAGTGCCTGCCATATAGAAGGAACATAATAAATGTTTTCTGAAATGAATATAAATGCAGTAAAATGTGAGAGCTAAAAAGGACCTCAGAACCTGTGTAGTCTAACCTTTTGACTTAACAATTGAGGAAAACACACTGCCGGTTGGATTGAGTGGATTTTTTGTTCAGCTGTGTCCAGATCTTTATGATCCTATTTGGGGTTTTCCTGGCAAAGATACAGGAAGGGTTTGCCATTTCCTTCTCCAGATCATTTTACAGATGAGGAAACTGAGGCAGATAGGGTTAAGTGACTTGCCTAAGATCACACAACTACTAAGTGTCAGAGGCCAGGTTTGAACTTAGATCCTCCTGACTCCAGGTCCAAATTCTGTCCACTATGCTATCTAGCTGCTCATTTTTCTGACCCAAGGTCAGAAAGCAACTTAGTGAGACAATTACAATGAAATTGTAGCTCTCCCAAAATTCAGTCTGCATTCTTTTTAAAACACACTTCCAGGAGGTGGTGATAACCTCAAATAAGTAGTATTTGAACATGATATAATTTGCTGTCACTTTTAGAAACTACTTCATTAAAATGGATCAGTTTAGTTCTAAAAAACAGGAGAAAAAAAGTATGTTTATGTAAACAAAAAGAACTGTATCAATTATCAAAGGATTTGAGATTTTGCTACTGTTATAGGTGAACATTTCAATGCTTAAAAGGAGTTGGAAAAGAATATTTTAATAAAACCTATTAAAAGATGTTTAAAGAAACATAGATGAAAACTGAGTAATTTTGGATAGAAAATGAACTGAGGCATAAACATAAAGACAAATGACCTTTGAGTGGTGTAGAATGATGTCTTGCTTATATGTGAATTGTCTGATTTAAAGAGGCCAAAGAAAAAAAGTCCTTTTATTTATTAAAAAGTAAAAAAAATGATAGTCAAAGAAACACAAATGCCAAAGATTGGGTTGGAGGACCATGTGTGAGACTTTAAGAGTGCAGAGCTTTATGATCCCTCAACTCATCTGTATGTAACTTTTAAGACTAAAGGTTAAAAACTTAAAAAAAGAAATTATGTAAGTATTTGGAGATTGAGATATGATTTTAAAAGGACTAACGGTTTCACAGGGGAAATTTGGTGAGTAACTACTTTTTAAGTGAAATGTCTGTGGTAAAGATTTCAACGGGGGGCTGAAAAAAAGTTCTTAGCTGACATAAAGTTTTAGTTAAACTTTCCCAATTGGTGGGAGAGAGAATTAATTCTATTGGCTTAGACCTTCAGCCAACTAAAGTTGGATAGAGTTGAAATTTTTGTTTTTCTCTATTATCACTTTTTGTTTGAGAAGAAAAAGTAGGGGAGGAGCCAAGATGGCGGAGTAGAAAGACTCACGTATGCTAGCTCCGAACCCACAGCCCATATATTTTCTGTAAAAAGAACTCCCCACAAATTCTGGATCAGTACAAGCCACACAGAAACACAGTGGAAGAGATTTCCGTTCCAGGGAGGCCTGGAAAGCCATCCCCAGGGGTCTGTTGTGCACCGGACAGCGGAGTCCACCCCTGCGCTGCCCTGGCTGCATGGCCTCAGAGGAGCAGATCTGAGCAGGCTTCAGGGATGGAACCTCTGATGGCCACGAAGGTCCCTCCACCTACAGGCGCACAGGTCAGTGAGAGAGACTTCTAGGCTGGCCGAGAGGGGAGCGGGGTGTCTCTGTGGCTCGGGCCCCCTCGGGAGGCAGCAGCAGAGGCAGCGGCAGAGGCAGCGGTGGCGACCCGGGACTCCCCAAGCAAGCAGGAGCTCCATTGTTGAAGGTCTCCACATAAAGCCCCTAAGGGAACTGAGCCTGAGAGGTGGCCCTGCCCCTACCTGAGCACCAGAACTTAAGCTCACATTGAATAGCAGTTGCGCCCGCCCCTGAAAGCTCTGAGGCTGGGGAGCAGCATTTGAACCTCAGACCCCAAGCACTAGCTGGGTGGATCTAGGCGGGGGTGGACAGGAATCTCAGAAGTCAAGTAACTGGCTGGGAAAATGCCCAGAAAAGGGAAGAAAAATAAGACCATAGAGAGCTACTTTCTTGGGGAACAGATGTTCCTGCCTTTCATTTCTGATGACAAGGAACAATTCTTACCATCAGGGAAAGACGTGGAGGTCAGGGCCTCTGTATCCCAGACATCCCAGGGGGATGTCTGGTGGGCTCAGGCCAGGGAAGAGCTCAAAAAGGATTTTGAAAATCAAGTTAGACAGGTGGAGGAAAAACTGGGAAGAGAAATGAGAGAGATGCAAGAAAAGCATGAAAAATGGGTCAATACCTTGGTAAAGGAGACCCCAAAAAATGCTGAAGAAAATAACACCTTGAAAAATAGGCTCACTCAATTGGCAAAAGATGTTCAAAAAACCAATGAGAAGAAGAATGCTTTCAAAAGCAGAATTAGCCAAATGGAAAAAGAGGTTCAAAAGCTCACTGAAGAAAATAGTTCTCTCAAAATTAGAATGGAACAGATGGAGGCTAATGACTTTCTGAGAAACCAAGAAATCACAAAACAAAACCAAAAGAATGAAAAAATGGAAGAGAATGTGAAATATATCATGGGAAAAACAACTGACCTGGAAAATAGATACAGGAGAGACAATTTTAAAATTATGGGACTACCTGAAAGTCATGATCAAAAAAAGACCCTAGACATCATCTTTCATGAAATTATCAAGGAAAACTGTCCTGACATTCTAGAACCAGAGGGCAAAATAAGTATTGAAAGAATCCATTGATCACCTCCTGAAAGAGATCCAAAAAGAGAAACTCCTAGGAACATTGTGGCCAAATTCCAGAATTCCCAGGTCAAGGAGAAAATCTTGCAAGCAGCTAGAAAGAAACAATTCCAGTATTGTGGAAATACAATCAGGATAACTCAAGATCTAGCAGCTTCTACCTTAAGGGATCAAAGGGCATGGAATAGGATATTCCAGAAGTCAAAGGAACTAGGACTGAAACCAAGAATCACCTACCCAGCAAAACTGAGTATAATACTTCAGGGGAAAAACTGATCTTTCAATGAAATAGAGGACTTGCAAGCATTCTTGATGAAAAGACCAGAGCTGAAAAGAAAATTGGACCTTCAAACACAAGAATGAGAAGAAGCATGAAAAGGCAAACAGCAAAGAGAAGTCATAAGGGACTTACCAAAGGTGAACTGTTTACATTCCTACATGGAAAGACAATGTTTGTAACTCTTAAAACTTTTCAGTATCTGGGTAGTTGGTGGGACTACACACACACAGACACATACACAAGCATGCACACACAGAGACAGAGAGCACAGAGTGAATTGAATAGGATGGGACCATATCTTAAAAAGAAATTAAGGTAAATGGTGAGAGAGAAATGTAGTGGGAGGAGAGAGGGTGAAATGGAATGGGGTTAATTATATCTCATTCAAGAGGCAAGCAGGAGACTTTTTAGTGGAGGGAAAAAGAGAAGAGCTGAAAAAAAAACATGAAGTTTACCCTCATCACATTCGACTAAAGGAAGGAATAAAATGCACACTCATTTTGGTATGAAAACCTATCTTACAATACAGGAAAGGGGGGGAGAAGGAGATAAGTAGGGTGGGGGGGATGATGGAAGGGAGGGCAATGGGAGGAGGGAGCAATTTGAAGTCAACACTCAGGGAGGGACAGGATCAAAAGACAGAATAGAAACAATGGGGGGCAGGATAGGATGGAGGGAAATACAGTTAGTCATACACAACACGACTATTATGGAAGTCATTTGCAAAACTACACAGATATGGCCCATATTGAATTGCCTGCCTTCCCAAAGGGAATGGGTGGGGAGGGAGGGATAGGGAGAATTTGGAACTCAAAGTTTTAGGAACAACTCTTAAGTATTGTTCTTGCTACTAGAAAATAAGAAATACAGTTAATGGGGAATAGAAAGTCATCTGGCCCTACAGGACAAAAGAGAAGATGGGGACAAGAGAAGAGAGGGATGATAGAAGAGAGGACAGATTGGTGATAGGGGAAATTAGAATGCTTGGTTTATTGGCGTGGGGGGAGGGATAAATGGGGAGAAAATGTGGAACCCAAAATTTTGTGAAAATGAATGTAAAAAGTTAAATAAATAAATTTATATTTAAAAAAAAAGAAAAAGAAAGGAAGACAGGCTTTATAGATGCTTTGTATCTTGGTGAGCCAACTAGATTTGCTTGCACTTTCTAGAGAATGAACTTCAACTATGTTTCTAGGAGCCCTATTGTTTTTGGACAATGCAGCATCCAGGTGAGTCTGGTCTAATGAGTTTTTAAGTTCTCCAGGCTTTAAGAGAACAGTTATTTCCATTGAGACAACACTTTCCAAATGTCCCTTTAAGGGTGCTTGCCAAGTTGAAAGAATTGTAAATTCTCTCCTCAAGTACTGAAGAGGATTTGTTTAGTTGAAGAGCAGGAAAGGTCAATAGAGAAGTAATGAGTTGAAAAGCAATTTTATATGATGCATGTGTTCTTGAGTAGACTAATGATATCAAAACCTGCACTCCAGAGTTGTGAATTACCCCAAGCACACAGATTCTCCTCCCTCATGTGTTTTCTTTGTTACATTCTTTAAAGTGTGTCTAGTTTCCCCCACTTATATTGAGTATATTGGTGGGAAGAATGTGACCTAGGTTTATGTATTGATTGTGATGAATGTTATTACTTATCTATTCATGATTACATATAATGTTATTGTTATTTCCTTTGTCTTATTACTAAGTAAATCGTTATTTTTAAGATCTAAAATTGTCATAACTGGCAATAGATAGCTGTGTGAATTTCATACACTGACTGTGTGGCTGCATTATGACTGACTGGTTGTATAAACAGAAATGCACCAGTAGGGGCTCAAGGCTAGTGGTAATGAGCAGGTGAGTATATTTCCCTTCAACAGGGTTAGTCCCAGGACCTTGCAAGAATTTTAGTGTAATCATCTGGTGGTGATCTTTCTCTGGGAACTTAGACTGCTAGGGTGAAAGCAAGTTGAAGTGAATGAGGCAACCAAGAGAGTGAACGGATGACTACACACCCTGGTGAGAGGTGTTGACCTTCCTGCATAGTGTAGGTAGCTACACACTGGACTGTTACTGTGGAACAGAAAGAAGACATTTGTGGTAATAGCACAATTCTCCATGTAACCCTTTACTCATTGAGTTCTAAATAGCCACAGATCAAAGTTACCCTTTACCCATTGAACTTTCTCTGCCATCTTTCCTTCCTCTGTCATTTCCTCACCAAGTGTACCCTCTTTGAAGACATTTTCTTTTTCTTTCCCTACTATTTTTTCCTCCTTGACCACTCTTTCCAGCTGCCTGCCATGAGCCTGATGAATCCTTCAAGGAGACAGTGAGCTGTGATTATCAGAGAGTAGGAGAGGGTGTGTGTGTGTGTGTGTGTGTGTGTGTGTGTGTGTATGTGTGTGTGTGTGTGTGTGTGTGTGTGTGTGTGTGTGTGTGTGTGAAATCCATGCCAATTTCTTACTTCAATATTTCATGGAAAGTTAGCGCTTTCACTAAAGACAGCCACAGGTTGCTAGTGTCTGATTTAATTCAGCTTCTTATTTTCTGCCTCCCAGTTTCTGGTCATCTTCAATTCATCCCTTGTCACTTGTTTTATTTTGTCAGACTTGAAAGTTTCTTAAGCCTTTGAAAATTAGTTGTAGAATTGCTTTTTGTCTGGAAGTGCATTTTCCATATTAATATGGAGTACTTAATGCAAGAGATTAATATGAAAATGTTTCCCCATTAGGATAGGTACACTTGAGGATATCTTGTCTTGAGAAAATGTAATGTTAGGCTATGAATCTGGTCTACCCTAGAGACTATGAATAACCTTTGGAGAGTTTGGTTTTTACCTGGATTCTCTGAAATTCTCTTGCTTAAAGAGTTAGCACCTTATTTCATGTTGTTTCTGCAAAGTCTGTTCTATGAAAAAGCATTTAATTTAATTTCCTGCTACCTTTTCTTTCATTATCTGAGTCAACCAAGTTGTCACTTTCTTACCTGCCTTCTACATCCCTTCATCAATAATGTGGTTAATACTATTCTTACTTTTAAAACACTCTCTCATCAATTTCTCTCCATCCTCTCTGAATTTAAGCCAATCATAAATACGTTTCAGACTTCAGCTTCCCTAAAATGTTTAGTGGCTATTTTTTGGTTATTTCAGCCTTGCAATGCTAAAACTGAGTTGTCAGAAGGAGAGGATATATGGCACCAGGCTATAATCCTACCTTCATGATTTTGAACTGAAAGTGATCTTAGAGATCGTATGATATGGAAATGAAACCTCAGAACATTCTTTGCTGACTTGGAAATGAAGATATGTACTAGATGGTCAAAAGATTCATTAACCCCTAAAATAATAAGGAATGACTTGAGTTACCTAGTATGAGCATATGGGACAGAGAATTCCTCCAATGACAAAAAGAACCTCATCAGGCTGGCTGCCAGTATAGGAAACAGAGCATTAAAATAGAGTCAGGAAGACCTAAACTCATAATCAGGGGTATACTGGATCCAGTTCTAACTGATTTGTGAGAGTTTGTTGCTAAATTGTCAATGTGAGCTTTTACATGTCAGAAATTGACAAATGCTACAAATCTGGGTTTGATTTACTGTTTTGCTGAACATCCAGATTTTAGAAAATGAAGGAGAAAATATAAATAATTCAGATTAAAATTAAAAGTGTATCATACATACATTCCTCCCCTACCCCAATCTGGTAGGTAAACACTGATTTGCATACCAGTGGTATATAATTCTACATTATATGCTTAGTAGTTGTATGACCCTGAGAAGTCATTTAATCTTTTTCTCAGTTTTGGAGTGTGGTGTATAAATTCTTTATTTTTTTCTCCACTACATCCTCTTCCCTAGTTCTCTCCAGGATGATTTTCAATTTTGTCATTTGGAATAGCTAGTTTTTAGAGATCTCAAATCTAATGGCTTCATCTATGTTCTTATTCCCAAGTTTTCTTACTTTATTTTTTTTTTTTACCATGATACTCATCTGTTTGTAAAATTCCTTTTCTCCTTGAGAAAAATTTCTCCTTGAACTTCAGCTAAACTTGACAATCCGCTATTACTTGATATGATCTTACCTTTTTCCCCTTGTCCATATTTCTATGTTCCCATATCTTTGTTCATATCATCCCATGAGCCTAGGAAGAACTCTTATTCCCCTAAATATCTACCTGTCAACATCCTTTCCTCAAGGACTGAATCAGGGTCTGCTTCCTCCATTCAGCTTTTCCTCCTCTTACCCCTGGCTAGAAGCTATCCATTCCTTGAATTCATCAGACCACTTTGTTTGACCACTAAATTGTATTGTTGCTATTTGTGTCTATGTCTCTTCCTCCTTGTGCTTTTATTGCCTGTGTAACCCTAGGAAAGTCACTTCACCCCCCTGGGACTCAGTTTCTATATTCATAAAAGTGAGCTGGGATGCTCTTTAAAGTACTTTCCAGCTCCGAATCTATGGTCCTATGATCCAATGACCTTACTGTTTCCACTAAATGATCTTTTAGAAGTGATTTTATCTCAATCTTTGTATCCTCGGAGATCAGTATAATGAACTGTATGTAGTAGGTACTTAATACTTGTTTGCAAAATCATATTTAACTTGCTGAATTGAACTGCGCTCATTTCAGTCCTATTCTTAACCAATCTGAATGGTATTTGGCAATCTTTAACTCATCTAGCAGAAAGATGAGCAGAGGTAGAGCAAAGACCACTGATGGGGCATCCTTTTGACGTAGTATATATAGTACTGGACTTGGAATCAGTCTTGGACACTAGTCGTGTGATCCTGGGCAAGTCATTTAACTCTCATTGTCTTAGTTTCCTTCTCTGTAAAATGGGGATAATAATAGTCTACTTTAAGAAGTTGTTGTGGGGATCAAATTAGATATTATATGTAAAGTTCTTCATAAAATTAAAGTGTGATATAAATGTTAGCTATTATAATGTGGTCATTTTTGAGCCAGTGAATACCTTGAGATATATGTAGATAGCATAAGTGACTAAACCAATTAGGATTCAAGTTATATGCTCTTTTTTTAAAAGACAGACATCAATTATGAAACTGAAACTGAGGTACATATAGAATAAAGATAATTGAACAGAGAGTCAGGGGAATGGGTTCTAGTCCTAGTTCTATCATTAGTTGACTAGTGAGCATACTCTTTGGTGCTGTATAGACCTCAGTTTTCTCATGGATCTCTTTTACAATAATACTATATATGATACTACAGTTTCTTTATCTTGATAGCTTGATCAGCATGAATGTTACCCTTGAGACTTTCCTGACCAAAGTTATCCCTATATCATTAAGTTCAATGCCTTTTCCCACACCTACCAAATCTGGTCCATGTTTTTTCTTAGAGAGGAAAGGCTAAGCTATTGGGGATATGGACTGCTGAGAAGATCCTTAAAATAAAGGAGGCTATGTATAGCACTCTGAGCCCACCCAGCTGGGAGATTGCTCTTCATTAAACAGCCTCCTATTTTTAAGCAGGCTATATTCAACCCTGAATACTACACAAAGTGTATGGATTCTGAATGGCATCTGCTCATTTGTCTCTTTCCATTTGGTTTAGCAATTTTTCAGCTTCCAGTAGCATGTACTCTGAGAACTGATCGAGCTAAGCTGTTACCCCACTCTGCTCTGTTGCCTGAAGCTTAGCTACATTGGCTAGAGCTAAACATCACACTGAGAGGGTGATCTCAAGCTCTTTTACTTTATCTTTGAAGATGTTATTAACCATTTAAAGCATTGTTTAAAAGAATCACCAGAATAAATGTGTTTTAGGGGAACAACACTGGACATAGAGACAGAAAACCTACATGAGGTCTGATTCTAACACTTTTGTGTGTGACCTTGTGCAAGTCACCTCTCCAGGGCTAAAAAAGGAGTCTAGCCATCAGGAGGAGATGCTCCCTTGGACATTTTCTCCAATTTGTTCACCTTGTGTTTGAGATGGCAAGGCATTAGAGTGTTTCAAAAAGAAACATGAAGATGGAAAATGGAAACCATGAATAGCTAAGTCATTACAAAACCCCCTAGAAACCACGAAAAAATTAAAATTCCATGGGTTAAACAATAGCTGACAATTTATTGTACTTTACAATTTACAGAAGGCTTTGTCATACATCTTATTCTATCTTCAAAAGAAATCCATGAGTTAGGCAGTAAAAATATTTTAGCTTCATTTTACAGATGAATGAGTGAATGAAAAAGCATTTAGTACTATGTACTATGAACTGTGCTAAGCTCTGGGAGTACAAATACAACCTCTACTGTCAGAAAACTGAAGCTCAGATAGGTGAGGCAAAATATTCACCAAGTTCTAGGGTAGGTAGTAGCCAAGCCCAGGCCTTCATAGGATATTAAGATTATAGATTTTGAACTGTAAAAGAATTTAGAAGCTGTTGAATAATTTTAAATATGGGGAAACTGAGGAACAGAGAAATGTTAAATGATTTTCTCAGGGTCATATGGTTAGTAAATTTCTGAGGCAGTGTTTGAAATGAAGTCCAATATTCTCTTTCCGCCATATATGAAATTATCTAGTTGTGAAATTCAGTACTATAATATGGAAGACTAAACCTGTAAGTTCATTAGGAAAGAAAATCTCCAAAAAGAGACTTTTTTTTAACCAAATAGAGGGTGTGACTTGCCCAGGGTCACATAGCCCATATGTGGCATAAGAAAGAATTGAGCCCAGATTTTCTTATTCCAAGGCAGACTCTTTGTCTGCCATGCCTCACTACCTTTCAGCTGTAATAGTAAACACTCTGAATAAGATTTGATCCAATGAAAAAGTATGTAAAGTACTTTGCAACCATAAAACACCATGCAATTATAAGGTAATATTATTCCTAATAAAGGTTGGATAGCATAAAGTTTTTCTTCATTTGTAAAATGAGCTGGAGAAGGAAATAGTAAAACACTTTAGTATCTTTGCTAAGAAAACTCCAAATGGAGTCATGAAGACTCAGACATGACAGAAAGGACTGATCGACATCAACAATATAAAATACAGTCAGCTAACTATATATTCTTTTGAACGGTTATCTGGCATGTTGATTTTCCATTTATTTATTCCCCTATCACTCCATACTCTTCCCTTTTTCCTATCTATCCTTCTCCCAATCCATTACCTTTTCCCCTCTCTCACTCCTAGAAAATGTAATTAATATTTGGTGGCTTTATCAAATTTTTTTTTTGCTGAGAATTCCAGATGACTCTTTCATTTTCTATGGTTAGACTCTCCACCCCCACCCACCCATGTCCAAACAGTCATTTTAATATTATTCATTTGTGAACCATCTAGTCGGAGGCTTATGTCGGGCTCTTGGGTTCCCTTAGTTTTCCTGCTTCCTGACTTTGGGGCATTTAGCTTTTCATTTTCGTGTTCACCAAAGATTTAGTTCAGTGAAGGAATGAGAATAAAAGGATCTGAAATCCCAAGCCAAAATCTATTAGATTATCAGAAACTCTGGTGAAATTTTGCTGGGAGCTGAAAAAGGCAGATTAGAGAATACCTATGCATTTCTATGATTCATATGGCCAGGAAAATGAAGCAAGTTAAAGATGAAATAAAGCTAGATCATTCTTTGATCTGCTCATGGTTAGAATGGCATGCTAAATATGGTTACCTCTGATTTCAGCCGTTCGATCTCAATCTCCCCATCTTCGATCTGTTGTCTCAGTTGTTTGGCAACTGTTTTCTCTGTTTCCACAATTTGAAGTAAATGGAGATACTTCTGCATTAAAGCTTCATGCTCTGTGGCCAGGTTCCTGTAACTATGCAGAGACACGAGCATTTCAAATATGTCTCCACTTAAAAAAAACCAAAATAATGCTCCCTACACTCTCCATGACCCTTTCTCTTTCCCCTCAACTAAATGACAGTCAATCAGCAGCTGGAATTTTTAAATACTTTCTTTTGTGTCCAGTACTGTCCTATGCACCATGGCAGACACAAACAAATGGAAGAGATTAGAGTAACACATACAGGCGAAGTTAAGGGACAAAGACAGCATATAATTAAAAGTTAATTTTATTGTGTAAACCCCAGACGTAGGAGACCTAAGAGGTAAGAGGTGAGAACTAGAATAGTCAAAGAAAGCTTCATAGAAGAAATGGGACTTAGGCTGGACCATGATAGATAGAAATTATACAAGGGATTGAGAGAGGTAATTGTAAGGGATGGAAACAGTGTAAGCAAAGATACGTAGTGGGGTACTGTTGACAATGGTATGTTCAAAAGCCAGTAATGAAAGTATCCTGAATGAAGGATCCATGTTGGGGAGAAGATGTGAATAAGGGTGGGTAGGCAGGAAGGAGCTAGATTCTTGAGATTCTTGAATGCCTGATTAATGAAATTAGACACAAAATTATTAGAGAGGGAATAGAACTTTGAGATAATCTAATTTAAATGCCTCATTTCAATAAAACAAACATTTGTTAATCTTGTCCTGTGAGTAAGGCACCATTTCTTGATCCTGGGGCTATGAAGATAAAAACAATGGAAAAATTCTTACCTTCAAGGAGATTACATTTTACTCGAATTGGATATGAATGGAATATGTAACAAATATGCAAATAAGCAAATGAAACATAATTGAAAAAAGGAGACAGCATTAACAACTGTAGGACCAGGGAAAGAGGAGGCACTTCATTTAAGCTAGAAATCTGAGCATTAGAGATGGGGAAGGAGCACATTTCAGTCACAGGGTATGATCTGGGCAAATATACCTCGGTGGGAGATAGAATGTTGAATTTAAAAAGTAACTAGTGGTTCACTTTGGCTGTCATATACAGTGTATGAAAGGAGGCAATGTGAAATAAGGCTGGAAAGGTTAGTTACAGTCATTGCACAGGGGCCTACAAGTAAGGCTAAGAAGTTTATATTTTATCCTAGAGGTAGTAGGGATCTATTGAACAGTTTTGATCAGGTTGAGAGAAGTTTGGACCTTGTACCAAATATAGTGCCTTACACACAGCATGAACTTAAGGAATATTTGTTAAATTGATGAGGCATTCAAATTAAATTATCTCAAAGGTCCATTCCTTTTCTAATAATTTTACATCTAAATTCATCAGTCAGGCATCCAAGGCTCTCAACAATCTAGATCCTTTCTGCATACCCAATCTTCTTCACAATTGTCTCCTAATATACATCTTTCATTCAGGATAGTGTCATTACTATTTTTTGAACTTACCATGGTCATACATACCCTCCTACATATCTTTTCTCATACTGTTTCCTCTTATTAAAGAAAAAAGATTATTTTGGCAACTTTTGGAGGATGGATGATAGAGGAAAGAATTCCTGAACTCCAGCCTCCTGCATAGCGGACAGAATATTTTCCCCAGAAGTGTTAATCCAGAATCTAGAGTTCTAGCAAGAGAAAGAGGAGTTTCTAGGTAGGTCTAGCCTTGAGAATACTTGATAATGACCCCAATAGAGTTCAGGAGTTCAGGGATACAGTCATCTTGAGAACAAAGGGGAATTCCTGGACAGCTGAAGAAAGAAGATTTTCATGTATGTGTCCCCCAGACCTGGAAGGGGCTAAAACCCCTACATAGAGGAGTAAATACTTAGACTTTGCATTCTACTATTTTTCTGAGTTAATTAGATGTTGCAGATCTGATGGGGAAGGGATTTCTTTTGTAGCAACCCCAAAATACTTTTCCTTCCAATTGGGGACAGGGGAGTCCAAATCTTCAAGGTAGTACCAAAGCTGGATGCTTATGCTGTTTCCTAGGGATGAAAGTGGAGTATGATTGAAATATTAAAACAACTTCAGATTCATTTTCCCTCTCAGGAGATTCCAAATCACAGGATAGTGCTATGAATCTGGGGTACTCTAGGGATATGGAGAAAGGAGGGATTCTCCAGAGGTAGCCAGTGGTACAATGGAGTCAGGAAGACCTGAGTTGAAATCTAGCCTCAGCTATTTACTAGGTGTGTGACCCTGGGAAAATCACTTAACCTCAGTTTCCTCTTATGTAAAGGATTAGTAATTGCTCCTACTCTTCTGGATTGGCATTAGGATCAAATGAGATAATATTTGTAAAAGTGCTTGGCACAGCGCTTGATACATAGCAAGTGCTACTTTAATGCTTATCCGTTTCCCAGAGAGTCTTACTGCAATCACATTGCGGAAGTAAACTATATTGACTGTTTATTGGTGACTGAGTCTTCTTTGTGATCTTTGTACTTTCTGTGTTGAGAAATCAAATTTATCCTCTTTTCAATTAATGTATTACTACCTTAAGTGTTCTAAAGGAGCTAGGCATCCTTTCAGCCACAAATGTGGAGACTTAGATATGAACAATAGTCAAAACTATATATTGTGATTTCCTTAGTGGCAGTTCTGGGTGAGGATCCCATGAGGAAAGAGTTGTTTAGGGAGACTATCCTCAAAATCAGATTCAGTTCACATACACCCAAAGCTTGAGAAGCTGGGCTATATAGGTTATACATTTTTACTTGTGAAGGAATCACAATATAGTGGAAAGCTCACTGGCCCAAGGGTGAGGAAGCATGGGTTCTAATCTCAGCTCTTCCAACAACTAATTGTATGTAACCCTAGACGAGCGATCGAACACTTTGGATGTCAGTTTCCTTATCTGTAAAATGAGAGGATTGCTCTCACTGATCTCTAAAGCCCCTTCCAACTCTGAAGTTTTGTTATCTTAACGGCACATATGCTAATTGTTTCAAAATCTTAAAACGACAGCATCTTTTCTGAAAGCATATTCTTTTCTTGGTGAAAAAAAATTAGTGCCTGAACATATATATATATATATATATATATATATATATATATATATATATATATATATATATATGTGTGTGTGTGTGTATGTGTGTGTGTGTATGTGTGTGTGTGTGTATGTGTGTGTATATATGTATATATATATATGTGTGTATATATATGTATATATATATATATATGTGTGTGGATGAATTCTTTTCTGCTGTAAATAAACTCTACAAGGCAAACAGCTTCTGCTCAGAGCAGGAAATAACAATTAGGAAATTCATGTCTTTTCTTTCTATTTATTCGTAATTTTCAATGCTAATAGCCAATTGCTTTAAATAATGCTTTAAGCCTTGACCAAAGGTGTTATATATGAGGAACTACAGGCTGGGCTTAGCTTCCTGGTGTGAAATTCAAATGTAGTTTTATTTCATTTATTAATGGCCACTAACGGGCTACAATGAAGGCACAGCTTATTAGCTAAACAACGAAACAATTAGCTTGAATTGTAACCTGAATTAACTTGATCATCGTTCTTCCTTGCTGTTCAGACAGAAGTGTATTTCACTGCTAAAGGGCTATCACCCAGTAAGAAAAGCAATTCAGACTTTTCGGTCACAAAATCCTAGAGTGGGAAGGAAACTTAGAGGTCCTTGAGAGCAATCCTTCCCAAAAGCATGAATACCTTCTCCAAAATTAATGACAGAAATCATCCAGCCTCTACTTAAGTAGCCCCAGTTCCAGGGAACTCACCATCTTGTGCAGAAATTGCTAGTGTCTCTTCACTTGGTATTTATTTTGTAAATAACTTGTATTTGCTTATGTGTGAACTTGTAACTCTCCAGTACAATGTATACTGTTTGAGGTCAGGGTCTATCTCACTTTTGTATTTATTCAAAATCCAGTCTGTAACAGTACATAGGTAACACAGGAAAACAAAACACAAAAACCTCTGGCTATGGAGTCAGAGGACCAGGGTTCACATCTGTTGATACTGCCTACCTATATAACCTGTAGAAAAGTCAGTAAACCTTCTTGGGACTCAGTTTCCTCATCCGTAAAATGAGGGGTTAGATTAGATGATCTCTAAAGTTTCTTTTGGCTCTCGTTCTAAGAGCTCAGGAACTTAATAAATACTTGCTGTTTGCTTCCATTTTCAGTTGTAATTTTTAAGAAGCCATTATACTGAACTAAACTTTCCATCCTTGTGATTTTCAAATATTACCTCTGTTTTTCTTCCCTTTTGGGTCACATAGAATAAATTGAATTCTTATTTCATAGGATGTCCTTCAAATAGTCAAAAGATACCTATAAAGTCCCTAAACATTTTCTTCTCCAAGCTAAATATCCCCAGTTCCTTCAATGATTTCTTCTTTAACAAGGTTTTAGGCACTTTTACTGTCCTGGTCTTTTTCCTTTGAAGGTGCTACTTGTCAATTCCCTTTTTAAGGTGTGCTGCCCAGACATGAGTAATACTGGGAATCTCATAGATTATCTCAGAGGCATTCCCACATAGAGACTTAGTTTTCCCAATAAATACTGAAAATGCTTCATGAAGGACCACATGGGTACTAGATTTATGTGTTCTTTTCAGTGTCTGGGCAAACCACCAGTGCTCTGTCTCTATTATTGTCATCAGCATCATGGAAATAGGCTTTTACCCATGCTATCCCTACCATTTAATGATTGGTTAGTTCATTCGTGAATGTTATGCTTTCTTAGCTCAGGTGTAAGTAACTAAGCAAGATATTCCTTATTGGTTCTTATCTTGTGACCTCTTGAAAAAGGAGGGGGTGGTCTGTGTGGGTGCCCTAGGGTTAGATCCGAAGGTGGGTAGAAAGCAGGGAGGAAATGTGGGAACTGGAAAAATGAGATCTTAAGAGCTGGGTTCAAGTCCAGGCTCTACCAACAACTAGCTTGGGCAAATTCATTTATTACCTCTCTGGGACATAATTTCCTTGCCTGTAAAATGAAGGAGTTGGACCAGATGAATTATTTCTGAGGTCCCTTACAGATCCAACAATTTATTTTTCTATAACTTTGGCACCTAGAGATGCCATAACTTCCCCTTTTTTTACTTTCTGTGGTGCTTGAGAGACTACTTAGCTGATGAAGGTAGCAGAGAAAGACTCAGCAGGACTGAGAGTGGATTGCTAATGAACTTTGCACCTCATTTTGCATGTAAACCTACCATTATTAATTTGAAGGCATCAATCAGAAATTATTTATCCTATATATTTGTTGATTTATTTGGATGAAGATCTTATTTATCAATATAATTAATTTTTGTTATGATTTCGTTTTGTTTCTTTAGATAGCCTTTGGTCCCTGGAAATTCAAAGGGGAAAACATTGAAACTCTAAGGCTGTATTTCCTTTTGGTAAAGTGGTGGGGATGGGGGCACTATAGGAACAGAATATGGCATACACAGTCAAATGCAATCAGTTGTTTTTATTTAACTACTTTTTTTGTTACAGGAGTGACTTCAAACTGGGGAATTTTATTGGAAAATAGCTGTTCTGTAGAAAAAACAGATGTCAGTAAAACTTAAAAAAAAAAAGGAATTCTAAAGCTGAATAATATGTATAGAGCGATTCCTGGGCATGTATTCATAGCTATAAATTAAGAGGACCCAAGAGTCAGTTTGCAAATGTGTTGCTCAAGGCTCCAGGACATGAGAGCTACCGATAGTGGTTTTATGGCTTCTGTATTGATTTGGGATTTGAGTTTTTCATTACCCTTGGGAGCTACTTTTACAGTACAAACAACCCCTTCTTTCTTTTCTTTTCCATGCACATAATAATTGTCTTTGTTCCAGATATCTTATGGGGGCTCTTCCATTTCTCTTCCCACTGGCACCCTTCCCACTACCTTTGGCCTGGTGTATGGTATACACTTAGTCAAGAGCCAGGAGGCCTGAATTCTAGTTCCAATTCTGTTATTTTGGCAAAACAACTGGACCCTTGATTTCTTCCTGTGTAAAAAGAAGGTGTTGGACTCTAAATTTCTAAGGTCCTTTTCAGGGATTTGTACACAGTAGGTGCTTAATAAACTTGGAATTGAATTCCAGCTCTAAAGCCTAAAGTCCTACAGACTTTAGGGAGGTCCTTTCTGTTTCTAACAAGGAACCATGGGACTGAAGAGTTCCCAGAATCCCTCATTTTAGAGATGAAGAAACAGGACAAGGGAAGTGGACTAACTGCCCTACATCACACATTATCATTTATTATGATATCATATATTATCATTTATTATGACATCACATATCATTTATTATGACATCATATATTATTCATTTGTACATTCAACAATCACATGTAAAACTACATCTCCTATCTCTGTCTGTAATGTATTCCCTCCTCATCCTACCCCTTTTGAAATACCCAATTGCCTTTGAGATTCAGCTCAAGTGTTAACTCTTGCATGGTCTCCCAAGTGGTTAGCCATTGCCATTCTCCTCTCCTCTCCAGATTAACTTGTATCTGCTTTGGATGTGTTGTATATAATTAGACATGGGCGCTCCTCTGTTTGAATGTTAGCTCCTTGAGGGTAGGGACTCTTGCTTTGCTTATCTAGCATTTACATAGTTCTTTAAGATTTTCAAAGTGCTTTACAAATATTTTCTCCTTTGATCCTCATAGCAACCCTGGGAGATAAGGAAACCGAGGCAGGCAGTGGTTAAGGGAGTCATCTAGAATCACACAGGTAATAAGTGCCCTTGGCTAGATTTGAACTCAGAATGTGAAATGTTTTGTTTTTGTCTTTGTATCCCTAGTGTCTAGTACGTGGTCAGATCTTAATAAATTCTTACTGATCTATTACTTTATTAAATATCTACTACGTGCAAAGTACTACTTAGGTATTGGAGATATAAAGACAAAATAAAACATAACCCCTCCCTTCAAGGACTTTATAGTCTGCTGGGTCATATGAGGCTGAGGTGAATCTGTGAGGTCTTCCTTTGGTTTTGTAGGAAGCTAGCCACTTCCAAAAAGGATAACTGTGAGGCTAGTAATCCACCCTTTCAGTCTTTCAGTAAATTATTCTCGCCTGAGTATCCTCAATGACCTTCTGGGGGCATTATGGAAATTCTGGCAATTTTACAACTTAGTAAACAGAATTCATCTTTATTCTTTTCATCTAGAAAGGCCCAAACCCTACATAATAAATTCCATGGGACATCCAAATAATTTTCATCCAAATTCCCAGATGGCAGGTGCTGACCATAAAAGTGGAGCTAGGCTTCTACTTCATCCGCCAAAATATCACAGTTTAGCCAGCACAGTGTATCTTGTCATCATCAATCTTGCCTATTGCCCTCATGATCAACAGTGATGCCTTGCCCCCTAATCTAGACCTCCAGAGACTTTGCTTCCTGTCCCTGCTCTCCCCACTCATTAATCCATTCAGTTTTATTTTTTTCCCTTGGAAAAAATTCTCTGCCTGGGATTAAAGGGAATGACAAAGCTTTACCTCAGTCCTCTATATCTGACTGGTCCAAGACTCCTCCAGATTATCCAGTCAACCACCAGGAGGATATCAGGGCATGCCTTGTTGGTATTGGGCTCTTAATATCTACCATCTTGCACAGAAACTATCTTCCCCTGCCTCCTCTTTTCTTTCTCTTAATAATCACATCAACATAACCACTAGAAGCGGTCAGGCAATGAAGTTAGATAGAGCACTGGACATCCACTTCACTTATTTATTAGCTGTGTGACCTGGGACAAATCATAACCTCTGACTGCCTCAATTTCTTCATCTGCCAAATGGGGATAATAATGGGCTCTACCTTTCAGGGTTGCTGTGAAGTTTAAATGATTGTAAAGCATTTCATAAACTTTAAGGCCTTATGTAAATACTAGTTATCATCATCATCATATTTAAAAAAGGCCAGGACAATCTGCTGGCTTTTGTTCCACTTACGATTCCTGTGACTGCTTAAGCCAAAGTTCCCTTCTCTGGCCACCACTCTCCAAACCCTTTCTATTCCCATTTCTCTGATGGCATGGTCTTCTTCGGCAATGAAGGATGAACACAAACACATTCCCATAGCAGAGTGTAAATTCCTTCAGGACAGGGGCTGTATTTGTGTCCCATTCTGCCCAGACCAGTGCCTGGCATAAACCAGGCATTTATTAACTGCTTGGTGATTGGTTCATTGAAAGGTTCTCTAGAGAACTGGCAAGTGAAAGGCAGTCTTTTGAATCTGGGAAAGAAAGCTTCACTTCTTTTCCCTTCTGACAATCCTCCTGGCCTGTTCTAATCTTCAGTTCCTGAATCTTTTAAGGATGCAGCTTTGTTCTGGCAGAGAGCTTAGGAATTTAGCTAAGTCTTGGTTGGTGTGTTGGAGGTGGGGAAGGGAGTTGAAGGGTCATGGCCATTTGATGATAGGACAAAAGAATTCTAGTTTTCCTTAGTGTTTAATTTAAAAAAAATGAGCATTTCTACCACTTTAAAGGTAAGGTTTTTTTGAGGTAAGGCACCAAAGAAAGCATTTATTTTTCCGGATGCTTTTAGTAAAGAATTAGTTACAATCAGAGAAGCAAAGCATGATCTCTGTGGGCAAATACAACTTTGTTAAAAGAAAGGCTTCTTTATAATGGAATTATAACAAATTTTGCTTATATATATGGCATCTTTAGGGGACAAATAGGGCAAAGGAATCCCACAGTATATTACTCCCAAAAGGATGAGAACTCTTATTCTAAATATTGCATTTGAACTCTTTGTTCCCTCTTCTTCCATAGTATGTCACAGTTTATAATGTACTTATTAGATCATCAGTCTTGAGTCTAATAAAATTCCTTTGCTAAAGGCATGAGGATTTATGAAGGAAGAGACTGTATGTAGATTGGCCATTAATCACAACAGAGAGAACTCAGGAGTTGTCTCACGTAGGGATTCCTCAGCATTGGACACTCATGTCTTCTAGCCTGGTCCTTTCTTCCTGACTATCTGAGAAGCCTCTAGGCTCTTCTCTCATTACCCCTCTGTGTGTTTTCCTCTCTGGAGTTTTCTATAAGCAATATAGGCCATTGAGAAATGAGGCCCCTTGTTTCTATTTTCTTTAATTCTTGTCATGACTAGGCAAAAGTCACCAATGCCTTATTCTCTTGAGTTTTCTTTTTAAAATTTTATTTATTTTCTTTTAAATTTATTTATTTTCTTTTTCATCTACAGAATAAAAATGAGCAGTTCCATAACATACTATAACAAAAAGAGATGATTGTTCATGAAACTGCATATCTCTTATGTACAACTTTCTATTCCTTTTAAATATATAATGAAGTTATCATGTAAGTTTCTTTTTTTTCCCTCCCTGACCCTAGAGATACCACTCTTAGACACAAATATGCATGTATGTAAAATCATTCTATATATACTTCCATTTGTCAATTCTTTCTCTGGATGCAGGTAGCATTTTCCTATGTCCTTTGTGGTTAATTTGGGTGTTTATAACGGTCAAAATAACTTATTGGTTCAAAGTTGTTCTTAAAGCAATGCACTCACTTCATACAATGTTCTCTTGGTTCTGCTTATTTTGCTTTTCATTATTTTGTGCAAGTCTATCCATGTTTTTCTAAGATCATAGAGCTCATCATTTCTTATAGCAGAGTAGTATTTCCCTGGGTTTCCCAGTGGGCTCTCCAGCCTGGCAAAGACCACTGGAATTAGTTTGAGAAGACTTGGATTCTTATACTGCCTGCCATTTAACTAGTTGTATTACGTTGGACTCTCTGAGTATCTTTCTTAGTCTGTAAAAAGGGAATGAAATCCTTATGATCAATCAATCAATTAAATCAAATCAATCAAACAACCAATACAAACTTATTAAGCACCTACTATGTGCCAGGGACCTTGCCACAAAGATCAAATGAGAAAAATGTCATGAAACTCTGTAATCCATAAAAAGGATTGTCTAAACACTAACCACTACCTTAAAATAACCTATTTTTCACTAACCTTTCATTTGGAGGGTATCTGGAGGTTATCTAATCTAAGTCCTCATTTTAAAGTGGGAAAAATTGAGGCACAATGGTGACTTACTATTCTCTGAGGTTATTGTCAGGCATGGGGTTGGAACCCATCTCTTTGATCCCGGAGGTCAAACTCAAAGTTGCATGGGTAGCATGTTTCAGAAGTGAGGTTTGAACCCAGATCTTTTGAAAGAAGCTTCCATCGCCTCAAGCCTGGACTATTGCAATCGTTTGTTGGTTGGTCTCCTTTCTTAAGTCTCTCCCCATTCCAGTCCATTCTCTCAAATTAATCTTCCTAAAGTGCAGTTATGACTATGTCACTTCCCTACTTGATACATTCCAGGGATTCCTTAGCATCTCTAAGTTCAAATATAAAAATCCTCTTTTGGTTATCCAAACTGGTTCCTTCCTACCTCTCTATCTTGCCTTCCAATGATACTAATCTCCTTGATGTTCCTCAAACAAGACTTTCTCTCTCTAGATTGGGCATTTCTCTTGCTGTCTAAAATCAATGACATTAGGAAACCCAAGAGAGTCAGAATGCATTGGAAATTTCCTTCAGAGACAGGAAGGGATCAGGAGGAGGGAGAAAGTGATCAGAGAGAACTCCCTTAAAAAGTGGAATGAAAAAGAGATGTTCAAAAGGATGCCTTATTTCTTCACACTTATAGTCTTAGGTTAGCATCCTTCCACCACCCCAAGCCTTCTCTCCTACTGGCTGTAGCACAGTTGTCTAGGAGGAGGAGCAGTACCCACAAAATGTACCCTAGTGTTCTCTTTAGAATAGTGACAGTAATAATGATGATGATTATAGCTAGCATTTATATAATGCTTTAAGGTTCACAAGGCATTTTACATATACTATCTCATTTAATCCTTGCAGCTATCCTGTGAAGTAGGTGCTATTAATAATTTTCATTTTACAGTGAAGAAACTGAAAGCTAATTGATTGGCCCAGTGTCACATAGCTACTAAGTTTTATATTCAGTTTTGAACTTACATCTTCCTGATTTCAAGTTCAGGCCTCTATGTCACCTATGAGGAGCGGGATTGGGATGGAAAGGGAGGGAAGGACACAATAGAATATTTTAAATCTTACTTATAAGTGCACATGGTTTGAACATTTCCCAGGTCAAGTAGGTATTTATCTTGGGATAATTCAAGTCAGAGATGTTACAGTCAAATCTCAAAGTAGATGTCTGCCCTATCTACCCCTGATGACAATGCTTGCTCTAAAACTACAGAGCCCAAGTACATGCTGGAGACTAAGGGAAAATTCTAGAGTACATAAAGGAACCTTTTAGTTCACCTAATATTCTAGAATGGAATATATTCAAAGATGGTTGTAGTCACTTCAAAAGCTCTTGAAACAACTGTTGGTAGAATTATTTACAGTGCCAAAGAAGAATGTAATGTATCTGCACTGGACCACAAATGGTTTGTGGACCCTAGGATCCCCCAGTCGCTTCCATCTCTTAAATGTCCAACGTATTGTAGCTGTATCTAAAATTGTGCCATGGTAGAGTTGGAAGCCATTTTGGCGGTTATCTAGGTCAATCCCTTTGTTTACAGACAAAGAAACAGAGACCCAGAGGGGCAAATACAGTTTGTTAATGGAAGATCTGGGACTATAACCTAATCAGAAATTCTAGGCCAAGGTTCTTCCTTGACACCATCATAATGAGGCAGCCAATCTCACTTTACTTCTCCCCATGGCTTAGAAATCCCAAACTCATAGGCAAGGTGACCTCTACTGAACAACCCATTTTATTGCGGGGGGGAGATGTGGGTCCAGATACTTAATTTTATTATTCTGAGGAAACCTCAACATGGAAATCTCTTCCACCTGTTGAAGAACTCCTCTTTAACTTTGAGTCTTAAATAGTCACTAAAGTATGAAAACGTTATAATTTGTGGTTACACACCAGTGTGTGGTCAGAGGAGGGTTTTTCTGCCACTATCATACCTTCTGCCCACTACATCATCTTCTTTCTCTGAATAGCCCAATAAGGACAAGAAAGCAGTTTCATGTTGATGCACAGTAACAGTTCGAATATCGCTGGATAGAAAGAAGTATTCCACACTCATTGGCTTACCTTGCATGAGTTATGGCGGCCACCCATTCATCACAGTCTTTGGCATCCTCTGTTCTCAACTCTAGGGCTTTCTGATTCTCATGGTTGAAATTAACAGTGAAATAATGCTGTTGAAATGAAATAAAATAGCATTGTATGATTACCTGGTTACCCTCATGAGTAGCATTTATATTTGTGTATCAATTTAGCTATTTCTAAAGAGCTCACTGTCACATTAGCTAAGCCCCCATCCATTATGTATGATTGTCTGAATTCTGTTTTATTTATCAGTTTAAAACTCTTGCTGGGGACTTGTTTTGTAAAATGTAATGGAACTGATGCTTAGGACACATTGTGAGAGGGAAACAGAACCCACAAAGCCACACTTACCAACAAATTGCAAACAAGCAGGTTGGGAATGCTGTCAAATGTTTCAAAAGGGATATAATGGTAGAAACAAAGGAGGGAGCTATAGTGGGGAAGATTCCATTTTGGAAATTTGAGTTAATTATAAACTAGCTTCTCCTTATTGTCTGTATCTTCATCGGAGAGTGTTTGTTCGTTCCCTTGCCTTGCCATGTGAGGCGCTTTGCGGAGGAATAGAAGGGCCCTTACTCCTCCACTCCAGGAGTTCTCTTGTTCTAAGATAAAGCACACACTCCTCAACTTGGCATTTAAAGCTCTCCACAGCCTGGCTCCACACAGCCTTTGTAAACTCTATTTTCCTGCCATATTGGCTTATATGGCATTTACCAAGCTTGGCATTTATCTACTACCTCCATGCTTTTGCACAGGTGACAATGCCACCGTGGCATTCTTCATGCCTGGAAGGCACACCATTTTTGCAACTGCTGCTCTTATCTGTTTCAGCCTCAAGGAACAAAATACCTGTCCTAGGATAAGCTCATTACTTCTAAACTCACCAACATGCTGCCAATTCAAGCCTTGATTGACACCACCTCCCTCAGTTTCCTTTCTTCTGTGATTGGAGGGAGGAGTACCATGCTCCCCCAGTGCCTTCCTTTGTAGAGGGCAGAAACTGAAGTCCCAGCTCATTCCAGTTTTTACCTGCTGCTCTGCCTGTTTTCAGGTCCGTGGAATAAGATGCCCCTGTCCCAGGTACCTCTATTCCCCACCCCGCAATGCTTTCCTATCTCCTTTTATGTGTTGTAGTCCCATGTACATTATAAACTCCTTGAGGGTAGGAATTGATTTTCTTTTTAACTGTATCCTTAGCATTTAGTACAGTGACAGACACATAGTAGACATTTTAAAATGTTGATTGGATTGGAATAGATTATTATAAGAATAATTATAAGGAATAGATTATCATAAGGGTCAATTTATGCGCCACCTCTGATCTCCTTAGTGGTTTATGGCTAGGAGATGAAGTAGATAGAATATTGGGCCCACAGTGGGAAAGATCTGAGTTAAAATGTGAATCTAGACATTTATTAGCTGTCCCTAGGCTAGTCACTTGTTCTCTGTCTACCTCAGTTTCTTTGATTGAAAAGGCAGATTATAATAGCAACTACCTCTCAGGGTAACTGTGTGAATGAAATGAGATAATGTTCGTAAAGTTATTAACACAGTACAAAATGCACATTTAACAAATGCTTGTTTCTTTCCTTCCTCCTTCCTTAATACTCTTTCCTCCTCAAATTTTCATGCATGTACCCATATGTACATATCAAAATACATGTATGTAAACACAAAACAGGGTAGCTAGGTAGTACAGTGGATAAAGTGCAGGTCTGGAGTCAGGAAGACTTCATGAGTTCAAATCTAACCTCAGACACTTACAGATCATTTAACCATATTTGCTCCAGTTTCTTCAACTGGAAAATGAGCTGGAGAAGGAAATGGACTGTTCTTCATTTTGTCTTCATAAACCCAGTACCTTGCTCATACCAGGCATTTAATAAATGCTTGTTGGATTTGATTGGAAAAAGGACAATACTGATATGTACTAGTAGAATGTCAACACTGGGAAGGACATTTAAAATAATTTGTCCAGCTCCCTTCCCTGCCCCCCCAGTATATAGATAAGAAAGAGAGGGCCAGAGAGACCAGACACCTACATTTAGTCTGTGGCAAAGCCAAGGAGTAGCATTTGGGGCCCCTAGCTCCCAGGTCATCCTGCTTTCTACTACTATGTTGAAATTGCCTGAGGTATCATCACTCCCTGTCCTAGCCCCAGTAGTCTTGTAATGACTGTATCTACCTGGACTAGGGACTTGTTCAAGGTCGGTGAATTGCTGGTAAATTGGGGTCTGCATATCTAAAGCTGACAAATGTTCCTGCCCACTCCTCCATGTTCTCTCTAGCCCTCTGGGTTAATCTGTCACTATTTGCTCAGATGGTGGCAACTACTTTTCATTTGCCCAGTTTTTGGACCCTTGGGTCAACCTAGAGCTTCCATCCCTTAGATTTAGGGGTAAATGATTAATGGGTTTTATGTCCAATACTAATCATCTGCAGTCATCTCCTTTAGATTCTCTTCATAGTTTGCTTATGGCTGAAGTTGTAATACTTGGAAATGGATGACAATCCATTCCAAGGGTTTATAAAAGAACAAGTAAGATAGATATCTACATTGCTTGGAAGCTTTCAAATGCTGTAGAAAGTGGGAGAGATTTGGGGAAATATCCTGCCTTACTCTGGATGTTTTTCTAAACTAGTTTTTGGGATAAACTTAATTTCTTATCTTTTGTCTTGCAGCAGAATGGTGTGATGTTTAAGAGTGCTGGACCTGGAGTCGGGAAGATCCTGCGTGTGACACTTCCTGGCTCTGTGACCATGGACAAGTCACTTAACCTCTCTCAGACTCAGTTTCCTCAGTTACCCATAAGATGGGTATAATAATATCTATACTACTTACTTTACAGGGTTGTTGTATAGTTCAAATAAGGGCTTTTCAGTGTGCTTTAGAAATGTCAGTTGTTGCCATTTTTATTATTTTACTAAAATTCTGATGCAGATCAAAAAGTCAAGCTAGCAGAGGGTTCTTGTTAGTTGAGTGCAAATTAATGGAGGTTTCATTATATTACTGCGAACTTAAAAGGAGTTGGAGGCATTTCCTGTGATGCTACCTCTTCCTTGTAAAGTAGGGAGCAGCAAACATTATTATGGAAATTAAGGTACATTGGACTAGAACCTGAGACTTCATTTCTAGCTCAATGCTTCCCCCACTTTAATTATATCATGCCTGTAGCTAGAATAGAGCTTCAGAATTTGCAATTATTAGCAGTTAATGTCTTTATTTTATGAGTATACCATGTAAAAAGGAGAATATTTCATATGCAACTTGCTGCTTTTAATTACTGGGATGTTTAATGTCCATGGAAACAGTGTGGAGTAGTGGAGCGCTTGGGAGTTGGAAGATTTGGATTCTGATCTTTCCAGCTTGAAATCTATATTCCTATGAGTTTATGGAGGGAAGTATCTTAGCCTGGTATGGTGAATAGGAGTCTGTTTTTGAAGTCAGGAAGACCTGGGTTCAAGTCCTCTCTCTGATATGTACTAGTTGGGTGATTCGGTAAGTCAGTGAAGCTTTCAATGTCTCAGGCAAGTCTCCAAGACAATGGGTTAGTTACAAAGGCGTTGCTAATCTTCATCTGTAGAGAAAACTTCCACACTGGGAGTTCACCACACCAGATGTGATCACAGGTCTGGACTTTCCTCACCTCCTTCTTCTCCCCTCAAATCCTACAAATTAACTGTTTGTGTGACCTTGGGTAATTGCCAGGCTTTGTCCATTCTACCCCTACAATGCCATCTGCATCTTTTTCCTTTCCATTGCACTCAGTGTAATGCCTGGCACATAGTTGGAGTGTAATAAGTGTTTATTGAATTGAGTTGAATTAACATAGCCCCCAGCATAGTTCAGTCCCTCATCACTTTTTGCCTGAATTTTTGCAATAGACTTCTTATTGACCTTCCTACATCTGCTGTCTTCCCTATTAGATCTAATCTCTTCATAGTTGCTAAAAGGTCTAATCATGTCATATACTTGCTCAAGAATATTTTTTTTTTTTGCATCTGGGACAAAACATAAACTCTTCAGCCTGGTTTTTGACACTGCCCAGGGCTGTTACACATTGCTTCCTTTCATGCAGTCTACATTCCTGCCAAATTACCCTACTTGCAGTTTCCTACCAGCTTGCTTCCTGCTCCCTGAACTTATTTTATCTCCAACCGTTTTGCCATTGGACAGGCTATCCTGGATACCTAGAATCCTTCTCATCTCTTCAGATTCCTGTAAGACTTAACTCAGATACCATCTCCTATGAGGAAACCTGATCTCCCCTAGATCGTCATGTTTATTTGTGTGTTTTTGCCCATAAAACTATCTTTTGTGGACAAATATTTATAAGTATTCTATTTCCTCCTCCCCCCACCCATGAGGTAAGCAGCAATTATTTGTTTTGCTTTTGTATCCCCAGTGCTTTACACAAGGTAAATACACAATAAATTCTTATGTAATTAGAATCACTTTTCTCTGAACTTCAGTTTTTCTTTAACCTATAAAATGAGCAGTTTGAAATAAGTTGTTTGTAAGGTCTCTCCCAGTCCTGATATTCTGTGATTCTTTGGCTCAATATGGATTTGAATGATGTTTTGATGATGGATCAGTGGGCCAATGATGCACTTTTCTTCTCTTCCTTAGCGAATGAAGGCAAGGGCGCTTGTGATGGGTATAGCTGAATGAGAGGGGAAAACAAGAGGCAAGTTTCTATTGAATTCTACAGATTTATCCATTTGGTAGCTTTTTTTCTTCCCATTTTGTAACTTAATAAGTATGTATGAAATGCCTGTGCGCAGAGCAATAGACTGGTGCTAGGCAAGATGCGAAGTTCATATAAGATGCTAGTTCCTGCCCTCAAGCAACTTCTTATCTAGCAGAGTGCCTTCTTATAAGAATGCAACTGAAGTTTGGGCTTGGGGCTGCATTGTAAGGCCCAGAGAAATTTTTCTCTGTACCATGATGGCTCAGCACCCAGGCACCAATAAACAGCAGCCCAGGACCTGTGTGTAAACTATATTTAGCTCTCGTTGACATTTGCTGTATTCATGTTAATTGTCAGTCACAGTGGAAGCCAGTGTGTGAGTTCGGGTTGTTTTTCTACTGTTCCTGTGTCTTTCGATTGTTTCCTAGGAAACAGATAACTGGGACTGTGTAATGAAATGTCAAATACAACACAGAATAACTGAACTAATAAGGAAACAATGGGAGCATTCACAGTTGACTATTAGCTCCTCTGCTTGGCAAAGAAGCAACATAAAAAAATACCTGTCTTTGCAAACTCCAACGGTTTGCAGGTGTCTGACTAATTCTTGCTTGTCTTCATCTTTGAAATGTCTCAAGGTAATAGGATGGCTGCTGGTATGTAATTGAGTGCTGCTTGTGTAATGGGCTATGGTTAATGACTGTGCCCCCATATAGACCAAACTTTCGTTCCAGATCAAGTTGGATGAACTCTCTGATGCGGGCTTGGTAAATTCACTTGAGGCCAGGCCACTGGTCAGTTTCCAGAGAAACAATTTCCCTCTCCCTACAGTTTATAAAAAGTACTGATTCTTCCATAAGTCCCTGGGAAAATGCCAGGTTGCCCCTAGTGTGTAGCAAAATGTATGGTATATTGGACAGAGTACTGGACTTGCAGTTAGGAATATCAGAGTTCAAATTCAACCTCATACACTTACTAGTTCAGTGACCCTGGAAGAGTCACATAAGCTCTGTGCCTCAGTTTCCCCCTCTGTAAAATGGGCATAATGATAGCACCTATTTCCCAGGGTTGTTTTGATTATCAAATGAAATAATATTTATAAAGAACTTTGTGAACCTTAAATCATTATGTAAATGCTAGTTATTGTTATTATTATTTAAATTCATTCTGTTCTCCCTGTCACTTCTTAGTCATGTGATTTTGAATATGATTCTCATTGTCCCAGGTTCAAAATGAGGCAATTAGACTAGATGATGTCTATGGCCCTTTCTGATCAGATGGGTTTTATGACTTCTTTCCCGTGCATTCTCTCCTTGGAGAAAGACCACCTTCTATTTGAAGAAACACTTTCGTTCTGTGTCATAAAACACACACTCTACCCTTCTTTCTCTATGAAACATTCCCTCATCAAGCAGAACAAAGTGAGGGAGGAAGGGAATTCCATGCAGCCTAAACATAGCAATTACATCACATTCCCCTTCTCAACCTTCCCCACTTCCCACATACTCATCTTCCTTAACATCAAAGATCATGGTTGTGAAACCTGATTCTGATTCATAATTTGGAAATAAAGCTTCCCAAAATTGCAGGGTTGGGGGAAAAAAAGCCTTACTCTCTGCATGATCTTTGGGAACATGGAGGAAAATGTCAATATTTTCCATCTCGTGAGTAATTCCATTATGCAGAATTTTCAGCATGAACCCAACTCCTACCACATTGCCCTCATAGAAGACTGAGGAACAGAGAAATGAAAATGGCAGGAGTGGAGAGAAGTGGTAAAGTCAATAAATATATGCATCTCCAAATCCTCCTTTTAGGAGCCTATTATAAATACCAGAGAAGTAAGTTTGTAAGATTCTACAATATGGACTCTTTCTAGGCAAATGCTGTGAGTCAAGAGTAGTATTTGGTTTTCTGTAGTCTTCATATAGCCATACCCCTGGGCATTATAAGTTAGGTAATTGCTCAGCTTAAGCTATTTTCAATTTGCCCAGAGATGTGCTCCTTTGACTTTGTCAACTCAGAATCCTATTTCCTTCTTCTGCTAGGGCCTCATTTCTCAGATCTACTTACTCTTAGTATTTAGAGCTGGATGGAGTCTTAGAGATCTGAACTGAAAAAGTTCAGTTTATATTCTAATCCTGAAGAAGGACAATGCCAAGGACTGTATAATTACTGAACAATTGTGCTCATTTCACATACCAGCAAGGTTATGCTTAACTTTCTGCAAGTTCATCTTCAGTAATATGTGACTTGAGAATTACAAGAGAAGCAGACTGATTTTCAAAGAGGCAGAGGAACTAGAGACCAAAGTGCTAACATTCGCTGGATTATGGAGAAATCAAGGGAGTTTTGGAAAAAAAAAACAAACCATCTACTTCATTGGCCATATCAAAGCTTTTGACTGTGTGGATCACAGCAAAGTGTGGCAAGTTCTCAAAGAGATGAGAGTAACAGATCATCTTATTTGTCTCCCGAGGAAGCTGTATACAGGACAAGAAGCAACAGTTTGAACCAAAGATGGAACAATTGATTGATTTAAGATTGGAAAAGGAGTAAGACAAGGCTGTATATTGCTGTCTTATTTATTTAATTTATATGTGGAGTACAATATGCAAAGTGCCAGGTGGATGAATAAAGAGATGGAATTAATGTTGCCAGGATAAATATCAGCAATCTCAGATATGCCAATGATACCACTGTAATGGCAGAAAGTAAAAGGGGAATTAAGAAGCCTCTTGAAGAGGAGCTGACTTGAAGTTTAGCATAAAAAACCCTAAGATCTTAGCAACTGGTACCATCACTTTTGGGCAAATAGAGGGAGACAAATGGAAGAAATGTCAAATTTTATATTCTTGGACTCAAAGATCATTGCAGACCATGATTATAGCCATGAAATTAAAAGACACTTGCTCCTTGGAGGGAAAGCTGTGGAAAATCTGGAAAAGCAGAGATATCACCTTGCCAACATACCATAGTCAAGGCTATGGTTTTTCCAGTAGCAATTTATGGCTGTGAAAGTTGGATTATAAGGTAGGCTAAGCACTGCAGAATCAATGTTTCTGAATGTTGGTGCTGGAAAAGACTTTTGAGAGTTCTCTGAACAATGACAAGATAAAATCAGTCAATACCTAATGAAATTACTTCAAGATATTCATTGGAGGGTCAAATACTGAAGCCTAAGCTTAAATACTTTCACCCCATAATGAGAAGACAGGCATCATTGGAAAAGACCCTGATGCTGGGAAAATTGAAGGCAAAAGGAAAACATCATGGCAGAGGATGAGATGGATAGATGGTATCACGGAAATCAAGTTCATAGTACATTAATGTGTACAGATTTTAAGAGACAGTGGAAGATAGAAGGGTCCAGCATGCTATGGTCTGTGGGATCATGAATAGTCAGACATGATTGAGCAAAAACAACAAATCTGACCTCCATATTTTCCAGAGGAGATAATTGAGGCCCAGAGAGATTAAGTAAATAGCCCAAAGTTATTCTGGTAGTGAGAAGAAGGCCTGGGACTCAGAACTCAGGTCTTCTGACCTCAGATTCAATGTTCTTCCTACCATGTCTCTGATTTCTGTGCTCTCCTTTTTCCTACCTCCAAATCAAAATTCTTCTCTAAAGCAGATGGAGCAACCTAGCCTAAACTTAAACCCTGGTCTTATATGTCCCTCCGTAAGCCCTTGGCCTATTCCACATGCTCTGTTAACTTCCTATATAGAATGATAAAGTCAGACTAGATGACCTTTTGAGGGATCTTCTATGTTTATTTATATGATCCTATGAATGATCGCTGCAAGTTCTAAGCATCTTAAAACTTAAGGACAGTGATGTTTTGATGCTCTGTACTTTAGAGGGGTAGCATTTGCAGCATAAAGAGCACTAAATTTGGCAAACTGGCTTTGAACCCTGACTTTGCCATATTATGTGAATCTAGGTAAGTCATTTAACCTCTAGTCTAGGACTTGCTTTCTTCATTTGTAAAATAAAGGGGTTAGACAAATTGATCTTTCATGTTCTCCCTAGTTCTAAATCTATGATCTTTTAATTAGGCCCGAATTGGCTTTTCATGTGATTTTCCCAACTTGGATTCTTAAAATAGCTCTGGCAGAAGTATGATCAGAAGAATCTGAACTAAGAAATCTTAAAGCTAAAAGAATCTTAAGAATTATCTAATCTGTGAGTCAGGGTGGCATAGTGAACAGATAACTGACTTTGGTATCAGGAAGACCTAGATTCAGTCTCACCTCTGATAGTTTATAGAGATAATGAAATGAGAAATGTTGTCAGTACCATACATTGTGTGACCAGGCATAGATAACTCTGTGCCCCAGACAATTCCGTACATTACATAGTAGATATTTGTCTCCATTGGGAGGAATATCTTCTCTGGGAGTTCTCAATACCAAAGAAATCATAAATCTGACCTAAACAGGGATATTATCCAATCCAGCATCCTTGTTTTTATAGTTGAGAACTGCCTCTGGTCACAAAATTTAGACTATAATTTGAGTTTTCTGACATCCAGGATTGTTTCCTTTTCACTACACTCTGACTTCCTCCTCCCCACTCCTTCCTTACTTTACAAATGGTATCTTTACTTATTAATAATTCATTCAGACTTAGGTCATAGGCAAGCCCCAGGAATGGTGAGGAGAGCACAGTTTTGTTAGAGAAAAAAGGTATTTTTACTAGCTCCAAAAGACACTGGATGTTTCTGTCTTGAAAAACAAAAAGACCCTAAGTTCCCAGAGAATTACATACATCATTTCACCCACCCTTTTGGAAAGGAAGCCAACTTTGAAGTGGTAGAACAAATCTGTTCTGATTTGAAGCTGTTGAGAAATAATACTCAGGAGATCTGAGGACGGGAGAAGCACTCTCCAGTTCTCACTAACTCCAAAGCTTCGGGAGCACAACATGATTGGATGTAGTTATGGACTGAAAATTAGACTAAGCACCACTTGATCTTCTCTGTGGCCCTTGGAAAGTCACTGAACATTCTGTACCTTTCCTTTCTTCATGAAATGCCCTCTCTCTTTTCTCCTCTCTTTTCCATTTCTTGTCTGCTCTTCTCCCTCTCCCCTCTCACTTCTCTGTCTCTCCTTTTTCTCCTCTCTCTTCCCCTCCCAACTCGCCTCTTCTTCCTTCTTCTCCCTGTCCTCTTCCTTATTCGCTCATCCATTCTCTTTTTCCTTCTTCGTCCTTCTCAGTGTCTGTCTCTCCGTATCTCTGTCTTGGTGTTTTTAGACTCTCTGCCTCTTTCAGTTGTAAGTGTATTTAAATGAAACGTAAGATAAGACCTAGTGGCATCTGTATGAAATTGATCATATTCATCTAGCTATGATAACCAGTAGCATAAATTTAAAACCTAGGCTCACTTTTCCCTATCAGGGCCTATTGAGGCCACATATGGCCTTCTAGGTCCTCATATGTGACCCTGTGACCGAATCCAAACTTCACAGAACAAATTCCCTTAATTCCTTAGGTTCAGCCTTTTGATTGAGTCCAAGTTTTACAGAACAAGTCCTTCTATTAAGGGAATTTGTTCTGTGAAGTTTGAATTCAGTCAAAGGGCCACACTTGAGGACCTAAAGGGCCACGGGTTCCCCACCCCTGCTCTAGATGCTTCACTAGATGTCACTCCTGCAAGGATGCCCAAACTTCCAAGCAGAGTTGCTGTCTACCTCTTTTTAAGAACTCCTAATCACTTGGTAGGGCCAATGTTCTGGAGTTAGAAAGGAGCCCTCCAGCCCCCTCTTCTTTTACAGTTGAAGAAACTCACCCCAAAGGAAATGAAATGACTTCTTCAAGGTTGCAAGGTATGTAGGTGCCAGAGACATTATTTGTGGACTCCAGACCCATAACTGTAGTGTTTTTCTCCCCAGACCAATGGACCATAAATACACAGATAATGACAATTAATTCTTGCTGTGGTTCAGTTCTTTTAGCCATGTCTAACTCTTTATAATCCCATTTGGGGTTTTCTTGGCAATGATATTGGTGTGGTTTGCCATTTCCTTTTCTAGTTCATTTTATAGATAAGGGAACTGAGGCAAGCAGGGTTAAGGGACTTGTCCAGAGTCACACAAGTAGTAAGTGTCCAGGCTGGATTTGAACTCAGGCTTTCCTGACTATCCACTCCACCTAGCTGCCCCAGTGGCAATTAGAATTGAATGTAAAATCCAGTAAGAAAGGAAGGAAAAAGAAGAAAGGGAATGGGTACTAACTAGTATGGGGGGAGAAGAGAAGGAGTGAGAGAGAGCAAGAGTGAGGTTTGAGAAAGCGTATGTGTGTGAGGAGCCCAGATTGCTCATTAACAAATGGGATTCAAAAGAAAGATACAGAACAGATTTAGCAGAGGGAGAAAAAAATTCCTTTGAAGAGACACAGAGAGGAGGAGGAGGTTCAGTTCCAGAGACATGACTCAGCAATATGGCGAGTAGCTCTCTGAGGTCACAACAGTACATCAAGCTTGAGGGTAAGGATTGATGGGAAGAGGGAGAGGAAGCCTCTTGATTTCTCTCCCTCCAGACATCTATGGACATAAAGGGCTTGGGTTTTCACCCTCATAAGAGGCCAACTGCAAAAAGAAAATAAAAAAGACATAGACTATTTTCTTTCACATGTATCATGCTGGAACATGTTGCCTAGAGCTCTCTATAACTGAGTACTGCCACTAATAATAAAAATAAAAACACACATTTGTTGTCCTTTATAATTTGCAATATGTTTTACATCCATTGGTTCATTTTATCCTCACAACAATCCTGGGATGTAGATGCTATTATTATCTCTGTATAATTTTACAGATGATGAAACAGAGACTTAGAAAAGTTAAAGTGAATTGCTCAGGTTTATATGAGTAGTATTTGTGGGGATAGTTGAGCCCAGGTCTTCCTCATTCCAATTTCAATGTTCTGTTCACTTAGATATCATACCACCTAGCTGTGTGGTCCTGTGCAAACCACTTAACCCCATTTGCCTCAATTTCCTCATCTGTAAAATGAGCTGGAGAAGAAAATGACAAACCACTCCAGTATCTTTGCCAAGAAAACCTCAACTGGGGTCATGGAGAATTGGACAGGACTGAAATGACTCAACTACCACCACAGCATCAGATAATCACCTTGTATAGTTTCTAGATGGATTTTCCTATGATCACAAACATTCAGTTTAATATGAAGGAAATAAAATATCTTTTTTCTCCCACCCAAATCTTTTGTCCTAGAGACAGCTAGGTGGTGCAGTAGATGGAACACCAAATCTGAGTTGAGGAAGTCCCAAGTTCAAATCCGTCCTCAGATAATTACTTTTTATATGGCTCTGGGCAAATCACTTACTCTTTGCTTCAGTTTCCTCAGTTGTAAAATGGGGACGATATTAGCACCTGCCTTCCAGGATTATTAGAAGGATCAAATGAGACAATATTTATAAGTGCTTAGCACTATGCCTAGAACATAATAGTATATTTACATAACTTGCATTTTTGTATACTATTTGTATTTTAAAAACTAGGTATGGAACTATTCAGGGGCATAATGTTAATGAGTAAATAGACTTTTAGGTAAAATTAAGAAGGGAGATCATTAGCATTTTGGAAGAGCAAAAAAACTATTGTCTATTAGATTAAATTGAATAAAGCTAATTTTCTTTGCAAAGATAACTTGCAAATCCTATAGCATTTTATTATTACCTTTTTTAATGCAGAAAAATCATACCAGTTGGTGGGTAATAATCAAAGACTGGATCTCTGTGCTGGAGCCAGAAGAGCTGGCTGATTGTTAAATTTGCAGTGTATTTACACCTTAGAAGTAAGCAAATAGGTTTGATTTTGTAGATGTTGAGCGTCTAGACTTAAGAAAGTAATGGAAAAATGTTGGTAATTGAGATTAAATTTAAAAAATATGAATACAATTTTTTTTGCACCCAGAGAGCCAGGGCTTAAATGTGATAACACCATATCCCTCGATACGCTACATACAGAAATAATTATAACATGCAATATTTTATAAGTACCTATATTTGTAGTTTCAATACATGTGGGGTGAATTAACTTTAGGCACTTTCACTGAAATTTAGGTATACCTTCACCAGATGTTTTTCAGAAGGTTATTCCTGACAGTGTGAGCCACCTGAAGATTTGCAAGTTACTGTGTTTTGCCATATCATGCCTTTGAACACAAATGTGACCTTTTAATGAAGTCCCTGGAATGTGTCTTTTTAATGTGATATAGTAGAAAAAGCATGGGATTCGGAATCAGAAAAGTTGGGTTTGAATTCTGGTTCTGCTCTTTGGTGACCAGAGGACTGCGGGTAAATAATTTAGATATTTTTTTGGGTTTTAGCTCTGACGTTCAATGATCCTATGATTTCTTGTAGATTCATCCTTTTTACTTTGTGATCAAGACCCTTCTGATAGCTTGCCTATGGTAGTTCCTAAAGGAATCTGTTCATTTTTACCAGTTACCCAACCTAGTCATGAGAAATGAGGCTTTCTTCCTTTTTGAGCCAGCAACATCTCTTTGCTGCCTCTCTCCCTTCTCCCTCCTCCTCTCCCACCATTGATTTCGCTTGTCCTCTACCTATGTTTGCCCTGTTTCACTTCTAATTTGACTCTTCTGTATCTGCCTGACAAACATGGCCTCCATCCACCTGGTATAGGGCAGCATTTCAAATTCTTGGTCTAGGGTCCTCCCATCCATATGGGGTTTGTTCTCTATAAAGTCTTATTTCATTTCTCTAGAAGTGAAATAAACAACCTTCTCCCTCCTCTGTTTCCCTTAATCTATATAGGATTGAATGAATGAATAGCCCCTGCCAGCTTGCCCTAGCAACCACTTAGCAACCAGTTTCTTTAGAAATTGCTTTAGATACAGAGTTTAAATTAACCATATCCTTTATAAGAGAACAGGCAAATTAACTGGTTTCATCACTATTGGATAGGGAATCAAGGCAAGAAAGGGTGGGGAGAAAGGAAAATATTGTGGAATGGTGTGAAAGGAATAAGAAATTACTTCAATGCCATAACTACTCTGAACATTTAAAGACATTTTCCCACTTCCCAGAATCCCAGGTTCTCAGAGTTGGAAAGGGAGACCTCTAAGGGTATCTAGTCCGATCTATTTCCTGAACAGGAATCCTTTCTCCATCTCAAAGAGGATTTAGGCTATGAAAGAGGTGGTCAACCATGAGAATCCGGCTGCCTTAGCAGAGGGACAGAGTCCTGAGTATTGTCATGAATGGTTGATATTGATGGGATCTGCAGGTACCTCACAGGGAAGAAAGCAGAGGTTGGGGCCAGCTAGCCAGAAAAATGCAATTGCTACTTCAGGACTAGTGGGGTGCTGAATTGCACCTGAACCTTTAAAATGACCTCTAACTTTGTAACTGTCAGTTTTTCTTGAGTAATCATTTCCAATACCTTATGGCTTTAAGCTCAACACTGATCAGCTTGTTTAGAAAAGGCTAACAATCAGATGCTCTGATTATAGAACCAGAGATGGAAAGTTCAAAGGGATCCTAAAGATCACTCTCACTCTCTCTCACTCATTTGACAATCAAAGAAACCAAGGTATTTCATCATGGCAGGAGAGTTAGAAGAAGTTCCACATTTCCTTGGGTAGCATGGATGAAATGTAACCTGTACCACTAGAGGGAATATTCACATTTATGATATCACAGATTCATCAGAGTATGAAAGAAGTGATTCTCTCTGCAAACACTGTATTGAAGAAGTAGGAAGCATCAGGGTGTGATGGTCCTGGATGGCTAGAGTGTAGAGTATGGTGAGAAGAGTAGTGGGACAAATGAAGCTTAAAAAGTAGATTGGGAGTTAGATTGGAGACCTTGAATTTTATCTTGACATACTTGGGTTGCACTTTGTCCAGAAAGAGATTTGCTTGGAGAGAGGCAGAGACTTTGATTGGAGTGAATACAAGCCTAGGATTCAGGAGAGTCTTGGGTTATAATCCCAGCTTTGATCATAAACTATATAACTTTGGGCTAGTTCCTTTATTGCTTTGGTTGACAATGTCTTCATTTGGAAATGTTGGGTTTGGGCTAGTTGATGGCTGAGGTCCCTCCCAACTGTAGCATCCTCCCATTCTGGGGTGGAAACCATAGAAACTGTTCTAGCCAAAGGAACACAGGAGGGGGAGTTGGAGAATTTGGCAGATGTAATGGGGGCAACAGAAACCATTCCTCATCTGTTAAAGGGCCAGGAGAAAAGAGATATGTGCCACCACAGCAAGCAAAGTCATGTAGGAGTGTGCCAGAGAGTGGGGGAAGGGATGGAAAGAAGATTACCTTAAAACGACTGCTTAGGATGAGCTAAAATGCAGATAGCAAATGTCAATAGCACCCCATTCTTCAAAGACTCAATCATAACATGCAGATTTTGAGAGAAATATGGGGGGAAGGATGACATAATGGATAGAGAGCTGACCTTAAAGCTAGGTTCAAGTCCTACGTCTAACACATACTGGATGCTTGATCCTGGGTAAGTCTCTTAACTTTTCAAGGAGTTAGGTAGCTCTAATCAGATGAAAATGTAGCTCTTATCTGATTGTAATGTGTTGGTGTATTAACAAAAAAAGAAATGTATGAACATGTGCAGTTTCCTAAGTCACGAAGTGGCCCATAGGGATCTCTTGCATGGTTTGGCGGCTGCCATTTCTCTGAGTTTGACACTAGTGGTATAGACCACAGACCTGGCATTAGAATGTCAGAGAAGCAGCCTAGCTTGGTTCAAATACGCTCACCACCAGAAAGCTGGCCACTACAAAATTCTTGTGAAACTGTGTTCCAAGCCATGGAGAGGCTTTAATCTGCTTCCATGAGGGAAACACCCATGTCAATTAAGTTGTCGGTCTTCTTGAAGTGGAAGTAATGATGCCGTGTTTCCCAGTCTTTGAGTGTGAGGACCTCTTTTTAAGGCAAAAATCATTTCAAAGACTGTTTCTCTCTCCATTTCCTTGTCTCTCTTTCCTCCCCTCCCTGCAAGGGTCCACCAATGAATTCATGTTGCTTATTTTCTTGGAACTAAAGACCAGTGTTATACTCTTGATATGCATATGGATTCAAAGATTCCTTTCAGTAGGTTTCCCTAAAGGTCTGTGAATTTTGTCAATTCGTCAATAAGAATTTATAAAACACCTACTGTATGCTACACATTATACCAATAGGCAAAACTGAAACAGTCTCTGTTCTCAAGGAATTTAGATTTGGTTAGGTGAGCCAGCATATACACAGTAATATACAACATCCTCCCTTCAGGACAACTTGTACTCTTACGTTGGGTTCCTCAGTTGATAGCTACCTCAAATTCAGCCTGTTCTGTGAGTCTGTACTCCGAAAACTATAGCTTAACAGCCTCTTCCAGTAGGCTTCCCTTTAATTGTCAGCCAATAGACACAAGCAACTCAAAGCAAAGGCATTTAGTGAAGATGACATTATAAGGACAACAATAACAAAATATTCTGCCCACAAGCCTGGGGTGCACGCTCCCAAATTACACAGAGTATCAGTGAGAAGTGAGTACACATATAGACATACACTAGCAGAGAAAGTAGATGTAGAAAATACAGAGTGCCAAGGCACTTCACCTCTGGCACTGTTGTGCCCAGTGCCATTTTCCCTTTTTGGGGTATACTTATGCTTCTCCCACTGGGTTCAGTGTTTCTGCTGGGCAGATCATTTAGCAGAGCTTCTTGAACCCATTCCTCTGGGCAGCTCAATGCCTAAGGCAGTTGGGTAGAATGCTGGGTCTGGAGTCAGGAAGACTTGAGCTCAAATCCAACCTCAGACACTTCCTAGCTGTGTTACCCTGGGCAAGTCACTTACCTGTTTGCCTCAGTTTCCTCAACTAAAAATGGTGGTAACAGTAATTATAATGATACCTACCTATCAGATTCCTTGTGAGGATCCAAGGAGATAATAATTATAGGGGCACAGCACCTGGCACATAATAAATGCTGTATAAATGCTTACCTATCTGTCTGTCTGTCTATCTATCTGCCTGTCTGTGTATCAAGAATGATAATAGCTAACAAACACACATATGTATACCTACATCCTATCTATCTATCTATCTATCTATCTATCTATCTATCTATCTATCTATCTATCTATCTATCTATCTATCTAGAATGATAATAGCTAACACACATGTATGTATTTCTACATCTATATCTATCTATCTATCAAGAATAATAATAGCTAACATACACACATGTATGTATACTTACATCTATATTTATGTGTCTATGTATCTATGTATGTATCTTTCTCTCTCTCTATCTCTCTCTCTAATCTGGAGTTTGTTCCTGTCCAGATCACCTAAGATAGAGGCACCCATGTAGGAGATGATAGGAACCTGTTTCTGGGAGAAGACATTTTGTTTGAGAGTAGCCTGTCTCTACTGGCCGAGTAGCTGCAACAATGTTGTGTCTTTAAAACTACCAGACTAGGACAGTCTCACTCTATCTTTTTCCAGAAGCATCTAGTGGGTAGAGGTTTGTTCACTCAAAGCATTGGTACCATGCAATAAACCGGATGTGGGCTGAAGGTCTCCCCTTCCCTTCCCTCCCATCACTTTGGGATTTTGGTATATTTCATTTGTCAATTTCAGTCCTAGGTTCAGGGAATGTAACCTCTTCATCTGGGATCTTGAGCCAATGGGGACTCTGTAGCCCTGAGAAACCAGGATCCTGGGAAATTATCCTGGCAGGGGCCTTAGACTAGGAATGTGGTGGGGCTATCCTTTATAGGAACAGAGTTAACTGAGAACCTAATCTCTCTCTTCCCTAGAGACTGAAGGAATATAGTAGGGATTACGTCTCCCAGGTATTAGAGGAAGATTGTATTTGTTCTTTCTACGTCTTTAAATATTCTTTGTAAAAGCTAATCTGACTGTTAAGTGGTTAAGTGGAACTGGGAACCTCTAAATTTAGGGGAACACAGTCAGTGGAGATGAATCAATGGCAGAAACTAGGCAACCCCTTTTAACAGTACTGGAGAATCCTGGGGGAGGGGTGCAATATGACAAACCTGACTCTCACACAGTGGCAACCAGTGTAGTCATTGTTTTACACACACACACACACACACACACACATTTTTATATATATATATATATATATATATATATATATATATATATATATATATATGTATGTATATGTCCTTATCTTTATCTCTATCTGTATCTATACACATAGGCATATACATATCACTTTGTAATTTCAAAAAGACATACAAATGCAAGCTGTTTTGATCCTATAACTCAAACTGCTTAATGCCAGCAGTAGAATCACTTGAGTTTGGGAGTTCTGATAGGGCTGAAGTGGGTCAATTGTCTGCATCTGGTCCAACACCAATAGGGTGAGCCCTTGGAAGCAGGGGATCTTCATGAAGGTAGCCCAAGGAGGGACAAGCTAACTCAGGTCAGAAATGGAGGAGGTCAAAGTTTCCCTATTGATCAGCAGTGGGGTCAGCCTTACCAATGGTCACTGTACTTCCAGCTTACGAAAGATAAAGAAACCCAGTTTCAAAAAAAAATGTCACTGAATGGAGTAAGAAATAATCCAATTATATGAATTTGGTGTCTTCTTTAATGAAAATCTCAGCAAGCTCTGAAGAACGGAGAAGAAAAGCAGTAATTGGTTATGAGACTACTAAGTAGGCTTTTCAGATCTACTGAGAGGTGACATGAGAAAGCAGAGGTGGCACAGTGGATGGAATTCTCAAGTTAGAAGTCAGGAATACCTCAGTTCAAATTTAGCCTTTGACACCAGTGTGACTCTGGGCAAACCATTAAACCTACTTGTTCAGTATTTGTAAAATAGAAATAATAATAATAATAATAATCCTTCCTAGGATTGTTATGAGAACCAATGAGGTGTTTGTAAAGTACTTTGTAAATCTTCACTATATATGCTATTATTATTTTGTATGGGAGTCAGAAGACCTGGATTTGATGTCTCACTCTTCTATTAATTTCTCCTCTCTGAGCCTCAGTTTTCTTATCTGTAACATGAGAATATTTAGGCTACTTATGTCACAATCTTGTTGTGATACTCTAAGGAGATATGTAAAGGATTGCATAATGTAATGTAAGCCATTATTTGCCTGCTTCCTTTACTAATATCATCATTGTTCCTGGTTGAAACTCTGTAAGAAACAATAATTCTTGAAATCAGTTTAGTATTTTTAAGCCAATGGCATCTGTGGCTTATCTATTTGTAAGTTTCAGGCAGTCAATAAACATTTACTTATCACCCACTACTATGTGCCAGGCACTGTGCTAAGCATTGGAGATACAAAGAAAGGCAAAAGATTGTCTCTCATTAATGGGGAGGCAGCAGTCCACAAATATGTACAAACAAGCTATATACATATAGTTAACATAGGAAAAGCAGTGGAATTAAGAGGAATTTGGGAAGACTTTGTATAGAAGGTAGGATTTTAGTTGGGACTTGAAGGAAGCCAGGGAAGGTAGGAAGTGGGGATGAAGAAGAGCACTTCAGGCATGTGGGACAGCCAGAATCGAGAGATGGAGTAAAAAGTGATTCTTAACCTTTTGGGGTCATGGATAGATTTCATGGGGACTGTGAACTTGAATGGGAAAAGATTCAATCTTTATTTTCATTAATCTTTAGCTGAAATTTAGCATTTCCTTCAATTATTTAAAAACATCTCTTTTTTTTCCTGAGAAGGGATCTATAAACTTCACCAGACAGAGAAAGGTTCCATGACACATAGCTAAGAAATCCTACACTATACCGAGTTGTTTCTTGATAAAGCTTGACGTGTAAAATGGTTTGGGAAGTCAGATGAAAGTGGCAATGTCAGGAGCAATGATCTGCAAGAGATGCAAGTGCAAAATGGGCCTGATACAAAGAGAAGTGAACAAAAGTAGTGTGATGGAAAGAGGACTGGATTTGAATTTGGAAGACCTGAGTCCAAATCTCAGCTCTGTTCCTTGAGTCACTGTGATCTTAGAAAATTCCTTTGCCTCTTAGTGCTCTAATTTCATCATTTGTAAGATGGGAGGGTTGGACTCCATGTCATTCCTCTCCAAGTGTATTAATGGATATGAAAAACCCTCAAGGATAATTTAATATTGAACTTTTAATTTGACATAAATTCTCTCTTAGAACATTCCGAGTTAGTCAACTTGTCAACTAGTATTTATTAAACACCTATGTTCCAGGCACTGTGTTAAGAGCAGGAGATAAAAAGAAAGATAAAAAAACAGCCCTTCCTCTTCAGGAACTCAGTCTGATGGGAGAGACAACATTCTCATAGCTATGTGGAATGGATAAATCAAGGAATAATTTCAGAGGGAAGGCACTAAGATTCAGGAGAACTGGGAAAGCCATTCAAATGTCCTTTAACAGAGGAATAAAATCTTTCTGGGTGAGGTTTGTTTCTTTTTTGTCTTCCTTGGCAATAGTAAAGTGTCTTGGATATTTAGGTGCCTAACAAATATTGAAGTCGAAGTCTACTTAAACATTGTTTGCCAAAATGCAATTTTTTTGGGCGGGGGGAGCAGTAAAAAGAGAAATCTGTTTCTCTTTAAAATATCATAATTTTTTGCTCTGTGAACATGACAAGAAAAAAAGAAGTCTGGATCTTCTGGTGATGCTGTCATTGCTTAAACAATATAGGGAAAAAAAGAGAAGAAAAGTTCTATTTGTAATAGTCCCTTGCTCTTTGTTAGCAGCCTTTATATGCCGCAACTGCTTTTTGGTTCAGTATAGCCTTGGCTTTAATGCTAGTGCATCCCTTTCTGAAATCGACAATCTTAAGCAGGAAAATAATAATAATAATAATAATAATAATAATAATGGCTCATATTTATATAGCACTTTCAGGTTTTCAGAGTGCTTTACAAATATCTCATTTGATCCTTGAAACAACCTTGGGAGATAGATACTATTTATGTTTCCCATTTTATAGATGAAGGAACTGAGGCAAACAGGGTTAGATGACTTGCCCAGGGGAACATAGCTATTGAGAGTCTGAGACTAGATTTGGACTCAGGTCTTGATTCCAGCACTTTATCCACTGTGCCACCTAACTCCCTCTTGTAATTGGGAGCAAATTAGAAAAGGATGGCAGGGAGACAAATTCATCATTACCATCATCATCATCATCATCACCGTCATCATCATCATCATCATCATCATCACCATCATCATCACCATCATCATCATCATCATCATCACCATCATCATCACCATCATCATCATCACCATCACCATCATCATCACCATCATAATCATCATCACCATCATCATCATCATCACCATCATCATCATCATCATCACCATCATCATCATCACCATCACCATCATCATCACCATCATCATATCATCATCACCATCATCATCATCATCATCACCATCATCATCATCATCACCATTATCATCATCATCATTCTCATCATCATGATCATACGTGACCCTGCCTAAAAATTCCTAAAGAAATAAGACAGATGCCAACTGTGAGTTCCATAAACCAACTAGCAGATGACTGAAAAAATAAGAAAGGGATTCTGCCCTTCACTGGTCCTCCACTTCTATCTTATCTATCCCTTTTACATGCAGCCTTGGCAAAGCTACAGAAGAAATCCTGTGGGTCACTCACATATTTTGCAGAGGAGTCGGTCCATTATCTTGTTTTTCTCCACTCATTCCAATAAAATACTTGAGCCTATCTGGAGTAGCTCTGCCTTTGGCATCTGTTCAGAGGGGCTGTCTTATTAAGAAGCCCTTTTAGTATATATTTCAATTATAGTAACTGGGTCACTCAGATATTCTCTGAAAGGGACAGAGTCTCTGATTTCACAGTTACTTAGCCTATGGTATATCTGTGTTATCATCAATGTCATCACAGACTTCTCCTTCTGTTGAGTTGTCCCCCTTCTCCAGGGTGGGTACCAAGCACAGCCACAGTACCTGAGCCTACCTGGGAACAGGGGGTAGGGGAGGGACATAGATGCAGTACAGGTTTCTTGCCCATTGGGTCAGTTCACAGGCAGGACAAACAAAATATATAGGACGGGTCTCTTGCATAAAGCCTTTCTTGACTTAACCTCTCCTTGTTCCCTGCTCCTCCCAAATGCTAGGTCTCTCCCACACAAACTATATTGCATTTAAATACATCACATTTGTTTTTGTTTATTGACATCTACGTTTTACATACTTATATATGCTCTTGTTTTCTCCCTATTAAAATTCAAAGAATTGTTTCATTCTTTGTACTTGGGATCCTAAACATCTAGCAGTCTAACTCAGTGACTGGCACATCATAGGTGCTTAATAAATACTTGCTGATTGGTTGGTTGGCTCTCCAACAACTACACTCCCTTTTGCATGTACAGCAGATAAAAAGGTTTCCCTTCTTGCTCCACTGTTAAGCTCATTTTGCCCAGAGGGCATGAGAATGACACCTGGTCTTATATTCCTCATCAGTGGTATTTACCTTCTTGTCTCCTTAAGTGGATCAGATACTAGCACCTTCACAGGAGGGATGGAACAATTACTCGTAACAATGACTCCCTTTTCTTCTCTTGGCTCTGATTGGCTTCCTTAGCTACTTGGTGAACAGAATTTTCCTTTTAGGGATACTCTCTTCTTTGCCCCACCATGTGCTTCCCCAAACTGGGGAGGGTAATTGGAGTCTCTCTGGGTACCTCTAGTGAAATCTTCTAACCAGAAAACAGATGTAGACATCTATTTATTCCTATATTGTGTACATACAGGCAGCTAGGTGGCATAGTGCATAGAGCTCTAGACCTGGACGCAGGGAGACTTTAGTTCAAATCTGACCTCAGACAAATACAAACTGTGTGACCCTGGGCAAGTCTCTTTATCTCTGTCTTAATTTCTTTATCTGTAAGATGGAGATAGTAATAGTACCAACCCTCCTAGGATTATCATGAAGACCAAGTGAGATAATATTTGTAAATTGCTTTACAAACCTTAAAGTGGAATTTATACGGCATACTTTTATAAATGCAATTATTATTGTCACCAGTCTATCAAAGAGTACCATGATGTCTATATAATAAAAACCTGCTTATACTTCATCCCTGCATAGAAATGGGTTGCTTCTGCCGTTGCTATGGAGGAACTTGTTGGTTTGAGAAATTGTATTAGCCCACAGTGTAAGTAGTGCTGCTGAGTCAGGAAGGTGCATGACAGACCCTGTCTCTGACCATGCTGTTATAATATCAGGTCAAGGTGAGGCAGAGAAGTGGTCATATACTTGGGTTTCCTTACATTTAATCTCCTGACCATCCTCCTACTTGAAATCTCTACCCCTTTACCCAGTTTTCCTACTCATCTCTGATAGAGTCCGAAAGGGTGGTTCAGCTGCGTGCTCAAGGTTAAAAGGACACACAGATGCCCCAACAGCCAATTCCTTTCCTCCCCCAAGAGGTTTTTTTTAGGAAGTACCAAGACATATATTTGAAACTGATGTTAGAAAAGGTAGGAGTGGTAGATGAGCCCTTGGGTGTGTGAATTAGGGAAGGTGTTATGTGAAAAGAGGTAGGATAGAAGTCTTGAATTACTGTGGAGAATGGGACTGTGAGTGTGAGGAGGAGAAAAATAGGTAAGGTGAATGAACAAGTTTATTGTGTATGAGAAAGAGTCAAGGAACACCAGTGGTGGCTCAGTGTACAGGAGTGGGAGTGCTATGACAAGCTTGAAAGCAAAGTTCCTTGCTTTGTATTAGAATGTAAGCTTCTTGAGGGGAGGGACTTTTCTTCCCTCCCTTCCTTCCTCCCTTCCTTCCTCCCTCTCTTCCTTCCTCCCTTCCTTTCTTTTTCTTTCTTTGTTTCTTTCTTTCTTCCTCCCTTCCTTTCTTTTTCTTTCTTTCTTTCTTTCTTTCTTTCTTTCTTTCTTTCTTTCTTTCTTTCTTTCTTTCTTTCTTTCTTTCTTTCTTTCTTTCTTTCTTTCTTTCTTTCTTTCTTTCTGTCTCTCTTTCTTTCTTTCTCTGTTCCTCTTTTCCTTTTTCCTCTTTCTCTTCTTCTCTTTCATTTTTCCTTTCTTTCTTTCTTTCTTTCTTTATTTCTTTCTTTCATTTTTCCTTTCTTTCTTTCTTTCATTTTTTCTTTCTTTCTTTCTTTCTTTCTTTTTCTTTCTTTCTCTGTTCCTCTTTTCCTTTTTTCCTTTTTCCTCTTTCTCTTCTTCTCTTTCATTTTTCCTTTCTTTCTTTCTTTCATTTTTTCTTTCTTTCTTTCTTTCTCTCTTTCTTTCTCTGTTCCTCTTTTCCTTTTTTCCTTTTTCCTCTTTCTCTTCTTCTCTTTCATTTTTCCTTTCTTTCTTTCTTTCTTTCTTTCTTTCTTTCTTTCATTTTTCCTTTCTTTCTTTCTTTCTTTCTTTCTTTCTTTCTTTCTTTCTTTCTCTGTTCCTCCTTTCCTTTTTTCCTTTTTCCTCTTTCTCTTCTTCTCTTTCATTTTTTCTTCCTTCCTTCCTTCCTTCCTTCCTTCCTTCCTTCCTTCCTTCCTTCCTTCCTTCCTTCCTTCCTTCCTTCCTTCCTTCCTTCCTTCTTTTCTTTCTTTCTTTCTCAGTGTTTATCTTTTTTGGTGCCTTATAACACTTGAAGAAAATTATAATCTATTCATGATCTTTTGTGTCATGTATAAACTTGTAGCCTTTTTTATTTCTTGATCCTGGGCCACATCTTCTAAAATACTTTTTTTGACCATCTTCCCTTATGCCTGTTTGTAATGTAGAATCACCAATTATTAAGGAATACATTTTTTTCAATTTTGAAGGTCTTACTGAGATTTTTATAGAACTTCCCCACAGCAGACATTGCATATAAATTGCAGTTGTCTTCATGGTGGTCTTTTTTGCTTAAGCTCATTTTAAACACTGAAAGGCAAAATGATTAATTGTTCCATGAAATTATATTTTGGTGCTTTTGGATGCTGATGAATTGTGGGTAACATGATTTATTTATTTCTTTTATTAATATTTGATAAAGCAAAATAAAACAAAAATCAGTCTCCCAATGTTGAGAGTGTATCATTATCTTTAATTAATTTTCAGCTCTTTCAGGTATGTCACTTGATGCTTTTTAAGGAATATTTCAGATTGACTGCTAAAAATGCTTCAAGAAAAATCATGTTTATATTCAGTGATGGCAAAAATAAGGGAAAAATAATTCCTATTGCTTTATGGAAGCAAAGTGATGAAGTGGATAGAGAGCTGGCCCTCGAGTTAGGAATATTTCTATTCAAATCTTGCCTCTAGCACCCACTGGCTACCTGACCTTGTGTAAATTGTGAATTTTTCAGTGTCCTTAGGCAGTTTTATAAGATTGTCAGTTGTGGGTCTGTATTGGTAGAAGGAGTTTTCTGCACCAATAAACTTGTGGGTCTGGATCCAAAACTAAGACAATACCAAACATTATGATGTAAAAGAAAATAATTTCCAAATATGCTACCTCTGTGCTTATTCTTTGTTTTCAGATGCTACTTTTGAGGACTGAATTGCCTAGTCCATGGAGACTGCAATATAATCTGAGGACATACCTCTGGCCTCTGATTCAGTCAACTAATATTCATGCTTGGATATGTGTGTGTGTTGATGTGAAGGGGGTTTCTAAATGGGTGGGTAGACCTGGGATGCCTTAATATTCAAAGTTACAGAAGGATTTAAGAAGGTGTTAAAGGGTTTCCTCAAGTATAGTTCTTTTTAGTGTTTCAACTCCCTGTTCAGCGAATCCTTTTGCTATTACCCTTCCCCCTCAGTTCTTGACTCAACCTTATAAATTCTCTGGTCACTTCCTTAGTCTAGATTCCAGACTGTAGCTATGGTCCTCTTTGTGTTCCTAGTTTTACCACTTCCTTGGTTGACCAAGGCTACCTAAGTTCATGAGCAATTGATCACTTAACTGTTGGCTTTGTTGCTGATCTCTTGATCTACTCCACAAACTTAGGAACCGGACTCATGTATTCTGTTCTCATACCTTCCACTCAAGTGGCAGAATACTCTGTTATGGGAATGAGTGCTGAGAAAGGAGCCTGCTCTAGAAGACACAGAAAAAATACCAATTATATGAATTTATGTTGAGTTAAAGTTGATCAAAAGCCCCTAAGACATAAGTGTTTAGTTTGGTCTTGGTATCTTTTAACCATCTTAGCTGATGGAAAACAGTCTCACATGGGCTGTTACTGTTTCTGTGTTAATGGCATACTCATTATTTCAGGCTGTTTAAAGTAACAGTCAGGGAAGAAAATGAGAGTACCTAAGAAGTCATAGATGTGTATGTGTATGTGGTATGTGCGTGCATGTGTGTGTGTGGGAGAGAAAGAGAGAGAGAAAGAGAGAGAGAGAGAGAGAGAGAGAGAGAGAGAGAGAGAGAGAGAGAAAGAGAGAGAGAGAGAGGGAGAGAGAGAGAAAGAGAGAGAGAGAGAGGGAGAGGATTACTGCATAATCATCCTATCCCCGCAGATCAACCAACCTCCATAAAAAGCAAAATATAATAGAAACAAGACTCCAGTGTGATACAATGGAAGTTAGAGGAGCTATTCAAACTCTGTCTTTGACACTTAATACCTATATGTTTTTAGGTAAGTTACTTAACCTCCCTGGGCCTCAGTTTCCCACCTTGTTCCTTCTCTACCTAATAGATATTTATCTTTAGCAATTAAAGTTTAAAAGTGAAATTTATTTATAACATTTTAATTGAGAGCCTTGGTCCACCTTCTGAGAATCATTGATAATGACAATGAAGTGAACTGGAAGGGCTGTGGTTTAGCTCTACTCTGAGGCTCAGAATGATCAGGGTAGGAGAGATTTCTCTGTGATGAAAAATTGAGATATAGTGGATCTTTCTCAAAGTCTTAAAGGGGGCCCAGATAATAAAATTGGTTCAATTTTGGTTGGGGGTGGAGGGTGGGAGAAGATGCAAGATGCTCTCTTGGGCACAGAAGAGTTAAAAAGGCTATATTTCCTCCTCTCCCCCATTCCTCCCCCATCTTTCCGCTAAGAATCATTTGTGGAAGCCACAACCTCCACATATCTACTCTTTGCCTCCCAACCATCAGCATACAATCAGGTCAGGGAGGATTGCTTTGTCATGACATCAGGAACAAATTTTAACTGGCCTTCTTCCATTGTACTTCCTAAAATTGTATAAAGAACATGATGATGTTTCCTCTGCTTATATGGCTACACACAAATTTATATCTTTTGTGAACTTTTTTCTTTATAAACAGTGAAATATCTATGGGATGTTGTACAGCTCAGACATGTATGTGGAGATGTGCCTTAGTCTTTCTGAAATATATTCATGGGCATTTTTTTAGTAAGTCTTTCTTATCAGCTAAACTGTTGAGTTTTCTATCTTTTGTTCCAGCATTTTTAAGAGTCTCTTCTGAATTTTGGATCATTGGATGCCTAATGTATTTTGATATTGCAAGCAATGTGGGTTTTTGAGATCTGTCAATAGTCTGTGAGGAATCCACTGGGGGCATTTTATTGCATTCATCTATACTTGGTTTACTTAATGTATGTTTCTTGATTATTCCCAGGAAAAGAACAGAACAGTGGTGCAGAAGGTAATCTGCAAATAATTTCTAGATGTTTTTGGAAGACATATTATGACTTCACTGGGGTGAGAAATTGCATTCCTAATTATCCTTTTCTTGGGCTAATATTAAAAATGCTGCTTTACCCCCTATGATAGTGCCTCAATTAAAATAATTTCTTTTGTCTTTTAAGTTGATTAGTTGTATCTGACTCTTCATGACCCCATTTAAGGTTTTTTTTGGCAAAGATACTAGAGTAGTTTACCATTTCATTATCAAGCTCATTTTACAGATAAGAAAACTGAGACAAATGGGATTAGGTGACCCGCCCAGAGTCATATAGCTAGTAAGTATCTGGGGTAGATTTGAACTCAGGTCCTCTTGATTTCAGAGCTAGAACTCTATTCTCATTTTATAGATGAGAAAACTGAGTCCCTGATAAAATAAGTGACTTGTTTAAGGTCATACCAGCAATATCAGAGGCAGAATCTGAACCCAGCTCCCTTGTTCTAGAGTCAACACTTTTCCCTTTCTACCACATTGCTGTCTTCAGAAGACTGGACACGCAAAGATTACTCATATGAGCCAGGGCTCAGTGAGGAGGAGATATTGCTGGGTTGCCTCCTTAATCTGCCCTCATATCTTTTAAATTTTACTTCTACTTTCTTTAGGAGCTGGTTATGGAAGAAGGAGTAGGAGGACAAAGAAGAACTTGAACAAAATAAGAAGGAAATATTATAGATAACTTGAAGAGATTTGGGCCTATGAGGTAGGTCAGAGGTTGAAGTGAAGGGGTAGAAATTTGGCAGAAATTGGGAGTAATAGACCAAAATTAAAAGGAGAACAATTTCTAGGCCTAGATACCAGCCCAAATTCTACTTCCAGGTAGAAAGAAGAGCGGGATCAAGTATAACTAAGGAGTATGTAAAAGAATTATGGCGGATCAAGGAGGACTGGGGGTAGAATGTGAGGTCACTTATGAAGAAGAAGGTAGCTGGCAATGCAAGGAAAGTAAGAAAACGTACTGTGATTAGAAGTGATTGGAAGGGAAAGTGAATTGATAATACATGGGTTGGTGGGTAATGCAAATTGGTAAAAAAAAGGAAGTTGGTGCAAGTCTGACGGGGAGATGAGTATGGCTATGAAATTGTTGAGACTAAGAAAAAGAAGTTGAGTGGTGCTGTCAAGTTATTACAATGTGATAATTGGCTATAAAAGTTTTTAACCAAGTGTTTTTGTAAATACCAGGTGAGCTGTAAATACCTAAAGAATTTAAAAGACAAGCCAACAATGCTGAAAAGTTTTAACTATTTGAGTTTGACTATTGAGAATAGGGAAAATGATGCAGTGACTTGTATCCTGTGTGATATTTGTATTTCTTTCACAGCCAAATGGTTGTGTAAGCATCTCCCTATTAGAAAGAGAAGGAAATGGGATTTGAAGCGTGTCTCTCCACACTCCAGGTTGTTAGGGACAAATACAATCTTCTGAAAGGAAACAGAAGTGAGGTTTTAATAGGAAAAAAGGTGATCTGAAGTGGAGGAGGGGGAATCTGAGTCTTGTGAGGATATTGGAGAATGGAAAAGTATCACACAGAGGAGAAGGGAAGGAAGAGAACAGTTGCGCAATTAAAGTTTTAAAATGGATTTGAAGTTCTTCCTAAAGAGAAATGGATACTCCAAGGAGGAAAATGTTGCTTGTCCTTAAAATAATGTTTCAGAATACAGACTCTATCAGGTAATAAATCTTTGAGTAAGGATTAGAGGAAGAAGAAAAGTGTGATGGCAATAATTAGGAACACTGGGATGTCCTAGAATCAATTTATATAGAAAGCTGATTGCTAAATCAATTTATATAGGAAGCTGATTGTTAAAATTTCATTGTGAGCATTTACACTTTAGAAATCAGCAAATGTCTCAAATCATGGCTTGATTTATTGTTTTATTGGTTGTCTAGGCTTAAGAAAGTGATAGAGAAAATGTTAACAATGCAGATTAAAGAGAAAAGTATATGCATGTATTTTTTTTTTCCTGGAGAGCCAGTTGTTAAATATTTATCAGTAAACTTTTCAATGGGGCAGCTGTCCAGCTACCTGATAACAATCATAGAGGTTTGTTGTCTTCCTGGAGCATGTAACCAAAATACACTTATCCAGAGAAATGGGAAAGACTTATCAGAATGGAAGGAAACTACCACCTTCTTGTGATTCACATGAAAACTGCCAGAAGAAATCTAAGAAGTATTACTAAAGATCATGAATCCCTGGGCAAGAATCGGAAGACTACAATTTGAATTTTCTTCATTGTTGCCTATGGAAGTCAAGGGTTTCAGACGACAATGATTAATTTGGAAAGTGTACATCTAGCTAAGGAGGTGGTGACTGAGAAAGAGATTTGGATTTGTGGGTCATAGATGAAAACAGAAGGATGACAGATTCCTGGCCAGAGATGAAGTATACCTAACCAAGGTTGAGTAGAATATGTTTGTCAGATGTCTTGCAAATCTAATTAAAAGGATTTTAAACTACAAAGAGGGACAAGACTATGTGTATCCCCCAAAGTAGATACCACGAAGAGTAACTACAAAAAAAGAAGTGCAATTACCCAGAAGTTCACAGGATGAAAAAAAAGCCAATATTAAAATGCCCAAACCTTGAACTCATATAAAAATTCCCACAGTGTAGGCAACCAACAAGAACCAAAATTGCAACCCAAGGAGACAAGTATTCCCTCATAAGTATTTCTGCAAATTAGGGGTATGAAACTTAAAACTGGACCACAGTTCTGGAAGCCTATGTCTTATTTGAAAGAAACTAGATAGGAAAAAGGACACTACATGCTTAGCCCCTGGAGGTAAGAATCAAAGTGCAGGCTCAAAAGCTACCTTCATCCCTCAAGCCTTCTCTGTAACTACAGTGATGTTTTCCTCACCTGATTTCATAGCATTTTATGATCTACTCATTTATTTATTATATTTTAATTTGTATTATACCACCTCTGCCTCAGTTCTTGTCACCTACTCCAAGTGACTTTGGTAAATTGCAATGTACCACAGATATATGAGTTATTTTAATAATACTATCTATGGAATGGCAGAGATTTGGAATGTGGGACTGTCAAAGTCCAGTTTCAGGCAGGGAAACCTTCAATTCCTACCATGGAGGATATCAAAGGCTGGAGTGGTAGAGAAGGGGGCGAGGCTGACCAATATCACCATCACCACCACCACCACCACCACCACCACAATCATTGTTTGGCATAGTAGGGATGTAAGATGTGGGAAATAGAAATAAAGATGGCAGTTCTATTTGCAGCTTATTTTTACTTTTTAAAAATACATTTTTACTCAGAATTTAAGAAATAGCCCCAAATGGGTATTATAACATGTCAAATAGAACAGAAAAAGAAGACTGTGCATGAAACTGCAGCCATCTATTATGGACAACTTGCTTTTCTTACACTCTCCCTATAACAATCTTGTGTGGGAGTTAATAAAAGTGTTACTATCACCATTTTTTTTTTGATGAACAAGCTCAGAGAGTGGCCCAGAGAATTCATGTATAACCTGCACAAAGTCATGTTTGTAAGTTTCAGAGCTGGGCTTCAAAGTTAGGTCTCTTGTTTTTTAGGCAACACTCTTTCTGTCACATTGGACTAACCTCAAATTGAAAGTAGAGCATCCCCCCTTCCCTCCTCCTCCCTGCCATCGTCCAAATAATAGATGATACGCATGTAGACAACTGAGGTGGACTATATTTGATTGACCCTTGCAGGAAGACTTGATACTTTTGAAGACTCATTGCAGTAGGCAAGTGTCCAAAAACAAATGACATTAATTCTTTCTGACTCAAAGGGAAGATTTAGGACCAACTAGCCTTGAAGGAAGTCTCAAAATATTTTTTCAGGCAACAGCTATAATCAGCAGAGCACAAAATGTTCCCTAGGCCTGCTCATATATACTGATGTTCCAGTGATGAACTTCAGCCTCAGACCAAAGAATAGGAAGGCTGTGGGCATCACAGGTAGAATTCTTATGAACATTTCCTGCTATTTCAGAGTTTAATTCAGACAAATCTTTGTCCTGATTTCCCTTGGAATCCTGGGCCTGTTGGTTTGCGCTAGTCTGCATGGCTAGAATAAGGTGGTTAATTCCACAAGATATCCTCTGAGTATAAGGAGGAATAAGGACACTGGCCTTGTTGAATAATTGTAAGGCTTTAGGGGTTATGGAATTTTATGTATGGTGGGCAGAGAGAAAAAGAGATTATAGAAATTAAAGCTCAGAGACCTCAGAGAATATCTGCCCTGACCCCACCTTTATTTTATAGTTGAAGAAATGGATAAGGGGTAGAAGTAGGATTTACACAGACTTCTCACCCTGGGGTACTTTCTACTGTACCATGCTGAGATGACTTTGACATGATATTTTGACTTGAGACTGTAGGAATAGAATGGAGGATGGAGAGGGAGGACTACCTAGTATGCACTGGGCTTTACCATGCAAGGATACTGCCTGTAGCTGTCCCCTGAGAGATATTGTGGGTTCCTTCTATTCCTACTTTGTTTTTGTTTTTTTTTTGACCCATGGCTTGTGATTTCTAACAGCTTCTTCTTACTTGATACCTGTCTTTACTATGTGACCACCTTTATTCTTCCTATCCTTTAATTTAATTCGGCCGTTATTCACTATTTGAGAGCCTGGCTTTCTGTGGCTTTGTATTCAGGATCAAGCCTGCTTTATCCTTCGCTGGTTTACTTACTCATTTAATGACTTTGCCTATTAGACTGGTAGAGAACCCAGCTTCCTAATGGTGGGCACATGTCAGGCTTCATTGGCTCTGCCCCCCACCCTTCCCTTGATGGGAAAGAAAAGAGTGTGTTGAGAGAAACAGGACAATCATGTCATCAGTGTCACATTCCATATCATCATCATTATGGTGAAAGTGATTTATTAAGCATTTGCATGTGGCTTCTTTCTGGTGATTAAATTGATCAGCATTTATTGAGTACTCACTGTGTGCCGAGTACAAAGAAGGTAGAACATGCCAACTCTGCCACTGAGGAGCTTAAAAGCTAATAACGGAGACAAGATTGAATAACCCTTATTACTTCTGTCCTTCTGACTCACAGGTCTTTTCCTACTCTGGATCTACTTGCCTCTGCACTCAGATTTGGTCCCTAGGGTTTGTATCTCTGATATCTCATTCAGCACTCTTCTCGAATTCTTTGGCCCACTAAAATTCTACTATTTCCAATTTGAAAATTCTTATCTCTGAATAACCTTTCCCCCCCACTTCTCCCAATCCAGTTTCTGTATTCCTGCTCCAATGCTATTGAGTGCTAATGCAGAAAATGAGGAGACTGGGATGATTTCACCCACAAATTTATGTTACATAATTTAATTGGGTGCTCTCTAGAAATCCACAAAACTATTTCTCAATACTTAATTGATTCCCTAACTCATTTACCATAGCACATTCCAAATCTCTTTCCTTCTCTCCCTCATCCCCACCCCCTTCACTATTCCCATCCCAGTTACTATCCTCATCCTTGACCTGTCCTGATACAATAGCAGATTATGTAACCTCCTATTTTAGTAAGGAGATTCAGTTTAACTCAGCATTTATTAAACTCCCACTTTGTGAAATACACTGTGCTAGATGCTAGGGATATCGAGATTTAAAAATGACATGATGTTTGTTCTCAAGGAGTTTACACTCAAAGACTAAGGCCATCTAATGTGAATTTTCACAGTTACCCCTCCTCCATGATTGCTAATTTTTCAGTATTATTCATTCTGTTGTCCTTTCTTTGTAAAACAGAAGAGACATACCTACTCTTTAATAAGCTTCTATTCAGTACTTAATTCCATTATTTCCCCTATTCTTTTGAAAGGATGTTTCCTGGTTCCTCTTTCATATATCCGGTCTATGTCCCCCTATGTTGTCACCTTCCCACATGTCTATAAACATATGCAAGTTTCCCTGAGCCCTGCCACTCCCGCCCCAGTCTTCCTTTGCTCTTTCTAGCCCATTCAGCTACACATTCACCCTTTTCCTCTCCTCTTTCACTGCTAAACATATTTTAAAAATTACTCTTTAGGGGGAGGAGCCAAGATGGCGGAGTAGAAAGACTCATGTATGCCAGCTCCGAGCCCACAGCCCATAAATTCCCTGTAAAAATAACTCCCCACAAATTCTGGAGAAGTGCAAGTCATGCAGCAATGGAAGGGAGGAGATTTCCGTTCCAGAGACCTCTGAAAAACCTGCACCAAAGGTCCGTTGCACACTGGACAGCGGAGCCCAGCCCTGGCCCTGCGGCTCTGAGAGGAGCAGATCCAAGCAGGCATCAGGGATGGAACCTCCAGAGGCCAAAGGTCCCTCCACCCACAGGTGCTACAGGTCAGTGAGAGACTTCTGGGGTGGCCAAGAGGGGAGCGGGGTGTCTCCATGGTTTGGGCCCCCTCGGGAGGAAGTGGCAGAGGCAGCGGCAGCCCAGGACTTCCGGAGCAAACAGGAGCTCAGGGCCATTACTGAAGATCTCTGCATAAATGCCCTGAGGGAACTGAGCCTGGGAGGCAGCCCTGCCCTCACCTGAGCACCAGAACTTAAGCTCACATTGAATAGCAGCCGCACCCGCCCCTGAAAGCCCTGAGGCTGTAGCGTTTGAATCTCAGACCCCAAGCACTAGCTGGGTGGATCTAGGCAGGGGTAGAGAGGAATCTCAGAAGTCAAGTAACTGGCTGGGAAAATGCCTAGAAAAGGGAAGAAAAATAAGATCATAGAAGGCTACTTTCTTGGGCAACAGATGTATCTTCCTCCTTTCATTTCTGATGAGGAGGAACAACTTCTTACCATCAGGGAAAGACATAGAAGTCAAGGCCTCTGTATTGCAAACATCCGAAATAGATATCCAGTGGGCTCAGGCCATGGAAGAGCTCAAAAACAACTTTGAAAATCAAGTTAGACAGGTGGAGGAAAAACTGGGAAGAGAAATGAGAGAGATGCAAGAAAAGCATGAAAAACGAGTCAATACCTTGGTAAAGGAGACCCCAAAAAATGCTGAAGGAAATAACACCTTGAAAAATAGGCTCACTCAATTGGCAAAAGAGGTTCAAAAAGCCAATGAGGAGAAGAATGCTTTCAAAAGCAGAATTAGCCAAATGCAAAAAGAGGTTCAAAAGCTCACTGAAGAAAATAGTTCTTTCAAAATTAGGATGGAACAGATGGAAGTTAATGACTTTCTGAGAAACCAAGAAATCACAAAACAAAACCAAAAGAATGAAAAAATGGAAGAGAATGTGAAATATCTCATTGGAAAAACAACTGACCTGGAAAATAGATCCAGGAGAGACAATTTAAAAATTATGGGACTACCTGAAAGTCATGATCAAAGACAGAGCCTAGACATCATCTTTCATGAAATTATCGAGGAAAACTGTCCTGATATTCTAGAACCAGAGGGCAAAATAAGTATTGAAAGAATCCATCGATCACCACCTGAAAGAGATCCAAAAAGAGAAACTCCTAGGAACATTGTGGTCAAATTCCAGAATTCCCAGGTCAAGGAGAAAATCTTGCAAGCAGCTAGAAAGAAACAATTCCAGTATTGTGGAAATGCAATCAGGATAACTCAAGATCTAGCAGCTTCTACATTAAGGGATCAAAGGGCGTGGAATAGGATATTCCAGAAGTCAAAGGAACTAGGACTGAAACCAAGAATCACCTACCCAGCAAAACTGAGTATAATACTTCAGGGGAAAAACTGATCTTTCAATGAAATAGAGGACTTTCAAGCATTCTTGATGAAAAGACCAGAGCTGAAAAGAAAATTTGACTTTCAAACACAAGAATGAGAAGAAGCATGAAAAAGCAAAGAGCAAAGAGAAGTCATAAGGGACTTACCAAAGGTGAACTGTTTACATTCCTACATGGAAAGAAAATATTTGTAACTCTTAAAACTTTTCAGTATCTGGGTAGTTGGTGGGACTACACACATACATACTCACACATGCACACACACATGTACATGCAGGCATGCACACACATACACACATGCATGCACACAGAGAGAGAGAGAGAGCACAGAGTGAATTGAATAGGATGGGACCATATCTTAAAAGAAATTAAGGTAAACAGTGAGAGAGAAATGTAGTGGGAAGAGAGAGGGT